>CP139509.1:267153605-267214845 GCA_021014915.2 Artemisia tridentata subsp. tridentata | reverse complement strand
TTAATTTTTTTGGATTTGTCAGTTGCGTTTTGATTTATTGCACTTGACGGATTGCGATTTGACTAATTGTGATTGGTTGTTGCAATTGAGTTGTTGCAATTGACAATCTGTGACTCGACTTGTTGCGATTTGATCAAGTATTGATTTGACTCCTGTGATTTTAAATTTTTCTAAATTAATATTGCACTTCACTCTAGGCATTTGTAAAACCCTAAAACAAAATGTGTAAAAAGACCAAAACCCCCCTACAACTTGAAAATTTAAAAAAGGGCTTTATAACTTATAAAAAAATTCCCAAAAAATATGAAAGTACTAAAGTATTCATGAAAAAATTTTGAGGTATCAATAAATATTTGTACAAGTTATAAAAAGATTATTGCACTTTAACAAGTCCAAAAACAATTAAGTTTTTTTTTAAAAAGTATTAAGTACATTTAAATTACAAATAAAGGGAGTTAATGTAAAATAAAGGTGTTTGACTCATGCATAAATTTGGGGCCGCTCCTTTAATCCCCCTCCTCCTATTATTCGGCCCCCTATCATTTTTAAATCAACCAAAATCTTTTTTCCTTGCCAAAAAAAAAAACCCGATTGAAGAAAAACCCTAAAAAATAATCACCAAAATTCTCGATTTCCTGGAGGTTGAGATTATTTTTCGTTTTCTTAAGCTCAATAAAGCCTAAAAAATACACTTTGAATTGTGGTGGCCGGTTTCAAGGGTTTTTTCGAAAATTCTTTTTTAATTTCAAACCGAAGGTAAAATTCCACTTTGATTCTTGATCTTGGAAAAAATTCTTTTCTTATTTTATTGTTTCCTCACATCAATGTAAAAGGGAAAAATTTGGTTTTCAAGTTTTTTTAGATATTTTTGAAGCCGTGGTGAATTTTTGTTCGTTTTGCTCATAGGGTAAGGAAAAAATTCGACACCCCTCCAACGTTCGATTTTTGGGTTTGGAAATTTTCTCAGATCCTATATGTCATTTAAACATCAAATAAAATGATTATAACATACCATGAAATGATCAAATTTTTTTGCGAATTAAACAGGGAAAACGGGTAAAACCCAAAAAAATTGATAAAAATTTTTGGGGCTTCTTAATTATTTTATTTGGGACTCTATATGATATTATAACCTGAGAAAAATTTACTTCGAATTATTGGGGCTTAATCAATTATTTGTGGTTTTATGAATTTTAAACCGATTTAAAAAAATTAAAGAGAAAAAGAAAAAATTTTTGGATCGAATAGGGTTTAGAATTAGGGTTTGTTTTTTGACTATTTACTGATGTTAAAAATGAGAAATAATGATTGGGTAATTTTTTTGATTTTTAGGGTTGGGGTTTTTTATTATTAAAGGGTTAAACGATTGAAATTTAAATTTTAAGGGGTTTTTTTGAAATTTTTTAAAACATTGGGGTTATTTTAGAACTTAATTTGGATGGTAAAATTCGAATAAAATAAAAGTGGGGGGGTCTAGTGTCATTTTTGAATTAAAAAAGGGTTAAAAAGTCTTTTTTTTAAATTTTAATTCGAATTGAAAATATTTAAAAATTGAGGGACTAAATATGTAATTTCGGGAAACTTAGGGTTAATTGATAATAAAAAAATTTTGGGGGAGTTATGTGCATTTTGGAAATTTTAATGGCTTAAATGTAATTTATTGGTAATTAAAGGTTAAAAAATGAAAAAGGGTTAAATATTAACTTTGAAACTTGAGGGACCTAGGTGTAATTTATAAACTTAAGGTAAATTCGTATAAAAGATAAAAAAAAGTTCCATTGTTTAATTTTGAAAAATAAGGGCCTAATGTGTAATTATGGATATTAAAAGTTTAAAATGTAAATTATATAACTTAAGGGTGTAAAGTTAAAATTGGGAAATTTGGGGGGTGAACTTGTAACCTTGAAAAAAGGGGATTAAAAAACAGTTTATTTGTTTTTTTTCATGTTGAACTTTAACTTTGATATAATTACACTTAAAACCCAATTTATTAAAGTCGTCTTTTTTAAACCCCAAAAAACTTTTGTGACTTGCAAAAATAACCCGAAGCCCATAATAGTTGTAAAAAGATTTAAACCCAAAATGAGAATAGGAAATTACAAAATTAGGGAAAACTTTAAAAATTTGGGAAACCTACAAAAAGGAAAATTTATTTAAAAAAAGGAAAGTTTGTAATTCTTTGCAACCCTTAGGTGTGAAGAAGGAAAACCGACTTTGATCCATCTTGTTCTTTTTGATTTGTTTTTTTCTTTGAAATAAGGTACGGTTTCTCCCCTTTTTTAATAAGGTGCCTTCGATCTCTTGCTTTTGTTTTAAACCATGATATAACCCTTTTGGGCTTTGAACTTTGATATGAACCTTTGATTTCTGAACCTTTATTGAACCCTGTGATATAAACCCTTAAATTTTGGACTATGGTAGAATATGAACCTTTGCTATGAATGAACCTTTGATTTTGCCTTTACCCCAGTTTGATACCCAGCCAAAATATTTCCCCTAGCCATAAAGGGGAAACAGGCCGTGTCATTGATGCACCATGGCAGACTGTGTGAGCCCTAGGTTTTTGGTTTACACCGTCCCCATTAGATATGTATGCGCGCTTTATGATTTGTTATGGCCAATAGATTTTTTGGGGGGGCAATGGATGCACCCCTAGTAGTTATGATATTTTTTGTTAAAAAGATATGGTGACGGGGGGCTGGTGAAATCCACCCCCTTTCACAAAATACGGAGCGTCACTCCAACTGGTACATAGGACCCCCCCTCAAAAAAGTTATTTGAGGGCATCCCCTCGTATGATTAGATACCATGATATGATATGTTTGAATGGGCCGGGGTGGATGACTGTCCTAACCTTTACTCTTACCCTATTTATTCTCTTTCATTATTTTCGTTTGTTTCTTTTCCCGTTTATTTATTTTTTTTTTCCCACTGGGCTTTTTAAGCTCAGCCCCCCTTTTTTTTTTCGTGTGCGGCAGGTATCTAAGCTAGGAGCTTTTGGTTATGCTTGGATGGGATGAGAGTTAGATGAAGCTTTGACCTTAGATGACCACCTTTATTTATGACTTTTTTTGGACATGTTTTCCCTTTTGTTTTTCGTCCCTTTTTGGATTATTTCCTTTCTTTGAACTTAGTATTATTCAAGTCGGTTGACTTGACTTTCTCTTATGTATTTGTTTAAGACTTCCCTTGCATTTTGTATGCTTTTTGATTTGACCCATAAAGTGATGTTTTTACCCTTGGGGTTGGGGTGTTACAATTAGGGATCAAGCCCGGTTTTTGACCTGTAGTACCTAATCATGGCCTGGAGTCTTATGGACCCCAGGGTTTGACCCTTAAGGCTTAATTTTTTTACTGGTGAGGTTTTGGGTAGTCATAGGTTCTGTTTCGTCTTCCCTTTCGTGCTTATCCTTTTTTTGTTGCTAACGTTTTCGAAATCAAATTTAGATGGTGAATACTCGACATCAGAAAATTTAAAGGGGCGCCCTTGATTTTCCGGCCCGAAGCAGAAGTTTTTCCAACGCTTTCCTAACTTGGGACTCAAGCACCAATAAAATTCAAATGGGCGGTCCTTCCGGAGGTGGTGGGCAGGTTCAGGTCCAGGGGTGGGGGACCAGTTGATATCCCTGTCTGGGGAGAGGTTTTTCAAGCTCAAACCCCCTCTTTCCGAAAGCGCCGTCCCCACTGAGGCAGAAAACTGGATTATCCACTGGAAAAGATATTTAAAGGTTTTGGGTTGTCCAATGAGTTTAAGACTAGTTGGCTGCATTTAAAATTTGAAGGCAGCAAGAGCTGGTGGACAGCTTTGTCCCGGGTCAGGAGCGGGTTTTGAGGGACTTGTACTTGGGAGGATTTCATGGGGTTCTTTTTAACGTACATTCCAGTGGGGAAAAGCACGAATGACGGGAGTATGGAACATCCCCTCAGGGGGGCCAGAGAGACTGTGGATTTATGCAGGATTTATGAACTGGGCCCTTTCGTTTGGGGCCCGAGAAATTTCGGGAGATGCATACCGTCGGGTAAACATTTAATGGGCATTAAAAAATGGTATTTGGGCCGTATCGTGAATAGGGCCTTATTGAGTGGCTGCGGTTGCAAACGACGCTCGCAACCGAGATGTTGATAGTGATAGCATGGTTTTAATAAGCGTGATAGGGATGGTAAAAACCCGGGTGCATTTTCCCGGGACAGAGTCAGCACGGACAGGGCAAAATTTTTGAGGTCGACAGGATCAGGCATCCAGCAGAGAGGGCGCAGGACCTAGGTATGATCTCATGGTCGCCCGGACCGGGGCTACAGTCAAGGCGACAGGGTTCTCGGGGTTACGATCGGCAGGTTTTTTGGGGGGATGGGTACAACAACAAAACAAAAACCCCGTCAGTATCGTGACAACTACTCGGGGTGCTCAGTCAGGTTATCAGTCAGGTTTCCCCTGGGCAGAGGGGACTAAGAAGTGTTACCTCCCCACCGCTTTGTCCCACTTTTGAAAGCCTCAACCCCGGGGCCCGCCACAAGCTACCCGGGGGGGTTTTTTGCTTGTGGGGCTACTGTCATCGGGGGGAAAGGGCTCCCCCAGGGGGAAAACAGGTTGTTCCATCAGGTTCGGTAGGCCACCCTACTACCGGGCGGGTTTTCTCTCACACGTGACAGGCGGGGGCACTCAGGGACCCTTACCGGTTTTCTTTTTTTTGGAATCAGATTGTTTTGTTTTATTTGACACCCCTGCTACACATTCTTAATATCAAAAACGCTTTCCAAGAAAATAAAAGTAACTCCAAACACCATTGAATAATCTTATATCAATCTTTCTCCTATGAAAACCCAAGTCACCATCGATTGTGAATATGTAAACTGTCCCTAAGATTGATGTTTTTTATTGCCGGCTAATCTGCTTCCCTCGAATGATTTACTTTGTAAAATTTTGGGTATGGGCTGGTTGTCTTCCCCCTAAGGCCTCTTCGATGTCATGCCCAAAGTGTAAGATTTTGGGGATATCCTCATCCCATTTTGTTTTTCACGGTTCCAGCCTTTGAAATCCTTAAACTATTTTGCATAAAGCGCGGACTCAATCTCTCTGGTTTTCCCGGGTTTTTGGCCTCTGTTAAAGATACGTCTTCTCAGGGACCTGATATTAGTAGTGTTCCCATTGTTCGGGAGTTCGCGATGTCTTTCCCGAAGAATTCCTGGATCCCTCCCACCCGGGAAGTTGAATTCGTATTGATCTAGTTCCCGTGCTGAGCCCCACTCTAAGGCTCCGTACCGAATGGGGTCCAGTTGAACTCAAAGAATTGAAAAGTAAGTTAGAGGAGTTTTTGGAAACGGTTTTATTCGCTGAGTGCTCTCCCTGGGGCCCCTGTGCATTCTGAAAAAAAGGATGGTAGTAGCGCCTTTTTATTTATTACCCCGGGGGCTCAAAAGCATTACTATCCGAAAACCCCTATCCCCTTCCCCGCATCGACGATTTGTTTGACCAATTGCAAGGGGCAAAGCACTTTTCCCAAGATTGATTTGAGATTGGGATACCATAAACTTTGTGGAGGGAAAAATTTTCCCCAAACGCCTTTCGCACCCGCTATGGTCATTACGAATTCCCGGGTTTTGCCTTTCGGCTTGACCAAAGCTCCGGGCCTCTTTATGGACCTTTTGAACCCCGGGTTTTTCCATGATTCCTCGATAAATTTGTCATTGCTTCACATGATATTCTTTTTATTCGAGATCTAAGGGGAAAACACGAACAACATCTCAGACTGTGTTGGAAATTCTTAGATAGAAGAAGTTGTACCGAAGTTTTCTAAGTGTGAATTCTGGTTGAGCAGGTCGCTTTTCTAGGTCACGTTGTTTCTGCGGGGGGTACACTAAGGACCCCCAAAATCGAAGCATCATAAATGGGTAGGCCACAAATGTGACGGAGGTGAAAGTTTTTTGGGACTCGTGGTTATTATCGCGTTTTTTTGAGGGTTTTCCCCCGCGGGTGGCTTTTTGGTTTACAACAGTTGATGAGAAAAGGGGAGAAATTTGTATGGGAGGGGGAGGGAGAACAGTTTTTTAGAGCTTTAACAGAGATTAGTGTCGGCACCTATTTTACTCTTCTGTCGGTTCGGGGGGTTCCAATCTATAGGGCGCATCTAAAAAGGTTTGGGTTGCGTTTAATGCAGCATGGGAAAGTCATCGCCTATGCTTCGAGACAACTGAAGCCGTTATGAAGAAAAAATTTCCGACACATGATTTGGAATTGGCTGCAGTGGTTTTTGCTTTTTAAAATATGGCGGCATTATCTATTTCGGCGAGTCAGTGACATTTTCCACCGACCACAAAAGCCTTAAATATATTTTCACGCAGAAGGAGCCCCAATATGAGACAGAGGCGATGGTTGGATTCCCTGAAAGATTATGACCCCAACATCCAGTATCACCCCGGCAAGGCAAATGTTGTTTGCCGACGCTCTGACCGAAAGTCGGGTATGGTAGCTAGTCTAAATTTTTGAGCCTGGGAAATTCTAAATGATTTGGAGATTCTAGATTGTTGGATTTTGTTGTTCGGGGTTGTGAGGGTTTTACTGGGCTAGTCAAAAGGGTTTTGAGTCCAATCTCATCCTGGGGATTAAAGAAGCCCAGAAAGATGACGGTGAACTCTGGGCCATTGTGCAAAATGTGGAAGATGGGAAGCAATCTGAGTTTCGGGTTGATGAGTTTGGTGTAGTATGGCTCGGAGATCGTCTTTGCGTTCCTAACGACCCTTTGATTGCGAGAAGCTGTTTTGTCAGAGGCGCATAGTTCTCCCTTTACTATACACCCGGGTGTTTCCACCAAAATGTAACCGAGATTTGAAGCAGCACTTTTGGTGGAGCGGCATAAAACATGATGTGGCGTCTTTAACGTAGCTGGGTGCTTGCCCTTGCCAGCAAGTCAAGATAGAGCATCAGAAGAGCTAGTGGGTTGCTGCAGCCGTTAGATATTCCGACCTGGAAGTGGGAGGAAATTTCTATGGATTTCGTATGGGGTTTTTGCCACTCACCAGAAAGAAACATGATGCGATTTGGGTGGTCGTCGATCGACAACCAAGTCGGCTCCTTTTCTTACCCATTCGTATGGATTAATAGTGTCAGCAAACTGGCAGAGATTTTTTGAGCAGGAGATAGTGAACTCGCACGGTATGCCTACATGCTATTGTTTCGGATAGGGATCCACGTTTACTTCCCGATTTTGGAAATGACTGCATAGAGCTTGGGGTACACAACTTAAATTCAGTACGGCTTTCCACCCTCAAACAGATGGTCCAGTCAAAAACGGACCATCCAGACATTGGAGGATATGCTGAGGGCGTGTGCCCTAGAATGGACGGATAGTTGGGACGGGGTATCTTTGTTTGGTAGAGTTCGCTTATAACAACAGCTGGCATCTAGTATTCGGATGGCTTTCCCTTTTGAGATGTTGTATGGGCGGAAATGTAGGGCACCCATTTGTTGGAACGAAGTGGGAGGGGCGTGCTATTGAGGGTCCGGAGTTGGTTTCAGATCACGAATGAGAAGGTAGATGTTGCTAGGGAGAAGTTGAAAGAAGCTCGGGCACGCCAGAAAAGTTATGCGGATAAAACACCGTCGTGATTTGGAGTTTCAGGTTGACGATCGGGTTTTCCTTAAAGGGTTTTACCGTTTCGAGGAGTTAAACGTTTCGGAATCCCAAAGGGCAAGCTGAGTCCTCGATTCATCGGGCCATTCGAGATCCTGGAACGTTTTTGGAGAGGTTTCCTACCGTCTAGCTCTACCTCCCCAGCTTTCGCATGTACATGATGTATTCCATGTATCTCTTCTACGGGGATACAACTATCACCCTCTTCATGTAGTATCTTATCCTCTCGATCAGATTCAGCCGGATATGTCTCTTCCGGAGGACCCGGGAAGCAGTTCTGGATCGCCAAGAGCGAGTTATGAGACGTAAAGTTATTCCTTTTCGTTAAGATTCTTTGGCGGAACCACCCAGAGCGGGAAGCTACCGGGGAGACTGAGGAGTCTATTCGTGCTAGTTATCCTCATTTTGTATTCTGATCTGGTATGTCTCTGTTTTGTTTCCGTTTCATTTCATTTCCACTTCTTTGAAAATTTCGAGGACGAAATTTTTCGTTTAGGGGGGAAGAGTTGTAAAACCCAAAAATCTAAAATGTGAAAAAAGACCAAAATGCCCCTACAACCCTTGAAAATTTAATAAAGGCTTATAAACTTATAAAAAATTTCCCAAAAATTATGAAATGTACTAAAGTATGTCATGAAATAATTTAAGAGTATCAATAAATATTTGTACAAGTTATAAAAAATGATTATTGCACCATTAACAAGTCCAAAAACAATTAAGTATACTTTTTAAAAAAGTTATTAATACATTTAAATTACAAATAAAAAGGGAGTTAATGTAAAATAAATGGGGGATTGACTCATGCAATCAATTTGGCCGCTCCTCTTAATCCCCCCCCTCCTATTATTCGGCCCTATCATTATCTAATCAACCAAAATCATTTTCCTTGCCAAAAACAAAAACCGATTGAAGCAAAACCCTAGAAATAATCACCAATAATTCGTGTGATTTCCGGGAGGGGGTGAGATTATTTTTCGTGTGTTCTTAAGCATCAATTGAAGCCAAAGAAAAATACTACTTTGAATTGGGGTGGCCGGATTCAAGGGCTTTCGAAAATTCTTGTTTAATTCAAACCGAAAGGTAAGAATTCCACTTTGATTCATTCGATCTTGGATAAATTCGTTTCTTATTTTATTGTGTTTCCTCACATCATATGTGACACGTGAAAATTGGTTTCAAAATTTTTAGATCATTTTTGAAGCCGTGGTGAATTCTTGTTCGATTTGCTCATATGCGTAAGGAAACAATTCGTAAAACCCCATCCACACGTTCGATCTTTGGTTTGGAAATTTTTTCTCAATCCTATATGTCATTTGAACATCAAAAAAAAATTATTATAACAAAACCATGCATGATCTACATATTATTTGCGAATTAAACATGGAAAACGGTATAAATCCAAAATAATAATGATACGAATTTTTGGGGCTTCTAATTTAAATTTTTATTTGGACTCTATATGATCATTATAACCTGAGAAAAATGTTACTTCGAATTATTGGGGCTTAACAAATTATTTGTGGATTTATGTATTTTAACCGATTTAAAAGAAATTAAAGAGAAAAAGAAATAAATTGTGGATCAAAACTAGGGTTTAGAATTAGGGTTTGATTTTGACTATTTACTGATGTTAAAATGATGAAATAATGATTGGGTAATTATTTGTATTTTTAGGTTAGGGTTTTGATTATATAAATGGTTATACGTTTGGGTAATTAAATGTTTAAGGGGTGTTTTGTAATTTTTAAAACTATTGGGTTATTTTTAGAACTTAATTTGGACTGAGTACAATTCGAATAAAAATAAGTGGGGGGGGGTCTAGTGTCATTTTTGTAATTTTAAAAGGGGTTTAAAAAGTCCTTTATTATTAAATTTTTAATTCGAATTGTAAATATTTAAAATTGGGGGACTAAAAAAGTAATTTCGGGAAACTTAGGGTTGAATTGAGAAATAAATTATTTTTTGGGGAGTTATTGTCATTTTTGGAATTTAAGGGCTTAATATGTAATTATTGGAAATTTTAAGGGTAAAAAAGGGAAAATTTTAAGGGGTTAAAAAATTAAATTTTTTGAAAACTTGGGGGCCCAATGTGTAATTTATAAAAAACTTAAGGGAAAATTTCCCTTTATAATATGATAAAATTTAAGTATCCATTGTGAAATTTTTTGATAAAAAAAAGGGCCTAATGTGTAATTATGGATAAAAAATAAGGTTTAAAAAAATGTAAATTTTTATAATTTAAAGGGGTGTAAAGGTAAAATTGGGAAACTTGGGGGCGAACTTGTTAACGGAAAATATGGTTTCCCAAAAACAGTTTATTTGTGATATTTTCATGTTTAAAAACTTTAACTTTGATAAAATTTACATTTAAAACCCAAATTTTAAAGTAAAGCCCGCATTTTTAACCCAAAAACTTTTGTACTTGCAAAAATTTCCCCTGAACCCCATAATATTTTGTGAAATGATTTCCCCCCTAAATGAAAAAAGGAAATTTTACAATTAGGGAAAACTTTCTAAATATGGAAACCTACAAAAAAATGGAAAGTTACTTAAAAAGGAAAGTTTTAATTCTTTGCTACCCCCCTCTAGGTGTGAAGAAGGGGGGAAACCAAACTTTGATCCATTTTGGGTTTCTTTTTGGGTTTTGTTTTTGCTTTGAAAAAAGGGTACGGATATTCGGGCCCTTTTTAATAAGGAGCCTTCGATTTTCTTGACTTTTGTTTTGGAACCTAGGGATATAACCCTTTGGAAATTTGAACTTTTGATATGAACCTTTGATTTCCCTTTGAACCTCTTATTGAACCCTTGATATGAACCTTAAAGTTTTTGGACTATGAAAAGACAAAAACCTTTGCTATATATGAACCTTTAAATTTTTGGGAACCTTTGACCCCAGTTTGATACCCGACCAAAAATAAGTTCCCAAAGCCATAAAGGTAACATGGCCGTGCCTTTTGATGCAACCGAGGGCAGACTAGTGGAAAGCCCTAGTGATTTGGTTACACCCGCCCCTTTAATGATATGATAGGGCCGCGCTTTATGATTTTTAGGCCAAAAATGTTTTTGTTTGGGGGGCGAATGGATGCATCCAAAAATGTTATGATATGTTTTGTTATGATATAAATATGGTAAACGGGGGTTGGGTGCAATCCCCCCCCTTTTCACAAAATAGGGGAGCGGATAAACCCAACTGGTACAATGGGGAAAACCCCTCATTTTAAAGGGCTTTTTGAAAAAGCATCCCCTCTGAAATTTTATAAACCTATGATATGTATTTATAAATAGGGGTTTCGGGGGGATAAACTGTCCCTAACCTTTACTCTTGTCCCTATTTATATCTCTTTCTTTAATTTTTTCGTTTTTTTCTTTTCCTTTTATTATATATATCTGTTCACTGGTTTTTTTTAACTCAGCCCCCACCTTTTCCCCTTTTTCGTGTGGGGAAAGGAAATCAAAACTGGGAGCTTTTGGATTATGTTTTGGGATGGGAAAGAGTTTTGATAAAGGGCTTTGACCTTAGAGACCACCTTTTTTTTAATGACTTTGTTTGGGAAAAAATTTTTTCCTTTTATTCGCCCTTTTGGGATTTTTTCCCTTTTTCCTTTGAACTTAGGAAATTATTCAAGTCGGGGTTGATTTAAATTTTTTCCCTTTTATGTATTTTTTTAAGATTTTTCCCGCGTGCTTTTTATGAAAGGGTTTTTATTTGCACCAAATGGATGCTTCTCCCCTTTTGTGGGGTTTGGGTGTTACACTATTCTTGTTGATTTTCAGGGTTTTCTCTTGTAGTTTTTAGAAAACCCCCGCAAAAAATTCGATTTCTGGGTTTTAAATCTAAAAGAGCTGAAAAAACCCCCGTGAAATAAATTTTGGGAAGTAGGCGGGCCCCATGGATTTTGACAAAAATAAAACTTTACGGGGTTTGGCTTTTTTTTTTCGGGGAAAAATTTTTTGGCTACGAGATGGGTGGGAATTTGGGGAAAATTAGGGGAGTTTGGGTTGGTTTTTTTTAAATTCCCCCCCTTTTTGGGTTGTATTTAGTGTCTCAAAAAACCCCCTCGGGGTTGGATGGTTGCACGATGTTTGAAGACCCTTGCCGAGCAAAAATTTAGGGTTTTAAGCTTGGATGTTCAAGAAGTAATATATATACAATAAAGTAAGGAAGGCGGGGTATAAATCACTACCTATATTTTAAAAAATTAAAACTTTGGTTGGGGCCAATATAGGTTCAAAAACACAAATTTAGTGAAATTTAAAAATTTCGCAAACTTTTTTCTTTATAAAAGCTTCATTAATATTGTTGTTCCCCAAATTTTTCTAATGGGTTTGGGTATACAAATTTTCCTCAAGAGGGGGGCAGATTTAAAAGGGACGGGAGGTGGTTTTTCAAAAAGACGGGGTTTTTAACTTTTTTAAACTTTCCAAAAATTTAAAAACCCATTTTTTCACAAACGGTTTTGGCATATTATGATTTTCGGGAAATTTTAAGTAATCTGCTAAACTTTTTGATGAGGAAAAAGGCAAGGGGGTTCCCTTCAAAGATTTTAAAACCACAATCTTCGTTGCTTTTAGTTTTTTTTTTGGGCCCTCTTTCCATGTTTGTGCCTGACAAATTCAAAAACATCACGGCCCTCTTAGTTTTGGCAAAAGTCATTTCATCCCCCTTTTTGGGGGGGAAAATTTTTACGCTTTATTTCCTGGGCATTTCCGTCCCAGCGATTTTAATTTTTAGCACTCCGTTAAAACGGGTCAGATCGTTTGGGTTCAGTCTCCAGGGGTTTAAATCTTAGCATTTTGGGGTTTAAAGGGGGTTTCAGACCCGTAGCTTTCCAAGGATTCATGGTTCAGTCCCAAAAGTTTGAATATTAGGGGTTCCCATTTCAGGGGGTTTAAGTTTTCAGTATTTTGGGGCCCTTAGAAAATTTGCCTAAGATTTCAGCAGTTTGATATTTAAACGTTGTGCAGTTTGTTTTTGAATTTTTTTTCTCGAAAAATTTCTAAAGGGAACGGTAAAATTTTGTACACTTACGACAACTTTTCCCCATGCACTGCACCTAAATAACAACCCAAAGGGAGCTGGGCCCAAAACAGCTTTGTTTGATGGGAAACTAAACTAAAATTCAGGGGCACTGCTAAGAATTAGCGCATGTTTTTTCCCCCTTTTGACTATTCAACTGCAAAAAATGACAAAAAGTTAATTTGAAACCCTTTTGCTTGAGAAAAAGTTGGTTTTCCCACAAAAGGGAGTTTTAACCTTTTTTTACCCAATAAAATGGGGGATGGTTGGATGCATGATTTCAATGATAACTTGCCCCCATGCTTAAGATAAAAGTTAAAAGACGGGCTTTTATCTATTTCCCCACAGTTGGGGTAACTATCACTTAAGAGTTTTGGGAGAAACTCAGTGTCACACGTCAATGACGATGTCGATAATCGCAAGGGGTTTTAAAAGTCTTCAAAAATTTTGGGTTTGGGGGTATTGAGCACTTAGTTTTTTTTGTTTGGGACCCATCAACCCCTCTAAAACCGTTTTTTTCCAAACCCTTAGTGCAACCCTTTAATAACAAATTTGGGGCTACTATTTTATTTTCAACTTTGGTATAGGGGTTTTCCTCATCAAGTGGTCACAAATTGTTTTTTTGTGTACGGGGTTTGGTTTAAATTGGCCCAAAGTTTTTAAAATTTTGGATGTAATCTGTAATTCTCACAAGATATTCAAAAAAAACCCCCCCATCTGAATTTTCTAAAAATTCTCAGGCCCCCCTTTTTTTCCCCCCCCCCCCCCCCCCTTCGGGTTTTTGGAAAAAACCCCCCCAAAAGGGAACTTTTTTCCCTGGGTTTTAAAATCATAGATTTGAAAAAAACCCTGATGATGGGCTAGGGGCCGCTCTTGACCATGGGGGGGTTAAAACCTTTAAATAAAATTTTAGCTATAACAAACAAAGGCTGGTTTTCGGGGCTTTTAACCCCGACAAAAATTTTGACTAGGGGGTTAGTTCAGTATTATTTATTTGGGGCCCTGAAGTGAAATTTCAGGGGTGCGGGCTTAGAAATCGAAAATCAGGGTGGTTGATGAAGTTTCCCTTCGAGATCCTTTTTTGGCAAAGCGTTTTAACCCTTTTCAATAACGAGGACTTGGATATCTATTTTTTTTTTCTCCTTTTTCTTTTAACAAAAAAACATCCCTTTAAGGAGTTACGTTGTAGTGCTCAGTGTCACCCCGAATTTGGTGGATATCCAAGAGGTAAATTTTACTCTTAACTTGAGGGTTTGGGTTTGGTTGAAGAAAAAAGAGAACTTAGGGTTTCAATGTTAAACGAATTTCTCTAAAAACCGCTCTTGCCCTCGCATTAAAAAACAATTTGGGGTCACAATTTTCGGGTTATTTTCCCTTCAGTCTAAATTTCATCATAGGGGTTTTTTTCCTCCATCAGTATAAACGACTAAGAGCTGACAAAAAGAAAATGGGGTTGGAAACGAGTTAGAGGAGAGAAGTAGAAAAGAGAGTTAATGACGTCTTACACTTTCAGTGCAGGGCCTCGTTCTTCATCATTAAAACGTTTTAAACACATCAGTGCAGGCCTCTTTTCTTAAACTTTAAATAAACGTCGGAATCCCCCAGTTCAGGCCTCTTTCCTCAAAGAAAAGAAAGGTTTTCCCGCTTCATGCGTTTTAAATCTTGGAAAAAGAAAAATCTTCTTTTTTAGGGCCCCACTCTTCAACAAGATTCATGCATTTTTGGGTTCTTTTCAATCTTCAATGGATGGGCGCAAAATTGGAGTATTTTTTTAAAATTTCACTATTAAAACCCAAAAATTCCCAGTTAAAACGGGCAAAATAAATTTTTTGAGGGGGGGAAAGGGTGAATAAACAACATTAAATTTTCAAAACCGTCAAGGGGAGCTATTTAAACCAAATTGTTTGGAAATTTCATATTAAATAGTTAAAATAAATCAAAAATTGCAGTTGGCACATAACAATTTTTGAGGGGGGGAAAGGGTGAATATTAATTTTACATGTTATTTTTAAAGATTGAGAAATGGTCTTCCCGACCCCTGAATACGATTCAAGAGTCGTGAAAACCCCAAATGTTTCTCCAACACTACTTTTTTCCGTCTATAAAGGTTTTGAAGAAAAAGGTCATGGAATGCAATCTACATATTCTCAGGGGTTTGGGTTCAACGGGCAAAAAAGGGGTTTCTAGCCCAATCCCTTCATGTATACTCATTAGGCAAAACGGTACACACCCTGAGAGTTTCCGATTAATCGTAACCATCATGGGGGAGAAAATGTGTACACCAAGGACACACAACAGGTTCACTGATGGGGCCCTTAATACGCTTCCGAGTTGAATTTTTATTCCGGTGTTGAAAACCCGCAGAAAATGTGATAAATTTTATGCCACGCCATCACAATTAAGTTTTTTGGAATCTTTTTTGACCCTTGGGATTCAACAATAACAATTAACAATATATGCAGCGGAAAAAAACCAAAAAAAAAAGTTTTGACACAAAGTTTTTTTTTCCCTTTACCCACAATCACCCCCATATAACACGGTTCCCCCAAACGTAACGGGGAACAAGAGACCCTTTGAGGCTACGAACAAAACTTGTTTGGGTCGTTTATAAGACCCACGCCTAAACACCCCAAAACAAAACCTTTTAACTAGACGTCTACTTTTGGGAAGCCCCAAATTTAAAACTTTACCTTACCTCTCTTTATATACTAGAAAAAGATGGGGTTTTAACAAAGAAATAAACTAACATAAAAAAAAGATTACTACGAATTTTTTTCTTTCTCTAAAAAGTTTTTTCCCCTTTGCCCAAAATTAATCCCTCTTTTTTCCCAATTCTTGGTCATTTTGTTTTTTCATAAAATTTTAAAAAACCCCAAAACAATCTTCCCCTATTGATGATGACAAAACAAACTCTTTCTTGTACAAAACTTCCCCCTAAAACGAAGTAGCAGAATTGAGATAAAAAATCTCCCATGAATGAAAAAATCTTGTTTTCCCCCTTAAAAGCCTTTCCATGCAAACCAAACCACACTTTTCCCCTTTTTGGGTTATAAACCAAAAGGGAAACTTATGAAAATATACCTTGACCACCACTAACCAATATCCCAAACCCCAATCCAAGTCGTCCAATTTTTTAAAATTGCCCTCCATAAAAGCTCAAATACGAATAAGGGAAATCCAAAAACAATAGAAACCCCAAACAAAGTATAGTAATAACGATAAATAGCATAAAAATAAAACAACTTCCCCCGAGTGGTGAAATGAAACCCCCAAATGTTTTCTTCAAACCCGTAGGCTTTTGTATATTTTTTGAAGAAAAATAATCATTACCAATTTAAGTTGAATAGAAAAAACCCAAACCCCTTGTATCTTTTTGCCTTGTACTAAATACGACTTCGAAATATACTCCACGGGGGGGGGGGGAAAAACCTCAATCTCTTGACAATAACCACTGACCCACAAAAACGTAACTCCTTCAATTTGTTTTGTCAATTCGTAGTCATTTGAACGAACAAACAATTCCCTTTTAAAAGTGTAACACCCACCCTAAAGATTTTAAATAAGCCCCAAAAACCTTGAAAAATTAAAACCCCCAAAAATCAAAAAAAAAAATAAAAATAATCCTCCCCTTTCCAATAAAAAAATTTAAATTCAAAGCCTTTAAACATTAACGAACAAAAAAAACCCAAAAAAAAAATCCTTGTGGTGTAAAATTTCCCCGTGTGTGTGAAAACCCCAATAACTCCATATATTTTCCCCCTCATTTGCTTGAAAACCCAATGCTACTATACCAAACCCAAAAACACAATAAGCACGCAGCAGAAAAATAATATCCGAAAGCAGCAAAAGTAAGTCCAGTAGCAGAGTAAATTTATCAAACAGCATATTTAAAATTTTCCACCGACAGCAGAGAAAAATTTAACTTAGCGGGCAAATTTTAATATAAAAAAACAGCAGAGTGTACAGATTTTGCAGCAGAGAAAAAATATCAAGCAGCAAATATATCACAGTAGCTTTAATGACGTGCCACTACCAAATAAAGTACAAGGTTCCAAGTTTAAACCAATTATCCCAATAAATTTAAATGGAATAAAGAAACAAACGCCACTTTGCCCCCCAAAAGATTTAAAAATCGACAAATCTCGAGCAATTTCGCCCAAATTAAATTAATAAAGTTCCATTGCCCCATGTTTGGGAATAAAAAAAATACTCCGGAAATTCCCACTGCCCTTTTAAAGGGGCTTGCACAAGACGCCAAATTCACCCCAAATAATAATGAAAAATTTAAATTTTGGGACAAGAATTAATTTTTGTAAGTGACAAACAAAGTACAACTCAACAAACAGAATACAATCTCATCAAAAAAAAACCATCTTGTTTTTCACCCCGACCCCCCAAACCCTCATCTTCAATTGAATAAAATAATAAAAAAGAAAAAAACCCAATCTTGCCCTATTCAATATTTTCCTTTAAATTTTTCGTTAGTACGGGTCAGCATAAAGACGACAAATAATGCACCTTTGTATAAATCGATACCCTTAAAAAAAAAAAAAAGCGATTACCACATAAACTTTAAAAAAACAGATCAACCTTCTTCAACCCCCCTGCTTCTTCTTTCAAATAAACTTTGTGAACCCCTGGGGAACCCGACCCCAAGCCCCTGATACCACCTGATAGAACTTAAGCACCACACCATCTATAATTTTCTTGGACCGTTTTGGACCCCTAGGTTTTTTTGGACCTTGTCTGGGGATAAACAAAAAGCACATTGATAATGATAAGAACAGCGGAATAACAAAAAGAAAATTATTTTTATCATTTAAAGGGTTTTTTTCCCTCACCCCTAACACAAACCCAAAAACACAAAAACCTACCCCATCCGTTGTAGGAATTTCGATCCCTAGAACACACCCAAACCTTTAGACGCCCACATCTTGACACACACACACACCTTTGATATCACATCCGGAAGACTATATAAAACCGGGAAACCTATGACTCTTTATTTTAATAGAGTCATTGGGTTTACAAAGAGAAAAAGAAAACAGAAAAATTTTATAAATCGTTCTACATAATAGAATTTCCCTGTATTTTTTAAATCATTGATTTTTCCCCTCTCTTTGTAAACCTTTAGTCCTTTTTGTTTCATTCTTTTATTTATTTTGTCACATCAAATCTAATAAAACCCAACAAGATGATCAGTGGTTAAACCCTTGTTCCCTTTGGGTATTATAAATTTCTTTTTACTTCAGGGGCTGTTTAAATTTCGAAACCCACCCGGGGGAGAGAAATGTGTACATAAAGGGAAAACGCACAACGGGTTCAGTGATCGGGGTTTAAAAACCAAAGAGGATACATACTATAAAATGATCAGGGGTTTTCAATTTGTTACTTTTGGTGTTTATACTAAAGACTGAAGAAGGCCCGAGTGGCCATTCTATTCTAAATTTCTCTGCTGTTGTTATCGTAAAAATGTGTACGCTGGGGGTTAGGGGTTTACATTAAAAAATTACGGAAAGGGGAAATTTGGTGGATGAAGAGGGTTTGGGAAATTCCTTTTCCTCCTTTTGGGGAAAATCTTAAAGAAGGTCAGTCTACATCTTCTTTTAAAATTAAAAAATGTTGAGTTCTTTTTTTTACAACTTGATTTTTTAATTTAAAACCCCCATGACAGTTCTTTTTTGATGTTTGGGAATTAATTTGGGTTTTCAAGTTTTTTTCGTATTAAAAAGGTTGGGTCCAACTTAAAATTTTAACCTAACCTAGGCCAGTTCTTTTTTTGTTTGTTTTTGTGAGGTTAAGCTGAAATCAAGTTGTTACTGGGCTTAAATTTGGGGTTTTAAGTTTAAACCCTCATGACAGTTCTTTTTATGAGTTGGGGGGGAAAGCAGATTTCAGTTAGGCTTAATTTAAACTAAGAAAAAAAAGCCTAAGGTCTTTGCCCGGCGTTTCTCAAGGACGGGGGGGTTTAGAAGACTTAAGAGGGAAATGCTTTTTGGTTATCAAAAGATTTCTTCATTTTAAAGGGGCGTTCTTTCCAAGTTTTTCTTTCTATTTTTGGGTTTCACCCAAAAGGTTGCCCGATTGGGGGAGAGCCCCAATTTAGGGGAGAGTGAATAGCTTGAATCAACCCTGATAAAATTTTGCTCACTTTGCCTTCAGCAGAAAGGAATGGCAGGGGAAATGACCAAGAAGCGGGGGAATAAGGGTTTTTGGGTTCTATCCTTGTAAAAATTTTTTGCTTTTTTACATTTTTTTTCATATTTTATACTCCCTTTTCCCCACTAAAAATGTCCACTTTCCTTTTGCACAAATTTTTGGGAAAGGGGGGGCCAACTACCCCCTCTCCACCAATCAAATATCACTTTTTCCCCCACTAAAGTCCCCTTCTCTTTGGGGTTTTGAAAATTTTCCCCGGACACTTAATAGGGGAAAAGCAAAGAAAACCAAATTGTGGACATTTATAGGGAAGGAGGGAGTACCATTTTGAAAAATAATATATAGAAATCTGGCTAATTGTAAAAGAGAAACGAAAACCCCTGAAAAACCAAAAAATTTTTAAAAAAATTAAAAAAAATCCCAAAAAAAAAATTTTTCACCTAGGCATGTTTTCCCTGTTTATCGATAACTTTTTAAACGGACTTAAAATTTGGTCTTTCAAAAATTTGGCCCCGGGTCTTTTTAAATAAAAGCTCGTGCAAAAAATTTAAAAATGGAGGGTTAAAAATGCCCTAAATGGTTTTGCTATTATTTTAGTTTCAAACCCGTGCTTCAAAAATGGGGAAAGCACGTCGCCAAAATGAGGGCCCTTTTCCCCCCAAACGGGGTGAGTTCCCCTGGGAAATGGTTTAAACTTTATATCCATGTTTTTTTTCCGATCTAAAGTACGTTTCAGTGCATCTTTTCCCTTGAAAAAAAAAGAGAAATCATTTTTGTATACAAATAGTTTTCTTTAAATGATTTTTTCGAAAATTATTTGTGAGACACTTGGTGATTATGGGGTTTGTAAAAAATTTTGTTTAAACGGGGTTTATGCAAAAAATTTTGGGCACTCAATCAACGACTAAAAAATCTTTAACTAGCCCTTGATTGAGGGGGAGAGTAAATTTCAAATTTTATATCATCAAACGGTTTTTTGTTTAATTAAAGGATTCTTAGAAAAGGTTTTGCATTTAATGGGGTATTTTTTAAGGGGAAATTGCTTAAATATATCAAATGACCAATGTGTTGGTTGCTAAAAATTTTTAGGACATTATGTGAAACCCTTGCTTTAGTATCCTAGTTTCATAAACTAGAAGGTTCATTTGTATCTCTTTTGGAATCCTCTTTTTAATCCCCTAGAAAATTTAAAAAACTCAAAATCTGAAAGAATTAAAAAAACCCGATGCTTTTGATTTTTCTTAAAATCCTCCACTGCCCATTTGAAATGATCTAAGTGAATGAGTCCAAATGTTCCCTTGTCTCTTGCCCGTTTAAAATTGTTGTTGATATTGTGCATATTTTTCTCACGAATCACTTAGGTATTTTTGGTTTATCATATAGAATCAGGTTCCTAAGTTTCCGGATTGAATTTTGATTTTCTTGGGGAAATTGCCATGTGCATGATTGGTATTTGTTTTTCCCCCTGCTAGAAAAAGTGGTTTTGGACGTATTTTCCTGATTGGGGTTTATTATAAGATAAAACTTGGTTTTAATAATGTGGCAAGCGCTGAAGGGTAGCTATTTAGGAATAGGTTCGGGAAAATGTATGTATATGTTTGGATATTTTTTAGGGCAGATTCCATACCCCAAAATAATGTCCCCGTTCCCATTCTAACCATTTAAAATCAAAACCGTTCAAACCTTTTTGATTGGTTTGGGGAATTCACCACGACAACAACACGACAGCAACAACAACAATAACCCCCCGTCAACAACCACCACCCCCCTTTCAGTGAAAAAAAGGGAAAAAATTTGGGTTTCCCAAATCTCGTCAAGTGGGGAAACTACAATACTTGGACTTTCTTGTTGGGGGGTTTTGAAAAACGATGTTGACCAATGACCCTTCAGAGAAGCGGATAAACCCTTTCACTCGAAAAAAAGGTCAATATCTTTTTTGTGTAATAATTGCCCGAATTGGGGCCATAAAAGCATGAATCCCCCCCCAATTTTTAAAGGGGGAGCATAGTATTTTTCCATCACCCAGACTTTTTTAAAAAGGGGACACATTTTTCTCCCACATTTTCAAACTTTTTTAAAAATAAATTGGGAAACCCACAAATCTCAAAGGGTTTGGGAAATTTTTTTTTTTCGGGGGAAGAAAGTGATTTAAATAGGGAAATCTGAAAAAATGTGATCTTTTTGAACGTAAAAGGTAAGCTCCCCCCGTATGTTTTTAAACCCAAATTTTGTATACAAAGCACATATTGGGGGGGAGCAAAACTTTTTGGATGTGAAAGTAAGCTCTCCCGTAAGTGCTAAATTTTCGTATCCCAATGCACTTATTGAGGGGAGCAAAAAAATTTGGCATCTCATGCGAGCGGACTCAGACGTTAAAAAATAAATTGAAGAAACTCAAATTGTAAACCCAAACAAAAGGTTTCGTTTTTGGGCCCGGGGGTAAAAATTTTTCAAGCTGGTCAAACCAGTAAATTAAGCGTGTCTCAAAGGGAAACTCATCTGAGAAAAAAGTGTACCGTTTCGAAAAACCCTTTCTTTGGACTTGACCGGGCCGGGGTAAAATTTTCAACCCTGGGCCCAACCATGATTTTAAGCGTGCTCAAATCGGCATTTTCCCCGAAATGGATTCAATTCAAAAGGGGGCGAGCTCCCCCCAAACCCATGTGCAAATTTTAATTAAAACATCGGAGAAACATTTGAGGGGAGCATTTGAAAAATATAAAACTTCCAAGTTTTTTGCAAAAACTTTGTTTAGAATCTTAAACCACTTTGGGGGAGATTTTTTCAAAGATTTTGGTTGGAAATCGTAGATGAATACCAAAGACCGCCCAAATTTAAAATTAATGCAGGGAGTTAAAAGGGAGGGTTTTAGGTTAGGCTCAAGTTCCCACGATCCCGCCAGAGCCGGAGGGACCCTACCCAGGGACAATCCATAGTTAGTGTAAAAGGGCCCTTTTAGGTATGTTTAAAAAAAGGAGAAAATTTGAATAAGGGAAGAGTGCCGCTGAGATGGAGCTAGTACTGGAAAAAACCCAACAAGGTACTGAAAGGAATCTCGGTAAGCACTAAAGGGTTTTTAAAAGAATGAAAAAAAAATTTGTAAAGGTAAAGGGTGAAAAGAAAGAACCCCTCCTTACATTTTGGGGGCCCAAAAAACCGGGGCCCAATAAAAAATGCTGTCAAATCACTTAGTTGATTGCTGACATTAAAAGACAAAGTATCTTTGGACCCAGTGTTTACCGGGCACAACCCCCCCCTGGGCCCCCTAAAGGTCCCTCAAAGGTTTTCTTGTTTAAATTGGGTCACGGATTTCAATAAAAATTTCTATCGTCTCTCCACTCCAATTTTAATGTATTGAAAAGGTGGCATTTTCTCTCCAGCCTCCCCTCACTAAATCAAAACGCACTATCGAGTCTAGAGCCACGAGATGCATCAAAAGATCTCATGGGAACACAAATTTTATTTTTTTACCGGGGTTGTTCAACTTTAAGGAAAACCAGTTGAAAAACTTATGACCCCTTCCCCAATCTTAGCAATCGCTAGAAAATTTTTAAAAAAATTTATAAGGTTTAAATTCTCCAAAGATTGAAGGGAAAATTTCCCTTTGCCAGGGTCAACATCAAACAGCCCTGAAAGCGGGTCATTTCCCCCGGTAATTCTTTTATTACGCTTAGTGGTCACGGTGGTTTCAAAAACGGCCCTCCCTTCGGGGAAAGTATCCCAGCGCCCTCACCAATCTTGATGTGCTACGGTTCGATCTTAAAAAGCCCTCTGGGGGTTTTTTCGATTGGGAAAAGGGGTCTTGGTAAGGTTTAGAGAGTTTTTTTCCACACAAATGTTGTTAAAAAATTTTCGAAGTCCAAACCTGTAAGTCCCCCGTCGATTTTTTTTGCAAAACGGGTCTAGGGCAGGAACTTCTGGCGGTTTGTAGCTGTTGAAGGGCTGTACTGGTTGCATTTGAAAGCTGGTTGGAAAAAAAGTTTCCAATCCTCTCCCACATGTTCACACAACACCATCATTGAAACCCCCAACAAAGTCATGATAAACCCAAAAAACCCCTTCAACACGGTTCGGCTAACCCCTGATGCTAAAGATCATACCCCCAAATAGTGTGACATGTCGGCCCCGAAAAATATCACATCACAAGGAAACATACTGCTGAAAGATGATTTGGGAAAAAAAAAATTTTTTGGAAATGAAAAGTCGAAGAATACTAAAAGATCACCAAGACGATCAAACGGTCATCAAACGAACACTGCAAATGAAAAAAGGGTTTAAAGACAATGAAAAATTCAAAGACTATTTACAGCTATGAAGACAATTTCAAAAAAAAAATGCAGAATTCAAGTTTTTTTTTTTGGGGATACCCCCCCTTGGGGGGAAGATTGTTAGGAATATAAAAAATTTTCCGATAAGGTTTCGTCCCCCCCGAGTATCTATTAGCTTTTACATAGCTCGTAGGCTTTTTTATATTAGCTTAGTATTTTTAGTTTTAAATTTTTAAAAAATATTAGTCGTTTTTTATATTTGTGGGGGGGTGGGGGGCTTTCCCCCCTGTAAACCCTCACTCCACAGCCCACTGGGGGCCCCAAATATTATTAGTTTTAAAAAACCCCTTTCCCACACGGGGGAAAAGGGTTGGAACTCTTGCATATTTTCACAAAATTAAAATCTAATACACTAAATTTTTCCCCTTCCTTTCTCTCTACCTTCTCTCAAAATCTCTCTAACTCAAACCATGGATCTAATTTTCCATGAGCAAAGGCCCCCCAAAAAACATACCACAATCAAGATGGTTAAAATCTTACAGTTGGTTTAACCTTGCAAGCACATAAAACCAAACTCGCTTTTCCTTTCGGGGGAAAAAAAAGGTTATATTCCCTTTCTTCGTTCACCAAAATTTCCAAGATATATGTTACAGAATTATCTTGATGCAGGGTTAAAATTTTAAAAAAGCTTATGGTTTACCTGATTTTTATTTATTACTTTTACGTGTAACCCAAGTTGGCCAAAATTACACGATATATGGGGGTTAAAGGTTTGAAATCAGAAGATCGTCCAGTTTGCTACAAACCAGAGTTTTCAAAAAAAAATTTGGGACAACCTCATAAGTTTTCCCAGAGGAATGCCACGTTTGGGCTTGTAAAAAGGGGTTAAAAAAATTAATTATTAGAAAACCCCTTTTAAAAATGAAAATTTAAAAAAAATTGTGGCCCTTTTTTTTTATATGTAACAAAATTGCCCGAATTATAAATACTTAGTTTTTTTTATTTTTTTAAATTAAAATGCAGATTTGTACCGGTTAAATTTTCCAAAAGCCGTGGATTGCCGCATGCTCTTATTTTTTTATGGTTGGAGGCAAGCGAAAAATTTAAAAGGAAAACCACCCCCCAAACAGATTGAAAAAATCCCTATCAGTTTGGAAATTCCCCAAAAAAGGGGACACTAAACCAAAATTTTTATCAACTGGTAAACGAAAAAAATGATCTTTGGCCCCATGTGGTCTTGAGCATCGGGAATTGTCCGTGTAGGGTGAAAAACAGTTTCACAAAAAGTTTCCAAAAAACTTTAACGAGCCCGACTTTCATTGATAAAAATGGATATGCTATATATAAGAGACCCCCACAAAAGGCAGGACAGTAAAGAAAAGTGGAGCTGATTTTTTACAACGGTTTTGTTGTTTCCCAAAACAAACCAAAGGGTTTTTGAAATGAATCAACTCATAAAAAACTTGAATATTGCCCAAATTTGTTTGGGGTTTTGTCACAACCCCCGAAATGGGGCAGCGGAATGGCATTCACGGGGGATGACTTTTTTAGTAAATAACACAAAGCTCACGAAGAGAAAAAAACTAAATTAAAACCCTTGAACTGATAAAAGTCATAAAATCCCCTAACAGGGATAAATACAAGATACAAAACCACAAGCTCTCAAAGTTTCACAACATCATTATTAAATATCATTTAAGCAACCCTCGGGATAAACCCGGGAAGGGTTTTTTGACTAAGTCTTGCTAATCGGGCCAAAACTCAAAACCCTTTTAAAGGTGCCTTCGTTCTTTTAAAAACCTGAAAAAGGATACTCGAAAAATGTCAACAAAAAAAAGTTTGGGGACTCGGGAGGTTTAGTTTAAACCCCGAACCCCGTGAATAATAGCATAGGATAATAGTGAGTAAGATATACAAATGTTAGTACATAAAAAAAGAACCAAATAGCAACAACGAACCTCCCTAAAACCCCAAACCGCATAATTGATCCCAAAAATAGGCCCGGGTGCCAATTCCCCAAAAAATATACTGGGGGCCATATTTCCCAAAAAGATCAAAATAGGTGCCATATTCCCAAAAAGATATCCCCACAATGCATCACAAAAAAAGTTGCCAAATTCAAGCTAAGTCAAAACAATCTGAACTTTAAAAACAGTAAGGCACATATTGGGAATCAAAAAACACAATTGTCCAAAAACCCTGAAAAAGGGATAATCACAACATGAAAACAGTTAAAAATCATTTTTAGTAAACCCTTTTTCCCCCCGGGAAAAAAAAATGAAAAAGGGGCTACGAGAACTCACCTCACAAAAGTAAATCCCGAATAATAAATTGTAAATGGCAATTTAGTCCGATAACTTTTAATCGCAACCTAAAAATTTTTGTCGTTCAGATTCCCAAAACAAAAGGGCAAGCATCAAGATCATAAATCTACATTTTTCACTTGTACATGTTGTTTTTTTTTAATTGTCTCAAAAAATTGTCGAGTCAACTTGATCCTTTTAATTTAAAAAAAATTTTTACCACTTTAAAAAAATGTAACTTGTTTTTTCTTTCGACCAACCCTTTTAAAAGGGGCCCCACGTCAACGGGTTTTCTCAAAAGTCTCCCAACCGCGTCTAATAATATACCCATGGGTTTTAAATTACCATTTCCCCTTACTTCCTTTTTAAAAACCAAAAAGTTCCCCAAAAAGGGCTAAAAATTTACTTTTAAAAAACCAACAGCTAATTATTAAAGGGTGTCAAAGTTTATATGTTGCCCCCAATACTCCTTTGGTCAAACTTTTTTTCGTCGTAACCCCGTTTTTTAAGTTTAACTTACCACCCGAAGGTAAATTTTAATGTACTCTAAAAGGGTTTCCAAGGGCTCGGCTACCCAAACAAACATTTAATTCTCAGTTTTTTCCCTTCCTAAAAAAACTGGGCCCGGGTGAAATTTTTTGAAAATAGTTGTTTTTCCCCTTTTCTAACTTGAAAATACGTATCTTTTTCGTTATAAGCCCTTTTTAAAATCATTCAAAAAAGGGCCCTATTTTCCCTTTTTAAGTCTATTTTTCTATATTTTTAGCCTAATTTGGGTACCCCAAGCCCACTGATTTTTCCATTTTGTACAAAAAAGAAAAGATTGTATATAAAATAGGGGTTTTTTTTGCAATAAAACTTTTTAAAACTTTTTACTTTGTTTAAAGGGTCATTGTAAATTTTTATCAACAGGGACTAAGTGATATATAGGTTATGCAACTTGAAACAAAATCTCATAAATAAAGAGTGTGAAAATGATCTTGGGCTTAAATTGAAGAGGAAAGAGAATTAGATGTGACAAGAAAAAATAGAACCCCAAGGTTTTTCTCCAAATTGATTTATAGTTATTTCAAGGCTCGTGAGTGATCGTTAAACATTTTAAAAAAAAATCAAAAACCGATCTCCTTCTCTTTAACAAATTTGGCCCGAACCAACAAAGGGGAGGGGAAAAGGAGTTTTCCCAAGGTGAAAAAATTGGGTACGAGAACGAGCTAAGATTTTCATCTCTAAATTTTTATTTCCAAAGGGGGGCAATTTGGTAATTTTAAATTTTAAAAAGGGGATTTTGGTAATTCAACAATTTTTTTAAAGTCCCTTTGGGAAATGGATCTTGGGGGAAGGCCCGGCCCAAAGGGGGGGGCTAGGGGGGAAAGACAAAGGGTGGCTAGGGGGGGCAAAAGGGTGGGTTTGGGGGGGCAAAACTTAGCCCAAACCTCCTTTTTTGTTTTTTTTGGGCTCCCCAAATTTTTAAAACTTTTATGTTTAACATTAAAAATTTTAATGTAAAAGTGTTAAAAATGTCTTAAAATCTAAAGACATGAGGGGGAAGGGCGTCCCCAATACAAAAAAAGGGTTAGATGATAGTTTTGATACAAAAGTGGGATGTGGGTTTATGTATTGGGTATTAAAAAATGCCCTTGGTTTTTTTGTTTTGGTAATAATGAAAGTTATAAAGTATTTAAACGGAAGTTTAAAGAAAATTTCTTTAGGTGTCCCGAAAAAAATTTTTTTTAAAATTTGGTAATAAATTTTGGGGGGTAAACAAAAAAACCCTTGAAAATAATCGGTTTAGAGAATCGGGTTTTGTCGGGTGTTAAAAATTTTAATAACGATAACGTTTTTGAAATTTCCCAAAAACCCTAAGTATTTTAAAAAATAGAAAATTGTCTTTTAAAATTTAAAAAAAATAAAAATGGAGTAGGGGCCAAGGGATTGGGGGGCGTTTTGGGGCTAAATTAGCCTAAGTCCTACGCACAAGGGTTTTTCCTAGTTTTATGTTTTTTAAAATGAAAAAGCAGAAACTTGAAAGGTTCCTGAAATTACCCTTGTTACTGGTTCAAAAAAACCCTCTTCAAATATATAAACAACGGTCCCGACCAGCACAGCTGCTGTTGAGGGTGAAGAAGTTTTATGAGATTAAAATTTTCTTTGACTGCCGCAAACTATCCTCATGCAAATCGGGTTGGAGGTTTTGGATTTTGAAAATACACCACCGAATCCACCAGGTTTAAAGGGTTTTCCCTTTCACCTTCCAAAAAGAGCAATTGGTATTTTTTAAAGAAACCGAAAGTATTGGGGGATGTCTTATAAAAGGGTTCCCAAAAAACACTCAAAAAATTTTTTTCAAGGATGGAAAAAGTAACAAAAAATAGATGAAAATCTAGAAAGTTGCTGTATGGGGACTTTTTCCCAAAAAAATATTTTGGAAGAACAAGAGCATATATGGGAACCCCTAGGAAAAGAGGGACTTCAATAGGCTGCATACATCAGGTTCCCCCCCTTTTTTTGGGGGGAAAAAGTTTTTGGCCCTTTGTATACGTTTTAAAAAAAGTTCCAGGAGTACAAAAATGGGGCGACTTAAAAAAAATTTCGATGACATGTTGTAAACCCCCCTTTTCCCGAGACGCTTACTATGCCCGTGGTTTTTTGCAAGAAGAAAAAAGAGAAAAACGATGGCATTAAAGAGGGAAGCCATTGGGGAAAAAGGGAAACTATCTGAGATCATTTTTTCATAATGCTCCTCATGACAGATAGTATGTCACGGCCAGAGGTCGTTAAAGAAAAAGATGTGGCATTTTTAATTTTTTGATGATGTTTTGCATGTAGAACGTAAAAAAGAAGAATGACCCCCGGTATTAATAACTTTTTATTTTATACCCCCCCGTAATATTATATTTTTTTAAATTTTTTTACAAAACCCTTTCTTATTTTTTCGACTTATCTTTGGATAAAATTTTTTTTTCAAAAGCTTAAAGATATTTGGGGGTTAACCGACCCCACAAAGGTACAACATTTTCCATACATACATCGAGCACATGTTACGCTGCAACAAAAGGCCCTTAAAGGCAATTAAAAAACATGCCTTATCCTAATGAAATGTACACAAAAGGGGGTAAAAATAGATTGGGTTTAAAGACGAACTCAAATACAACAACCTGAATTGGCCGAGTTTTCACCCAAAATTTTACCGCAAACCCCCAAACCCCATGATAAAAATGCTTTACGCTAACCCTATTGGGGTGCCGGGGGAGCACAATAAAGGGGGTATAAAATTTTTTTTACGGGTTTCGGAAAGGGAAATGGGAAAACATACCCCATTAAACAATGACAGCTTTTGAAACCTTTTCTGAAAGGGAAATAATTTTTTGAATGTTGCATTTCCCGTGGGATTGGCCCGCCCTTTTTTTGGATGGAGGCCGAACCGCCCCCTTTTAAATTTTCACTTTCCAAATTAATGTTAATGAAGATTTAATGTGTTCCATCAGCGCGGATAGTGATTTTGGCAATTTATTACCCAAAACCCAACTAATTTTAAAGGATGGGGGCAAACCCAAAGGTTCAAGGCAAATTTTTTTGAAACTTCGACAGGCCCATGCGTGATATAGGGAAACAGGGCAATTTTTAAACCTTCCCACAAAGTAATTTTGGAAAGGGAAAATTTATTTGTCCCGTTTGGGTTTAAAAAATTTAAAATTTTTATTTAATGTAAAGGGTTTTTCAAAATTTTAAAAAATACTGAAAAAACCAAACGCAAAATTCGGTAAGGTTTTCCCCTTTTTTGGGGGAGATTTCAGACCCAAAAATTTTCCATCATTTCCCAAAAGGTACCAGGCAAGACGTTGTGCAGGGACAATCAACCATCTTATCCCTTTTGGGAGCATTGTCCCGTCCCTGAAGCTGACAAAATTAAAATGCTTTTTTACAGTTGGAAACAAATACGACGATGTAAATTGAAATTAAGGTAATTTTTTTTAAATTTGGTACTTTATAATTTGGGAATTTGGGAAAATTGGAGGAAAAAAAAGATGGGGAAGCCATGCTCAATTTTCCCGAGATATGCCTTAAACCCCATACGGGGAAAACCCCTGTCGGATCAATCATTTTGAGAGACAAAAAACCCCCCCGAATTTCCCCCGAAAGGAAACTTATGGAATCCCCGCTTATTTAAAAAAAGAAACAATATTAGCACCAAAACCAAACCCAAATGGTTGATTCAATCAACAAATCTATGCAAGATCCCCATTAGAAGGAAAGGAGAAAGTCTAATTTAAAAATTTCCCGACAACGTTTCCCCCCGCTATGACAAAATTTAAATTTTTTTGAAACGCCTACACACCAAGTTTTTTGAATAGGGTTTTGAATGTCTGGGGGTTCCTCAAAAAAAGAGCTTCATTTTAAAGTAGGAACTCCTATTATGTTTTAAAGAAGGGAAAAATTGACAAGGGGGTGGGTTTTGTAATTTTACAAGACTTTCAAATTTCCCTTTGTTTAGGTACGAATGTTTTTAGGGCAAAGATTATATCAAAAGGGGAAAAAAAAAAATAGGGAAAGATATGTGCAATTCCCACGTATGGCTATTAAATCCCAAGTGACAAAAAAAAATGCCCTTTTAAAAATCAATAGAAGACAGTTTCCCCGTTCAAGTTTTTTTTTTGGGAATTTACAATAAAACAGAGCAGGGCCAAAAATTGTCCCCATGTTTTTTGGGTTGGGTTTTTAAAAAAACCAGTCCCTTTTTTTCAGGGGCAATTGTAAAGTTTCGGTTTCAAAAATAAAGAACAAGAGAGGGTTAAAGATATTTTGCTGCGACAACGATGGAAAACTTAAAACCAAAAGTAAAAAAATGTTGTATTCAAAAGAAGTCCTACACAACTTTGAAATTTTCATTCATTAATAGTTTTCTTTTACCGTTTGAATCAAATGTCATCAACATTAATTTCCCTCTTTTTTTTTCAACCCATAGATGCCTAACCCTTTTTTAATTTTTTTTTCATCTTCAAATAAAATTTTTTTTTCATATAATTTTTATATTGGACTTATTTGCAAAAATTGCCCTAACCAAGTTTTTGTTTTTAAACTATACAAAACCAAAAAACATTTTATATAACCCTATTGGGGTTAAATTTACAAATCTTGGATTTAAAATGTGGGCTTAAGCACAATTCCAATAAAGTGGCTTAACAAACAAACATACTACATTTTAGTAAAAGTTTTTGTGTATTTTATCTTTCTTAAAATTTTTGAAAAAAAAGTTAATTACAAAAATGGTCATTGTTTGGGGGGCTCTTTTTTGCACTTTCAGTCAAATTTTGGTTTGCATTTTTGACCGTTCCCCGGGCCAATTTCGAATAAAATGACTAAAAAAACCCCCTTTTTCCCTTTTTTTGCAAACGAAATAAATTAACTAAATGGCACTATGGGTTTTTTCCCATTTGTCACATTGGGTTTCCCTTTTGACTAACGGCCGTTATCCTTTTTTTCGTTTTCGTCCGTATTTTTCACTTTTTCCCCTCGTATTTTTCACCGGTTTTTTGTCCGTTTTTTTCACGTTTTCGTCCGATTTACACTTTTCGACCGTATTTACACGTTTTTTTCATTTTTTTACAGGGGTTTTGTCCGTTTTTTTTTCCCCCGGGGTTGTTCCCTTTCCCTTTTTGCACGGTTTTTTGTCAGTTTTTTTACACGTTTTAGTCCCCTTTTTTCACATTTTTGTCAGATTTACACCCTTTTCGTCCGTTTTTTTCACGTTTTTCCCCCGTTTGTACCCCTTTTTTTCCGTTTTTTTTAAAACGTTTTCCTCCGTTTTTAAAAACGTTTTCCCCTCCTTATTTACCCCATTTTTTTCCCCTTTTTTTCACGTTTTCCCTCAGTATTTACCCCGTTTTCGTCCGTATTTTTCACTTTTTTAAACCGTATTTAACACTTTTCCGGCCGTTTTTTCATTTTTTTATCCTTTTTTTCCCCGTTTCCGGGGCCTTTTTTTACAAAGTTTTTTTTAAGTTTTACACGTTTTCGGCCGTTTTTTTTTCCCCGTTTTCATCATTTTTTTCAAATTTTTTTCTGTATTCCCCAAAGTTTTCGTCCATTTTTACACTTTTTTTGTCTGTATTCCCCACTTTTCAACCTTTTTTTCAAAGTTTTTTCCGTATTTACACGTTTTTGTCAGTATTTTAAAACTTTTTTGTTCGTTTTTTACACTTTTCGGGCCGTTTTTTTCACGTTTTTTAAAAACGTTTTTTTTCCTTTTTTTTTTACATGTTTTCGGGCCCCTTTTTAAAAATTTTCGGTCCGTTTTTTTTTCCCTGTTTTCGTCCTTTTTACACGTTTTTGTCAGTATTTTTCACCCTTTTTGTCCGTTTTTTAAAAAAATTTTTGTCCGTTTTTTTACACTTTTTTGGGGCTGTTTTTTTTACACGTTTTTCGCCGTTTTTTTCATGTTTTTCCCTTTTTTTTTTCACTTTTTGTCAGTATTTTTCACTTTTCATTTTATTTTTTTCACGTTAAAAAAGGTGAAAACGTGTTTAAAAACAGACAAAACGTGGAAAAACGGGTAAAACGGGTAAAACTAAACAAAAACCCTGTAAAAACGGATGAAAAAAGTGTAAAAACAACAAAACAAGTAAAAAAGTTTAAAAAAGGGAAAAAGGATGAAAAAATTGGGAAAAACGGCGAAAAAAGTGTAATACAAAACGAAAAGGTGTAAAAACAGACGAAAATGTTGAATTTCGGACAAAACGTATAAAAAAAGGATGAAAACGGTAAATTTCTGACAAAAACGTGTAAAAAAAGGGAAAAGAAAAAAAAAAAAAAGGGGGGGGGGGGGGGGGGGGGGGGGGGGGGGGGGGGGGGGGTAAAAAAAAAAAAAAAACAAAAAGTGTAAAAAAGATAAAAACGTGTAAAAACGGAGAAAAAAAGTAAAAACCCAAAGAAAACGTGGGAAAAAAATATGAAAACGTGGAAAAACGGGCGAAAACGTTTTAAATACTGATGAAAAAGTGGAAAAAAAGGGCGAAAAAAGTTTGAATACGGACGAAAACGTGTAAAAACGGATGAAAACTGGGAAATACTGACAAAAACGTGTAAAAAAAGGGTGAAAACGGGAAAAACCGACAAAACGGTAAAAAAGGATGAAAAACGGGAAAAACGGACGAAAAGTGTAAAAACTGATGAAAAAAGTGGGGAAAAAAGGACGAAAACGTGTAAAAACGTGGGAATACAAAACAAAAACGTGTAAAAACCCGATGAAAAAAGTGGAAAAACCGGGCGAAAAACTTTAAATACTGACCAAAAAAAAGTGTAAAAAAAAGGTGAAAAAGTGGGAAAAACGGGCGAAAAAAGTGTAAATACGATGAAAACGTGTAAATACTGACGAAAACGTGTAAAAAAGGACGAAAACGTGCCCAAAAAACTGACAAAAAAGTGTAAATACTGACGAAAACCCTGTAAAAACGACGAAAACGTGTAAAAAAAAAGGAAAAAAACGGTAAATTTCGACAAAAAACCCTTTAAAAAACGACCCAAAACGGTAAAAACGGACGAAAAAAGTGTAAAAACGACGAAAACGTGGAAAAACGGACGAAATTTTGTGAAAACGGACGAAAACCCTGTAAAAACGGACGAAAAAAAGTGTTAAAAAAAGACCCAAAACGTGTAAATACGGACGAAAACGAAAAAAAGGGCTTTTAAAGGGCCCTTAGTCCCCAAAAAGGAAATCAATTGACAAAATAGACAAACCATAGTGACCCTTTTGTAATTTACCCGTTTGCAAAAGAAGGGGCAGGGGGGTTTTTTTGTCATTTTTATTCGAAATTGGACTGGACCGGTCAATAAAAAACAAACCACAGTGACTGGGAAACCCGTCCAAAAAAAAAAAATTTAGTGACTGAAAGTGCAAAAAAAAAGCAAACCACAAATGAAACCCTTTAAAATAATTAACCCTTAAAAAAAAAACAAAACCCAAAAAAAAAAAACAAAAAAAAATTAAATTTAAAAATTTAAAATTTCATATTAAACTTTCAATTAGTTCATAAAATTTTTGGCAATGATCCCAAATTTTTTTTGAATAATTTTAAATTTTAAAAAAACAAGAAAATTTATTTGGCATATAAATTTTTTAGTCATTAATATAAAAATATTTTTAAAATACACTACAAAAATATATTTACCCCAAAAAACCTATATAAACTTTCCCACAATATTTTTCATTTTCAAACTATACGTTTTTTTTTAAAAATTTTTTTAAAGATGGCAAACACAGGATCCCAAAGGGATAAATGGTTTGGCATTTTTAATTTTTTCCCCTTATAAGGGATTTGTTGTTTTTTATAAAGTTTTTTTACAATATTTTTAAAAGGTACCATCTATTTAACCTTGCAGGGAAAACCAATGAAGAAAGGCATTCATTTGGGATCAACTACTAATGATTGGTTTTAAAAAGATACTTTCCATTATAAACACTGATTATGAAATGGTTTGATTAGCAAATGTATATTTTTTTTTAAAAAAAAATTTGTCGTTTTTAGTTACAAGGGTTTTTTGTGTTTTTTTTATCATTTTCAGCTTTTTCAAAAAACAAATAAACGTAGAAGATTAACTAAAAAAAAGGGAAAATTTTTTAAAAAAAAAATGTGGGCGATCTGGGGTTTTTTCAGATGATGAAAAAGGTAGCGAATTTTTGCTGATACAAAAACATTTGATGGGTCAACCTCAAAAGAATTGGGGAAAAATTGGGGAAGAACTAAATTAAAAATCATTAATATTTTTTGGTGTGTCTACTAAAAACTATATACGACATAATAGTGTTATAATTTTTTTTTATTTTGAAACGAGGTTATTGATGATAAGAACCTACCCTACGAAAAATAAGCACCACAACTATTCTCCTCCGGACGAGGAAAAAATGAAAGATCTTATAAACAAAATAATCTAAAAGGGGGGATGGTGTTTGGGGTTAAAAATCAATGATCTTTTCCCAAAAAGGGTTTTTATGGTTTTAAAAAAATCTAACAAACACATTGATGATGAAGCCAAGAGGATTTACAATTTTCCGACCCCTATAGTTTACCGATCCAAATTGATGGGTGGGGGATGATTTTTGACGGTTTCCCTTGATGAGAAACTCAAGAATTTTAATCGTACCGATGATGATGATGATCCCCATGAAGATTTTTTGATGGTGAAGAATGTTTTTTCAAATAGCCCTTTATGTTTACTAATGAAAAAAATTTTTTACCCCAAAAAGTTAAATGTTTATGTCCCACGTTTTTGGGTACTTTTTTTTTTGGTTTTAAATTTTTTGTAAAAACTTCCAAGATTTTTTTTGTTACATTTCGTAGACAAAATTTTAATAGCTACATAAAATCTGGGGAAAATTTTTAAAAATTTATTGTAACATTTCATGTTGTCTATTACAAACCACAAATGTATATAACATTTACCCCCATCACAGATTATTTTGCGCCGTGTTAAAAGTGAATTTTCAACCCTGTTTAAACGAAAACCATTAACCCAAAGCTGCAATGCATCTTTTTTTTACACAAGCAATAAAAAATTAAAAATTTTTCAAAAGGAAAACACATTCAAAACCAAATTTTATACATTAAAACCCCAACCATAATTTGTTCCCGATTTAAAACCCCTACCATAATTCGTCCTAATACAAAGTTCATAACCCTATTAAATTTTAACATGACAACCCTAACAAAAAACTTGAACCGGGGACATTTTAAAAACACATTGTCCAAAAATGATAAAATTCTTGATCCCAAAAAAAACGTCAAAAAAACATAAAAAAAAACGGAAAACAGACCAAATTGGTCTAAACAGCAGGGTATGGAACACTGGAATTTGTTCACCCAAAATCAACGTCGTGAATAAAGTGCATCAAAAACCCGGGAAACCCCAATTTCTTTGTCATTGGGCGAAAGAAATAGTCCCCCGGGAAAAATTTTTCCCCCCACATCCCATAGACAAAAAAAAGTGGTGGTCCTCCCTGGGGGCGTTCCTGTGGGGGAAACATCCTCAAAAAACCCTCGTTTGTTTAAGTTTTTGGGGCTTCATCCTCCCATAAATATACATTTTTCAATGGGGGGTTCATCAAAGAAATTAGCGGGTTTGTTTTGCACCATGAGGGTTCAAGTTGTTATTTTTTTAAAAAAATTTTTTTTTGAATTTTTAAGGGGGGGGGGGGGGGGGGAACAATAATTAAAAAAAAATTTTTTAAAAATACCCCCTTTGGGTTTTTCCAGGGGTTTATGCAAAAGGGTTAAAAAAATGTACCCTAAAACTTTTTGGGTTGGGGGTTTTTTCTGTACTTTTCCCCTTGGGGAGATTTTTTTTCATTCGATATCCCCTTTTCAAGGGGGCCCAAAAAATGGGGTTTAAAAAATTTCAAAAAAACCCCCCTTTCCCCAAAAAAAAAATGTGATATGTCGTTTTATTAAAAAAGTTGTATAAAAGCCCCAAAAAATTAAAAAAGGGGAAGCTTTTAAAATTTTTATAACTTAAAAAAGGCATCATTTTAAAAATTTTTTTAAATTAAATTTCCCCTTTTTAAAAAGTTTTTAAAACCCTAAAAAGGGACCCCCCCCTGTGTTCCCAAAAGCCATAAAATGCCCCCTTTTTCCTTTAAACCCCCCAAACCCAAAAAAAAGGGTTTTTTTTTTCAAACATTTTTTCTTTTCCCCTTTAAATTTTTAAAAATTTTTTAAAACCAAAAAACCCCCGCCCCAATGCCCTTTTTTATAAGAAAAAGCAGGGGTTTTTAAAGGTCCCCACATTAACACGATCCCCCCCCACCTGAAAAAATGAAACCCTTTTCCAAAAAAAAAAAGGGGTTTTCGTTTTGGGGTACCCCTTTTCCCCCAAAAAAGGGGCAAAAAATTTTTTTTTAAAAAAAAGTAAAAAACAAAATTTAAATTTTTTGGGAAAAAAAAAAAAAATTTTTTAAATTTGATATGCCCGGGATCTAAACAAAAAACGTTTTTTTTTGGGGAAAAATTTGGTAATATTTTATGGGGCCCCCCAAATTTTTCTCCCAAAATACTTAGAAGAATAAAGTTTTTTTTTTGGGGGTTTTTTATTAAGTAAAAAAAAAAGAACACCCCAATACCCCAAACCCCCAAAAAAAACACTTCAATTTATCGAACGATTACAAAAAAATTTTTAAGGTTTTTGGGGTTTTTGATGTATTCTTTTCTCAAGGGAATATGAAAACCCCTAATCTAAGGAATTTTTTTTTAAAAACAAAGAGCCCCAAAACACTTTTAAAAAAAACCCCTTTAATTTCTATACAAATAATAAAAAAACCCCCTTTTCTTTTCTATAATTATCTTCCCCGGGTTTTTCCCCCTTTAAACTCTTAAGCATTTTCCCAGTGTTTTTCCCCCTTTAGCAGCCCAACTCCTTTTCCCCTTAAAAGTCTTAATTCTTCTTCCATCGCCTTTACTAAGCTAAATTTTTTAAATTCCCAAAAATCCCCCCCCTAAATTTTTTAAATTTTTTTTCAAATAAATAAGTTTTTTTAATTTTTAAAAATCTGATTATTTAAAGGGGGGGGCTTTAAAAAAATTTTGATTTTAAATCACAAAACCCCTTTTTGGGGGAAATTAAAACTTCGCGAAAACATACTTTTTTGGGGTTCCCCCCCCTTTAAAAAATTTTTCCAAAATTTTTTAAATTTTTTTAAAGGGAAAAATTCCTTTCCCAACCCAAGATTTAAATTTTTTCCCAAAACCCCCCCCCCGCTTTTAATGTAAAATTTAAACCCCCTTAAAATTTAAACCCATAAAAACTTTAATTTTTTCAAAAAATTTTCTTCAACAAAAAATTTTTAAAATCTTCAATCACAATGAATTCTTTTCCACCAAATACATAAAAATTTCTCATTGACCTTTTTCAGACTTTTTAAAAATTCAGGTTGGAACTTTTTTTTTCCCCCCAAACCCTTTTTCTTCAACTTAAGATTTTTAAATTTTCCCCAAAAAGAAAGACTAAAAATTCCTAAAACCGATAAACCTTCCTCCGAAAAATTTTTCCCCCTTTTTGGGGGGTGACCCCCTCCTCCTTTGGGTTTTTCTCGTCTGCCCGGGGAAAAAATTAAAAAAATATCAATTTTAAAAAACCCAAAAAATTTTTTTAAAAAACGCATCATCATGAAGACCCTTTTCCAAAGGAAAAGCCGGAAGAAACAATTCCCCTCCCCCAAATCAAAAGAAAATTTCCCCAATTTTCCCAAGAACAGTAAAACTGGCTTTTTCCCCCCCAAAAAGGTCCCCCAAAACCTTGGGGTAGAAAAAGGGAGCCCAAGAAAAAACCCCTGCCCGGATTTCTTTGGGAAAAAGGGAAAAAGGAAAAAATTGAGTATTTTTGTTGTTTTTTGGGGAAAGGGTTTTTTTTTTGGGGGTTGGGTTTTTTTTTTGGGGTTTTTTTTCCCCCTTTAAAAAAATTTTTTGAATCCACCTTTAAAAGGGAAAAGACTTTAACATTTCCCCTTTTTAATTTTTTGACTTTTTTAAATTCCCCCCTTTTAATTTTCAAACCCCTCATCATTTTAAAAGCAACTAGAAAAAATTTTTTAAATTTCCCCCCCTTTTGGGGGAAAATTTTTCCTCACCATCAAATGAACGAGAACATAAGTTATCCAGCTCAGCATCCAATAAGACCATTTGTACAAGTTACCATCAATTCAGTTGTTTTAGTTTCAAACTGCTCTCAACATTCCAGATGTATTACCTTCTGAGAGAGGTGTATCACAGAGCATAAACATCAGTGGGAAACTAAGTTTTGAACAATCAGTACAAACTGGTGAACCCAGCATTCAGACTGTTAACTCCAGCAGTACTAATGTTAGCAAAAATTTTTTCAGAGATAAAATCAATTTTTAAATTTTTAATGTGGATTCGAAAAAAATTTTGTCCACTTATATTTTTTTAGCAAACTATCAGCTATGAACGGATTTGACTTGTCTTTACAATAGCCGTTTGCTATGGACTAGCCACTTTTCCCACACTTAGATTTGGTGAGTTGAAACAACCAGTTTTTGGTAAACTGTCAACCATAAACGGATTTGAGTAGTCTTTACCGAAACCGTTTGATCTGGACTATTGATTCTTATGTGGATTAGACATGGTGAAATCAATTACCATTTGTTGTGTGATAAGCATTCACATTTTAAACAATCCAAACCACCATATTTTGCAAAGCACAATCCAAAGCAAAAAGCTTTTTGTAACTGAAAGTTTGGTCCAAAACCAAAGAAAACCAATACACAATATTCTCTTTTAACAGTTATTCCATGTGACTAACAATATTCACAACAGTACTAAAAATATTAAGCAGTCTCAACTATACAAATAACAACTAACATTTACAAATTCCAAAAAAAAAACAGTTAGACATTAATCTTTTGAAGGATTAAGCATTCCAATACCTGTTACCAAGTACTGAAATCTGCTTACATCAAAACCTTTTGTTAAGAGATCAGCAAAGTTGTTATCAGTGTGTATTTTTAACAACTTGTATTAACTTCTTTTCAGAACAGTCTCTTATAAAATGATGTCTAATTTCAATATGTTTAGTTTTTGAATGTTGAACTGGATTTTTAATGATACACATTGTATTGTTATGTTATATGTATAATTGTGTTTAAGAAATTGTACCCATAATCAAGCATCTGGCTCTGAATCCATAGAACTTGAGCACAACAACTTGCAGCTGCCACATATTCTGCTTCAGTAGTAGATATAGCCACCATAGTCTGCTTCTTACACTGCCAAGAGATTAATCTTCGACCTAAGAATTGACAACCACCTGTTGTAGACTTTCTGTCCATGCTAGCACCAGCATAATCAGAATCAGAGAATGCAACAAGATCAAATGCAGACTCTTTAGGATACCATAGCCCCAATTTTGGCTGTCCTTTAAGGTATCTGAAGATCCTTTTTACTACTGTGAGATGAGACACCTTAGGAGTCACTTGGAATCTTGCACAGGTACACACAGCAAACATAATATCAGGCCTAGATGAGGTAAAATAATCAGAGACCCCAATCATAGATCTATACATGTGCACATCCACATCTTCACCACTGTGATCCTTTAATAACAAATGTGTCTCCTTGTCAATTGGTGTGCTAGCAACCTTGACATCTGTGAATTGAAATTTCCTTAAAATTTCACCAACATATTTATCCTGAGAGATAAAAAATACCATCTGCATTTTGCTGTATTGAAGACCTAAAAGAAGGTAAGCTCTCCCCTAGAATCATCTGAAATTGGTATTTCATCAGTTTTTCAAACTCCTTACACATCTTGTTTCTTTGTAGAACCAAAAAAAGATGTCATCTACATAGACTTGTACTAGTAGAATATCACCCTTGTCCTTTTTAATAAAAAGAGTTTGATCAATTTTCCCTCTATGAAACCCATTCTTCAGAAGATATTTAGCAAAAGTTTCATACCAAGCTCTTGGAGCCTAATGCAATCCTATAGAGCTTTCACCACCTTATAAACCTTGTCAGGATGCTCTTGGTCTATAAAACCTGGAGGTTGTGAAACATAAACATCTTCATCAATAGTGCCATACAGAAATGCACTTTTCACATCCATTTTATAGACCATAAACCCCATAAATGAAGCATAAGCAAGAAATAATCTTATTGCTTCAATCCTGGCAACTGGAGCTAAAACTTCCTCATAATCTATACCCTCCTTCCCGAGTATAGCCTTGAGCAACCAATCTTGCTTTGTTCTTTATCACAATGCCCCTCTCATCCTTCTTATTCATGAATACCCACTTTGTACAATCACTCTCATTCCCTTCGGTAGATCAAAACCAGAACCCAAACATTTTGAATCTTGAATTGAAGTAGCTCTTCTTGCATAGCTTCAACCCAACTTGATGATTCTAAAGCCTTTAACACATTCTTGGGTTCAACCTGAGATAGAAAACATACAAACATACACTCATGCTCATCTTCATGATGTTTCTCTTCATAAACCACACTGAGAAATCCATGATGATCCGGGTCTTGTATTTGCCTTCTGGTCTTGACTCCAGATTGTACATCTCCTATGATATTGGTAAGCGGATGATTCCTATGTACAATAGTATGGGGAGTAGAAGGAACTGCATAGCTGGTAGGCATGTTTTGCAGACCATCTCCAAAGAAATCAAACTCATCAGCTTGAGAAGTAGTATCAACTGGTGAATCAAGATGAGGTTGACTTGGCCCAGCAGTATCAATATTTTGCTCAGCAGTTGGAACTTGAGGTTGAGCAGTACTAACTCCATTTGAACTGCTTGTTGGATTTTCAGCTTCTTTACCATTCTGACCACTTATTTCAGCAGCATCTTTCTCTTTGTCTACACCACTTGATAAAGGAATATCATCTTTCTTTGTAGAAGACTCATTCACAGAACTTTCTTCCATGATAGGTATGAAAATGCAATCATCATCTTCCTCTTCTGAACCTGCATCATTGTTAGTATTTGTACCTGTAACAGGCACATAATTCATGAAATCTAAAAGACTGTCAATATCAAAGATCCAATCTGGACCTACACCTGCAACATTTGGTTTATTCTCCAAAAATTCTATGTGCAGATTTTCTTCTACCTGCTTGGTGCTTGTATTGTACACCCTAAAAGCCTTACTGTGCAGAGAATAACCAACAAAGAAACCTTCCTCAGATTTCCCATCAAACTTTCCTAGTTGGTCTTTGGTATTAAAGATAGTAACATGACAACCAAAAGGTCTCATGAAGCTTAAAGCAGAGGTTCTACCTCTAAGAAGCTCATAAGCAGTCTTATTGTGAGGTTGTACAACTAAAACCCTATTCAATACATAACAAGCAGTGCTAACTGCTTCTGCCCAAAATGAAACTGGTAGCTTAGAGTCAGCTAATATTGTCCTAGCAGCCTCTATAAGAGTCATATTTTTTTCCTCTCAGCTACACCATTTTGCTGTGGGGTTCTAGCTACACTAAACTCCCTCTTAATACCTTTTTCTCTGCAAAAGTCATCCATCACTCTATTCTTAAATTCAGTCCCATTGTCACATCTGATTATTTTAACCTTCTTATCAATTAGGTTTTCTATTTCAACAATAAAGGTCTTAAGTATTTCACTTGTCTCATCCTTAGTTTTTATAAAGAATACCCAAGAAAACCTACTATAATCATCAGTGACAACAAGGCAGTATCTCTTAAAGTTCAAGCTATTCACCGAGGTAGGACCAAACAAGTCCATATGCAACATATATAAAGCTTGAGAAATAGAGTTCTGGGTCTTTGGCTTACATGAGGCTCTGTGTTGCTTACCCTTAAAGCAAGAAACACAAGTTTGGTCATTGAGAAAAGTTTTGTTTGGTAAACCTCTTACCAATCCATGTTTAGCAATATTGTTAATGGTTTTAAAATTAACATGACCAAGCCTCCTGTGCCACAACATTGATTCTTCCAATGTGGCTTTTGCAACAAGACAAGTAAGTCCAACCTTAGGAACTAGTCTATTCATCTCAACGCTGTATGTATTATCCTTTCTGGGGATTTTAAGCAATACTTGACTTTCATCAGGTAGCTTGAAATCAGGAGAAAGTATAAGAAAATCAGTATCAGTAAATAAAACTTTGTTCTGTTTATCACAAATTTGTGGTACACTGAAAAGATTGTACTTAAGTTCTGGCACATAATACACATTTTCAAAATCAAGGTTACCAGTTTTAATTACCCCTTTACCAGTAATTCTTCCTCCAACACCACCACCAAAGACAACTGGTCCTCCATCCAAAGCAATAAAGTCTGAAAGATATGACATGTTGCCTGTCATGTGCCTTGAACATCCACTGTCTGAATATCCTCTATCTTCTTTGCTATTTGAGGGATGTTCCTGCACACAAAATAAAGGTGTTAGTTTCTTTTGGGGATCCAAACCATCACTGGTTTGGATCTGCCTTGTGCATCAAGATGAGAAAACTTGTTTGAGGTCTTTGATGCACCATTGGGTTTGGTAAGATGTTTGTCCCAATGTGCTGAGGCTTGACAGCATTGCCCCATTTTCCTTAACATTTAAGTGCCTAGCAGTTGGATTTGCTGGTCTAGCAGTTGGAACTGCTGACCTAGCAGTTGGAACTGCTTGTTTAATCTTAGGCACCCACTTCTGATTAGTCATTGCTGTTTTCTGATAAAAATGCCTTTTAACTGTTTGTGCATGATTTGAAAATTGTTTTGCACTAGAAACAGTTTGCTTGTTATTAAACCACTTATTTTGACTAGCAGTTGAAACTGTTTTGATGCCAGTCTTTAACATAACAGCTTTAGGTGACATCTTATGATTTGCATTAGGGTTTGTCAATCTAGTTAGGCCATTTTGAGTTACCCTAGCATTGTTATTCCTGTTCACCCTTGCATTCCCAGTAACCCTCTTTTTCCATGGGTTAGAATCACAATAAGCAGCCATATGCTCAAAACTTCCACAAACAAAACATACTTTTCTAATCATAGCAAACTTATCATCCAATTTCTTAGATTTTGAGTGATTCCAGTTCCTATGACTACTCTCAGAACTTGATGATCTGTTCTTAGTCCTATACATCTCAGCATATCTAACATTTTTCCTAACTGGTTTTATGTTTTCAGTCTTAACCACTTTAGGAGCATGTTTAACTTATACCTTAACAACATTAGGTTTTTCCTTAACCTCTACATTCTCATCATCAGATGTCCATTCCTCAATAGTTGGTGCATCTGAGTTTCTATCAGAGGACATCTTTTCCTCAAAAAGAGATTTATCACTAGCACTCACAAAAGAATCTTCTGCCTTAACAAATTTAACAGGATTCTCACTAACCTTAACACCATATCCAGGAAAATCCATATCCTTAAACTCTTCTAAACCCGTGTGAGCTAAATTGATTCCTGGTGGAGCAAACATTCCTCTAAAGGGGGGTGCAACTGACTTATAACCTAAACCAGATTTAGCTTTGTTAAGTATTTGACTCTCTACAATCTTCTTAACTCCATCTGAAGTATATTCAAGAGTGTCTACACTTAACTGGATGTTTTCTTTCTCCTTTTTAAGCTTCTCTAGTTCATATACAAGTCCACTCATTTTATTATCTTTTATTTGCAATTCCCTCTTTAAAAGACCTATCTCATCAGTAAAGTTTGACTCATTCTGTTTATAAAACACAATTTGTTCTTCCAAAACAACTAATCCTCTTTTATGATTTGACAGACTAAAACTTATTTGATTAAATTCAACTCTAAGATCATCATACTGTTTCTTAACATTTTCATAATCTTTTAAAGCATGACAAGAGTTTGAACATTTTTCAGGTTTATATACCTCAGTTTCTGAGAAAGCCATCAAACCCAAGTTAGCTGGTTCCTCTTCTTCCTCCATGAAGCTCCAATCAAATCCAGCTCCATCTACAGCTACCATAGCCTTGGAAGAAGGCTCTTCAACATTAACTGTTCTCCTTGACCCTTGCTGATTCTTAAATCCTTGACCCTGGTTGCTTTGTTGTCTTGGACCTCTACATTCCCTGGCAAAGTGCCCCATCTTGTGACAATTAAAGCATTACACCTTAGACTTATCATACCCAGCAACATCTCTTCCATTGAAGGTAATCTTATTCCCAGTCCTTTGGTAATACTTCTTAGCCCTGATACTTATCAAAGCCAACTGCCACTTTAAATCCATAGATTCCAAATCATCTTCAGCAATTTGAAGAAGATCTACATTAAAGATCTTTGACCCACCAGACTGTTCTGATACAAATGCATATATGGTCTCTTCAGTCAACCCAGCAGTACTAGTTTTTACACTAGCAGTGCTAACTATTGGTATAGCAGTACCAACTGCTTCTTCATCTTCATGATTAGAACTGTTTGAAGAAGATACAAAAGCCATATTCCCTGAACTGGAACTGGTGCTACCACTCTTCTTGACCTTTTGCTCAACAATCTTGAGATTATTGTAAAGCTCATTCATTGTCATGTTCTCCAGCTCTGGTTTATTGCTCCAAACCACAACATAAGTGTTCCATTCTGCAGGTAAACTATTTAGAAACGTCATGTTGAGGTCTTCTTGAGGTATCACTATCTTCAACACAGTAAGTTGACTGATGATCTTTTGAAGCCTATTAAAGATATGATCCAAAGTTTCATTGCTTGATGCAGTGAAATTCTCATAACTTTGCTTGAGTAGGATTTTCTGTGCCTTCTTGGTAGCTTCATTGCCACCAAATCTTTCCACCACTGCTTCAAAGAGAGTTTTAGCCGACTCGTAATGGCTAAAGTTCAGCACTTGATCATTAGGAATTGCCATTAGTAACAAATTCCTAGCCTTCTGATCATTCTTCTTTTTGATTCTCTCCTCGTTTGTAACTGGCTCAGTGTTAAGCTTTGTGACCTTGGAACCATCAGCACGTGTTTCTTCAACAGCAACTGGTTTGAAGGAATCACCATTGATAATAATATCCCATAATGCATAGTCTTGCACCATGAAGTATTGCTCTATTCTGAGCCGCCATAAATCGTATTCGTTCTGCTTCAGCATTGGGAGTTTAGCAAGGATTGAGGTTTGAGGTGTCTCCATGTCCATCTTCTTGGATTGCTAGTGAGTAAATACTTCTGGTTCTTCTAGACTCAAAGTATCAGAAACCTGGTTCTGATACCACTTGACCGGATCTAAACACACACGTTGTGTTGGGGATACTTTGAGTATATACTTGATAGCACGCGGAATTTACTACCAAGTACTTAGAAGAATATGAGTTTGTGTTTAGTGATTGATTAAGTAAAACAATAAGAACACACAATATCAACCAAACTATCACTTCAATATATCGAACGATTACAATATGAACGTGAAGGATATTAGGTATTAGATGTATTCGATCTCAATGATATATGTAAACCCTAATCTAAGGATCTCCTTTTATAATGCAAAGAGTCATGTACACGTTAGACATCTAACCGAATCATTCTATACAAATAAGACATATACCATATCTTTTCTATAATTATCTTCACACGGTTTCACCTTGATCTCTTAAGTAGTCCTAACTGTTCTTCCTTCAGCAGTCCTTACTGCTCTTCCATCAGCAGTCTTAACTGTTCTTCCATCAGCCGTACTAACTGCTTAAGTTTAATTCCCAACAGATACACATTGCCTCATTTCATGTAACTTAAAATAAGTTAATATGGAATACCTGTGCTATATTTGGGTAAGGGTGATGACGAGTCATATACCTCGGCATCTTTCCCGTCACTCTTTTATAGCCACCTAATTCTATTCCTTTTGCATTATATCCCGTCACATAAAAGGAGTCATCTCCCTCCTTAACAAAATGCAATAGTGAAACTCCATCAATCAAAGTATCTTAAAACAAACTGGCTCCATTTAGCACCATGAACCTCTATTGTCCAATTCCTTCTTAAAGTTAAAGATACCTTGAATTTATACCCTTGGTGGCCAATCAAATACAGATGATGATTCCCATTGTATCCTTCCCGGAGGTAAACAGATGGTAGTATCTTCAAACATGTTACAAAAAAATTACTTTTACCAACAATACTAACCTTAGTTTTGTCCTACATCATAAATTCAAGCACTGAAATACCTGTGAATATTTATAGGTCTTCGGGTTTATCGCAATCACAAACTCCATAGTCCTTATAATCCTACCAAAGTAATTCTATTGGTGTCAAAATACACATAAAACTAACAAGATAATCTACTATTTGTAATATATTGAAATAGACTCTGTATTTTTTGTTTTTAGAAACTCTACAACCTATATACCCTAATGATCGACATGAAATTTCATAATTCATAATTTTGCTTTAACAAGCCAATGTAAACTAATTATCTACTTTCAAACCAATACTGAATTCCATGTTTTTCACATTTAATTTCAAAAATCAATAACTAACTACAAATTGTTGTTCTAACCTAATAATAAAGAATACGTAACTCATACGCTGCAAACATTGTAAAAAAAATCATAATTTCATTTAACGATCAAACTGGAGATGCAATTACTCATTCTTCTTAATAATGTAATCAGTAATTAAATCATTTAAGGATCCTTAGATATATGATCATCTAAACACATGCATATGATAAAAAAAAATCAAAAAAACAAAAAAAGGTTACCTGATACTTTGGAAAACCAGAGTAAGAAGAACAACCACTCGAGCAGATGTTGAAATTTTTTATGGAGCAGTGTGAGAGTAGATGAGAGATTAAATTTTGGGTAATAGTTGTGATGATTACCCTATTGAATACATAATACACGTGTCACACCCCCAAATTTCGTGACTTGCAGCGGAATAAAGCATTCAGGGGCGCGACTGGTCATAGCACCAAAGTTGCAGTTATATTGAACGACCTAAAGTGTCATTTAGAAAATACATCGTTTGATTATTTAAAAACATTCAGAGTTGCAAAGCTAGGTCCCAAAAGGTGAAACAGGTTTTCATAAAACAAGTTCATACAATTCAAACGATGGATAAGTGCATAAAATATAAAGTGAGGCGCGTCGACTCCGCGACTCCATGATATGTCCATATGGAAGCCAACATGCGATACCTTAATTACCTGAAAATACATTGCTAAAAATGGTCAACAAAAATGTTGGTAAGATCATAGGTTTATGTAAATGAAATGTTGTACGGATACCACAGGTATAAAGTGTATGACAAAACCATGCCACATAAAAATGATACATTAGCTCTAAGCTCATGACCCCGAAGCTAGACTGAATGAAATGCCCAGCCGAGTGTTTGCCAATCACTCTAATATGACAGAAATGAAATGCGTTCGTTTGACCAGTTGGTGCTACCAACCCGAACGGAGGAGTCACCCTCAATAGATCTATTCACTCACTCTCGCTTGCTAACAATTAACGGTTCATGATAATAAAAGGGGACTTTAATCTGGGCAATGATGTAACTTAAGCAATGTAATGAGTTTGTATACTTTGGTCCGCATATGAAAATGGTGCAATGTATTCTCCCCCGAGAGTTTAGAAATCAATAAACAATTTAAAACGGGGCTATGAAAACTCACCTGATATGATATAGCAACAATGACAATGATGGATATGATGAAATAAAGCTCGGTCTCTAACCGCGACCTATTATGAATGATGTGATTCAATGTAAGCAATGATACAATGCAACACATGCAAATACATATGTTAACGATACCACTTGTTAGTTTTGAAAATAACGTTTATCGACGAAAAATACACTTAAGTTATAAATTACTTTTCGTGTAAATATGTTGAAACGGTACTCCACGATCCTCGTTTGGTGTTCTATCGGCAAAATGTAGCGTTTTCATCGCAATTTAATATTTTCCTTAACTTGTGAAAATATGCCCAAAATGACTTCGTGAAACTAGTCGTGAAATATTGCACGTTATGTGTTAGTTGATCAAACTCGACGTTTTTGAAAACCTTGTAACAATGTATAAATGTCGTTTCATTTAACTTTTGATTGTACACGCCTCGATCAATTAGAAAATCGGCTAACAATGTTATGTTTCGCAAAAACACTAGTTTTTATACTTAAAACACTTTCTATTAGTGGGCTGTCAAAATGAATATGGTACGTCGGGCTTCAAACGTGAATAACTCGGCCGTTATAAGCTCGTTTTCAACGTTCTTTAGATCCACGGCTTCGTATAAACATGAACTAACATAATCTCAGTAGGTCGGGTCATCTAGATCACGTCTAACGCCTCGTTTTGTCCTTTGAAACTCGGCGATCAACAACTAAATTTTCAGAAAATTAGTTTTCGTCGTCTAACTTTGAAAAATCATATCTCCTTCGTTATAAGTCGGTTTTTAGTGATTCTTGCGGCCACGGTTTCGTTTTTGAAAGAACTTTCTGAATATGAAGGCCAAATAGTTCAAAAGTTACTGAGTTTTCCAGTTTACACGTTTTTGGACAGAACCTTATTTAGATTGTTAAAAACTCATTTTCTTGGTTCTAAACTTGATCATACCACTTCAAATCAACTCCACAAGTTCGCAAATCCTACCATACACCTTCTTAGGGTGTCATGGGGTCCTAAACATCACCAACCTTGGTGGATTTCATGAGATCATTAGTGAAACTTATAGATCTAGTGTTAAAGAGAGTTTATGTGCAAAAGTGGTATCTAAAACATAAGTAACTTGCATGAATAACTAATATAACTTGAAAATACATAAACATATGAATCAAATGAAAGTATAAGATGATCAAAATGTGTTCTTGAAACTTACTTGATGATTTGATGAGTTTTGATAAGAAATGAGTAAGAAACTTGAGATTAAATCACAAAACCATAACTAGGAAGGTAAATGGAGTGTGATTATGACTTGAACTTCAAAAATTTATGGATTATGGTGGTGTTTTTGGGTTGGCCAAATGGGGAAGAAGAAATGGGAGGGTTTAGATCTTTTTTTGCTAGTTAGTTTATTAGTGTATGTGTTAGAGTTAGTGGAATTGGAATTAAATCATCCTAAATTCATTAAATGCATGTACTAGTAATCAAGTGAAGTGAGAATTAGGGGTGATGAGGAGGGGGGGGGGGGGCAGCATATGTGGATGAAAGGATGAAGATTTGATGTTAATTAATGCAAATGTCTCCCATTTATTTAGAATTAGCTAGTTTAAGGAATACATTGAGTGTTATCGGGTACCGATTTAACTAGAAATAACTCGTGACGAGGTGAAATGAGATACGACGAAGTTGTAAAAATTGTAAAATCATGTTCCTTGCAAGAATCGGGTGTTAGAATGATTATCGGATTGAAATTTCGATAACCGACGAAGTTATAAAGCGTCAAACAAAAATATAGCGATTGGTTTAAGAACACCGGGTAAAGTAATAATATAATCTCTATATCATTATAATTAGTTTGAAAATGTGTTAGGATCATTATCGGGAGTATTGGGTATAATGTTAGTAGAAATGACTGAGTGGTAACGTTAATTAAACAATTAAGCAACGTTAATGAAAATCACACAAACCCATGCATGAACTGATATGGTAATGATGTTACTGATGATATGCAGACTACCCTAGTCTGTATGATGTGTCTTTACTGATGATGCATGAATACGCAGCTAAACCTAACTGGTTACGCGCATTTGAATACCCGTAAACCAAGTTTACGACATGATGAATGATGCCCATGAATAGTGATTTCCCTCCGGGAATGAATAGTGTCATGAATAGTAAAATTTTTGACGACTTCCCAAAGTCTCAAACTGACTTCAAAAATGATGAATAGTGAAATGATGAATAGTGATTGATGAATAGTAACTCATGAATAGTAAATTGTCGAGGTTTGGAAAATTACCTAAAATTACGAGTTGTGACAGTTGACCACCCTAAAAGGAATTCAGTCCCTGTATTCAGCTGATGTTGGTCTCTGGAGTGGTCTCGGTGAAAAGATGTGGGTATTTGAGTCGCATCTGGTCATCCCGTTCCCAAGTAAACTCAGGACCTCTGCGAGAATTCCAGCGAACTTTGACGATCGGAATTCGACTTTGCTTCAACTGTTTGACCTCTCGGTCCATGATTTCTGTTGGTTCTTCCACAAAGTTAAGCTTATCATCGATCTGAATTTCTTCCAATGGGATTACGAGCGTTTCGTCTGAAAGAAATTTCTTGAGGTTTGAGACATTAAACGTGCTAAGTACATTGCTGAGCTCTGATGAAAGCTCCGGTCTGTACGCTACCGGACCGATCCTTTCCAGAATCTTGAAAGGCCCAAGGTATCTCGGGTTCAACTTCCCGCGTTTCCCGAATCGTATCACGCCCTTCCAAGGCGAGACTTTCAACATGACTTTATCTCCAACCTGGAATTCTAATGGTTTGCGTCGAACATCGGCGTAACTTTTCTGTCTGCTTCTAGCTGTTTAGAGTCTTTCTCTAATCTGAATTATCTTTTCTGTTGTTTCTCTGACCAACTCTGGACCAGTAAGTTGTACATCACCAACTTCGGCCCAACAAACTGGGGACCTGCACTTACGACCGTATAGTGCCTCGAATGGTGCGGCTTTTATGCTCGAATGATAACTGTTATTGTAAGAGAACTCGATCAATGGAAAATGGTTAGCCCAACCATTTCCAAAGTCAATGACACATGCCCTGAGCATGTCCTCCAATGTCTGAATCGTTCTCTCGCTCTGACCATCGGTCTGAGGATGATATGCGGTACTCATGTCTAGTTTAGTCCCAAATGAATCTTGCAATGACTCCCAAAAGTTTGAAGTAAAGCGACTGTCTCTGTCGAAAATGATAGAAATTGGTGCACCGTGCTTTGAGACTATTTCCTTGACGTAAAGTCTGGTGAGCTGATCCATAGTGTAAGTCTCTTTGATTGGAATGAAATGGGCTAATTGGTGAGACGATCAACTATTACCCAAATAGCATCGTAACCTCCTGATGTTTTGGGAAATTTAGTGATGAAGTCCATTGTAATGCGTTCCCATTTCTACTGGGGAATCTCTGGTTTCGGAAGTAATCCTGATGGCTTCTGGTACTCGGCTTTCACTTTAGCACAAGTAAGGCATTTACTGACATACGTAGCTATCTCTGCTTTCATATTCAGCCACCAATAAAGCTTCTTGAGATCCTGATACATCTTATCATAACCTGGATGAATGGAGTGCTTCGACTTGTGTGATTCGTGCATGATCAACTCTCGTATTCCACCATAGAGAGGTATCCAGCTTCTATCCTTGAAGCACAATGTTCCATCTGATCTCCTTACTAAACCGTTTGCATTATCTTGCATTCCTTTGAGTGTTTCACTTGGTAGGTTTTCTTCCTTGAGTAAATCAAGATATCGTCAATGAATACGATCACAAACTTGTCTAGATATGGCTTGCACACCCTGTTCATGAGTTCCATGAACACAGCTGGTGCGTTGGTTAGTCTGAACGGCATTACCTGAAATTCATAATGGCCATAGCGTGTTCTGAATGCTGTCTTCGGGATATCTCCCTCCCGAACCTTAAGCTGATGGTAACCCGATCTCAAGTCGATCTTGGAGTAATAACTGGAACCTTGCAACTGATCAAACAAATTGTCAATCCTGGGAAGTGGATAACGATTCTTCACCGTTAATTTGTTTAGCACTCGATAATCAATGCACATTCTGAAAGATCCATCTTTCTTCTTCACAAACAAGACAGGTGCTCCCCAAGGCGAGGAACTCGGCCTAATGAATCCTTTATCCAAGAGCTCTTGCAATTGGTTCGACAACTCTTGCATTTCTGAAGGTGCAAGTCGATAAGGTGCTCGTGCAACTGGTGCAGCTCCAGGCACTAAGTCAATCTGAAATTAGACTTGGCGAGTAGGTGGAAGTACTGGTAAATCTTCTGGAAAATCTTTAATTGTTGGCACATCCTCAAGTCGCTTCTCCTCCGACTTCTTTTCTGTGATATGAGCCAAGAATGCATAACAGCCCTTCTTTATGTATTTCTCTATTTTAATGCACGAGATGATGCTGAGTCTAGTCCCACTGCGTTCTCCGCGAACGACCAATGTTTCGCCATCATAAGGAAGATGAACAACTTTTTCATCACAGATGATTCTGGCATGATGTTGAGATAACCAATCCATTCTGATGACAATGTCGAAACTTCCAAGTTCTACTGGCATGAGATCTATATTGAACGGGTGATTGAGAAAATTGAGAGTGCAACCACAAATGATCGTGTCGGTGCCAACTAAACTACCATTAGCAAGTTCAATGTGATATGGAGTGTCTAATGTGGTTGGTTCAATGTTGAGTAATGGTCCAAATGTAGTAGAAACAAAGCTTCTATCGGCTCCTGAATCAAATAGTATGGATGCATAACGATTATTAATGAGGAATGTACCCGTAACGACATTCGGGTCCTCCCTGACATCTTCTCCTCCAAGGACATAAGCTCTTCCTCTAGCTGTTCCACCTTGGTTATTGTTTACCTGATTCTTTCCTTTTGGACATTCTTTCTTGAAGTGTCCAACTTCTCCACATCCAAAACATGTTACTGGGGGCTTCTGATTATCAACCACAATCGGAGCCTTGCAATCCCTGGTCGAATGACCAACTTTCTTACAGTTCCCACATGGATTCGGACAATTTCTGGGGTTATGATGGGTTTGACATTTGTTGCACTTAGGTAAAGTACCATTGTAACCTCTTTTCTTAGCTTGACCTGCAACATAGGCCTTTTGCAGTTTCCTGTCTTTTGGGTGGTGGTTGAGTAACAATGCTACTCTGGTTGTTATCCCGATTTCTTTTGTTGTTGTTGTTGTTATTGGAATTGTTTCGGTTGCTGTTATAGTTGTTGTTTCGGTAGTTGTTGTTGGAGTTACGGTTGTTGTAGTTACGGTTACTGTTGGTGTTGTTGTTGTTGTCTGAAGCAGTTCTTTTCTTCACTATCTGAGCCATGAGTTTCTGGGACATTCTGATTGCCTCATCCAATGTTTGCGGGTCAAAAGAAATCACATCACCACGGATGTTGTGAGGTAATCCTCCAATGAAATTCTCTAATAGTTTCTCAGTGCCCGAAACCATTGTCGGACATAATGCTACCAATTCCTGAAACCTCCTGATATATGCCTCAATATCATTACCTGCTGTCACTAGCTCATAAAACTCTGTTTCCATCTTTTTCACTTCTGTTCGTGGGTAAAACTTCTTTGTCAGCAACTTCTTGAATTCGTCCCATGTAAGCTTGTGAGCATTCTCCATTCCCATGGGCTTTGCATACGAATTCCACAATGACATAGCTTCCCCAACGAGTGTACAAGTAGCAAACTTAACCTTGATATCCTCCGAACAGTTGCATAGAAGGAATACTGATTCTGTCTTTTCAAACCATCGGATCATGGCAGTGGCTCCTTCAGTGCCTTTGAATTTTTCCGGATCACCACTCTTGAAATCTTTGTACGTACATTTACGACCATTTGTACCATTGGTATTTGTTCCTGCGGCTTCCGTGGTTTCTGCCCGCGAAGCGGCTTCAGTAGCAGCTGCAGCTACAGCAGCTCTTTCTGAAACCAATGCTGCCTCTATACTGTTGGCAACAAGCTTTCTGACTTCAGCTGGTGTCATAGCAGTAGTGGCTCTTTTGGGTGGCATAATTCTTCACAATCACAAAAGATAACAACAATGAGAATCCACAATAGAAAATGATCATCATACACAATATATACAACCACAACATGTATAAACATCCACAACACGTATAAATACAACCACAGCATGTATAAATACAATGAAACCACAATGAAACATCATAAATATAATCACAACGCACATGAATATAATACATGAAAATTTCGGTTACGCAGACCGTTATCATAAAATAGCACAACGAAAATCCTGCATAGTAGAGTCACACTTGATATATTTGTTTGTACTACAAGCAAAAGACAACAAGTCCTAACTATGTCCTACACCCCGGGACTAGGATAATAATGTACAAGCTACATGATAAAGGTCTGACACTAGGCACCTCCTCCGGGTGCTCCATCTAGCTTGCGGAAAATCCTCTGAAGATCCCTAGACATAGCAACAGCAATCTCCTCTAGGTGCTGAACTCGAAGCTAAAGATCAGTCTCCCTAGTCTCTGATGCAGACATCCTAGCCTGAACTGAAGATAACTCACCGGCCTGGTGATGATGCTCATCCTGGGACATCTGTGCCCTGTCGAACAACTCAAGCACCTCCTGCCTCAGCTGGGTGATATGCTCTGAACTCACTAACTGACGAGCCTCTAAACCCTGGTGTGACACATCAATGGCAACCCTACCCTGGATCAATCCCTCGACCTCCTCCTCCATAGTCTCAATACGGCTCACTGGAGTATCATCTAGATGAGCTAATGCCCTGTCAATCTCTCCATGAAGCTGATCTAGTCGCGAGTCAAATGTAGCAGCTGTAAGCAGTCTGTCAGCAGTAGCCCTCGAGCTCTCACCAACCTCAAATCTGCTGGGTGGTGCTGTCTCTGTGGCATCTGAAGTATCTGGTGATGGAATATCAAGACGAGCCCGCTTCTTGAGCGGTAGGTCTGACATAGGAGTAGGATCTCTGGTATGAACTGGTGCTGATAGGGATGGCAATGGTGGAGACAATGATGATAAGGATGGTAAGGGTGATAATGGTGATGGTGTACTGAATGCCACACTCCTCCTTGTTGTCAAGCGGCGACGGAGTGGATGAGATGAAGTAAGTGATGATGGTGGTGGTAGGGATACAAATGCAGCTGGTGACCTGACAGTGAGACGATGAACCCGCTTAGCAGCAGTGCGCTTCATGCGCGGCCCACCTGGATATGTACGGTAAACTCGACCATAGGGTACAAACTCTCCTGGCTGGATAACTGGAACAACTCTGGGGCCACGACGGATCACAGGTGACAGTGGTGGGGTAGGCACGACTTCCCCCTCCTCAAAGGGTTATGTCTCGGCCTCTGACATCACAGGTGAAGATTGTGGAGTAGGCTCCACTGATGACAAAATGATAGTGGGTAGTGGGGATGATGTAACCGACTCTAGTATGATGGAGGGTAGTGAGGAAGTATCATCCACTCAGAGTCCGATGAGATAACAATAGGGTGTGAATCCGAAGACATCACTGTGACAATAGATGTGAAATAAAAGTAAATAAACATTTACACAATGTGTGTTATGATGAAATGATATATGTATGAAATCGCAATCACTACATGTGATATAATGAATATGCACTTATGCTACAATGATGGGATGCTATGATGGTGCAGTTATAGTCTAGGATATAATGGACAACCTAGTTCGCTCTAACCTTTGCTCGGGTACCAATCTGTCACACCCGCAAATTTCGTGACTTTCAGTGGAATGAAGCATTCAGGGGCGCGACTGGTCATAGCACCAAAGTTGCAGTTACATTGAACGACCTAAAGTGTCGTTTAAAAAATACATCGTTTGATTATTTAAAAAAATTCAGAGTTACAAAGCTAGGTCCCAAAAGGTGAAACAGGTTTTCATAAAACAAGTTTATACAATTCAAACGATGGATAAGTGCATAAAATATAAAGTGAGACGCGTCGACTCCGCGACTCCATGATGTGTCCATATGCAAGCCAACATGCGATACCTTAATTACCTGAAAATACATTGCTAAAAATTGTCAACAAAAATGTTGGTGAGATCATAGGTTTATGTAAATGAAATGTTGTACGGATACCACAAGTATAAAGTGTATGACAAAACCATGCCACATAAAAATGATACATTAGCTCTAAGCTCATGACCCCGAAGCTAGACTGAATGAAATGCCCCAACCAAGTGTTTGCCAATCACTCTAATATGACAGAAATGAAATGCGTTCGTTTGACCAGTTGGTGCTACCAACCCGAACGGAGGAGTCACCCTCAATAGATCTATTCACTCACTCTCGCTTGCTAACAATTAACGGTTCATGATAATAAAAGGGGACTTTAATCTGGGCAATGATGTAACTTAAGCAATGTAATGAGTTTTTATACTTTGGTCCGCATATGAAAATGGTGCAATGTATTCTCCCCCGAGAGTTTAGAAATCAATAAACAATTTAAAACGGGGCTATGAAAACTCACCTGATATGATATAGCAACAATGACAATGATGGATATGATGAAATAAAGCTCGGTGTCTAACCGCGACGTATTATGAATGATGTGATTCAATGTAAGCAATGATACAATGCAACACATGCAAATACGTATGTTAACGATACCACTTGTTAGTTTTGAAAATAACGTTTATCGACGAAAAATACACTTTTGACGTCTCGTTAAGTTATAAACTGCTTTTCGTGTAAATATGTTGAAACGGTACTCCACGATCCTCGTTTGGTGTTCTATCGGCAAAATGTAGCGTTTTCATAGCAATTTAATATTTTCCTTAACTTGTGAAAATATGCCCAAAATGACTTCGTGAAACTAGTCGTGAAATATTGCACGTTATGTGTTAGTTGATCAAACTTGACGTTTTTGAAAACCTTGTAACAATGTATAAATGTCGTTTCATTTAACTTTTGATTGTACACGCCTCGATCAATTAGAAAATCGGCTAACAATGTTATGTTTCGCAAAAACACTAGTTTTTATACTTAAAACACTTTCTATTAGTGGGCTGTCAAAATGAATATGGTACGTCGGGCTTCAAACGTGAATAACTCGGCCGTTATAAGCTCGTTTTCAACGTTCTTTACATCCACGGCTTCGTATAAACATGAACTAACATAATCTCAGTAGGTGGGTCTCTAGATCACGTCTAACGCCTCGTTTTGTCCTTTGAATCTCGGCGATCAACAACTAAATTTTCAGAAAATTAGTTTTCGTCGTCTAACTTTGAAAAATCATATCTCCTTCGTTATAAGTCGGTTTTTAGTGATTCTTGCGGCCACGGTTTCGTTTTTGAAAGAACTTTCTGAATATGAAGGCCAAAATAGTTCAAAAGTTACTGAGTTTTCCAGTTTACACGTTTTTGGACAGAACCTTATTTAGATTGTTAAAAACTCATTTTCTTGGTTCTAAACTTGATCATACCACCTCAAATCAACTCCACAAGTTCGCAAATCCTACCATACACCTTCTTAGGGTGTCATGGGGTCCTAAACATCACCAAACTTGGTGGATTTCATGAGATCATTAGTGAAACTTATAGATCTAGTGTTAAAGAGAGTTTATTGTGCAAAAGTGGTATCTAAAACATAAGTAACTTGCATGAATAACTAATATAACTTGAAAATACATAAACATATGAATCAAATGAAAGTATAAGATGATCAAAATGTGTTCTTGAAACTTACTTGATGATTTGATGAGTTTTGATAAGAAATGAGTAAGAAACTTGAGATTAAATCACAAAACCATAACTAGGAAGGTAAATGGAGTGTGATTATGACTTGAACTTCAAAAATTTATGGATTATGGTGGTGTTCTTGGGTTGGCCGAATGGGGAAGAAGAAATGGGAGGGTTTAGATCTTTTTTTGCTAGTTAGTTTATTAGTGTATGTGTTAGAGTTAGTGGAATTGGTAAATATCTAAATCATCTATATAATCATGAATGAATTAAATGGCACATTGTATGTAAGTTATAAAGTGCGATAGTAGAGAAATTAGGTGGTGACGAATTGTGACGAGGTGAAATGAGATACGACGAAGTTGTAAAAATTGTAAAATCATGTTCCTTGCAAGAATCGGGTGTTAGAATGATTATCGGATTGAAATTTCGTAAACCGACGGAGTTATAAGCGTCAAACGAAAAATATAGCGATTGGTTTAAAAACACCGGGTAAAGTAATAATATAATCTCTATATCATTATAATTAGTTTGAAAATGTGTTAGGATCATTGTCGGGAGTATTGGGTATAATGTTAGTAGAAATGACTGAGTGGTAACGTTAATTAAACAATTAAGCAAACGTTAATGAAAATCACACAAACCCTTGCATGAACTGATATGGTAATGATGTTACTGATGATATGCAGACTACCCTAGTCTGTATGATGTGCCTTTACTGATGATGCATGAATATGCAGCTAAACCTAACTAGTTACGCGCATTTGAATACCCGTAAACCAAGTTTACGACATGATGAATGATGCCCATGAATAGTGATTTCCCTCCGGGAATGAATAGTGTCACGTGAATAGTAAAATTTTTGACGACTTCCCAAAGTCTCAAACTGACTTCAAAAATGATGAATAGTGATCAGTGAATAGTGATTGATGAATAGTAACTCATGAATAGTAAATTGTCGAGGTTTGAAAAATGACTTGAAATTACGAGTTGTGACAACACGCTACCAAGTTTTTTAGCAAAGATTTTTTACTAATCTATATACATGATTATACACGAATAAAATAATAATACGTAAATACTAATCCATATACGTAAACCTTATAATGGGCCAAAACATATAATGGGCCAAACCATCTAAAATCTATAGTCATGTAATTTTAAAAAAACTACACATGTATTTTTAATGTAGTTAAACCTCCAAAATATGAGTCTCCAACTTATAATTGAAAGTCTATAAAAGGGATTAAATTGTTTCCTCACAATTACCAACCACGTGAAGTATGATCTGTTACCAGTCCTATACATGCGTAATGCATCAACACGAGTAGAAAATATTTTCAAGGGTTATGGTATCAAGTACTTAATAATACCGTTATTTTGACGTTTTATCCGTTATTTTCAAGGGTTATGGCAGCCGCATACAATTATGCCATTCTGATAGCAATCATTGCCTTACCCTTAACCAAATCATGTCAATAGTTACATGTACGTCAACAACTTTACCTAAAGGTTTACCATGTTGAATCAAGAACCTCCAATAGTTACATGTACTCCAACTGACAACAAAATGCCGTTTAAACTCATTAGAAGACAGTTTTCTGTTCAAGTTTGTTTTGGAATGACAATAAACAAGAGTCAGGGACAAACATTGTCACATGTTGGATTGTTTTTACAAAAACCAGTCTTTTCTCACGGACAATTGTATGTTGCGGTTTAAAGAGTAAAGAACAAGAGAGGGTTACAGATATTGTGCTCCTACAACGATGGAATCTACACCAACAATACAACAAATGTTGTATTCAAAGAAGTGCTACACAAGCTTTGATTTGCATTCATTAATATTTTTCTTTTACTATTATAATCAAATGTCATCAACATTCAGTTTCCCTCTTTTATTTTTCAATCTATAAATGCCAATCAATTGTTCATTTTTTTACATCTTGAAATTATTGTTCATATAATTCGCAACTACCTTATTCTACACACAATGTAAATCTTCAAGGATAAATATCAAAAAATTTATTCCTACAATAAATTAATAATGTTTTTTATCAAAAGATAATCAATAACAAATCTTTTTGTATATTCTTATAATTTAAATTTACACACTTTTGATTTCCCTATTAATGAGCATATACATTCTAAACAATATATATAATACCTACATTTCTACAAACATTTTAAACAAAATTACACGACTAAAGCCTAAATCAACATTACTTTGAAAACAGAAGATCGTCCAGAAGATCGTCCAGAAAACAGAAGATGTCAAACTTAATTCGAGAATATCATATGGATCCAATTAAGTCACCAAAGGTAAACAAACTTTTCTCTATATAATTGATATTGTTTTATCATTATTATACCTATATAACTTAACAAGCATGCTAATACATTGTTATAACATTTGTTCTTTCGATTACAAACCAGAAAGAAGAAGACTCACAATCATCAAATGAATTCTGGATGGAAGACGCACCTGTGATCATAATATCTGATGATGAAGTGGTATGTTTTACATTACTTACTAAATGAATATTATGCAGGTTACTTATGTCGTCTAACTTATGTTGCATTTTGTTCCAGGATGTCGAAAAAAATAATAAACGACAAAGACTATAAAACGATGGTACACTGGTCAAAAACAATGTTGTTCATGTTGTCGATTCTCATGATGACAACGACAAATGGATGTGTATCAACAAATATTGCTTATATCATTCAAAAAATGAAGACAAGTTTATATCAACAAACACTGTTGATGATGAACCTGTTGTGGATGATGACAACATAAAATGGATCTGCATTAACAAACATTCTTTATACCACAATCATATTGTAGAGTATGATGATGAAGACGAGAAATCAATGTCAAACAAATTTGCTGAATAAGTAATTCCTATTTACTTAATAAGAATATGAAATTTCTTCTTTTATCATAATTAGTTTTCTATTATGTTATTGTGATTACATTTCTTTGTTGAATCATTAGTACTTTTGGATCTGCATTAAAAAACTTAACATCAGTGTCTCCTATTCGAAGAATTGGACGGCCAGCTACACGTTCTATAACAACTAATCTAGATTTACTATCCTCAATTTCAAATAATGTAGTTACTCCTGTAGTAGTGCAAAAGAATACCATAGCAAAGGCCATAACATAAAGTTTGTCTGCACCCACAAGTGAGTCGTTAACTCCAAAGCGAAGAGGACGGCCACCTACACGTGCTATAACAACTAACGTAGACTTACTATCATCAAATTCAAATATTGTAGTTACTCCTTTAGTAGTGCAAAAGAATACCATATCAAAGACCATAAGAGGAATTGCGTCTGCAACTATAATCAGAATTGTCCGTGTATGGTGAAAATCATACTCTTAAACATTAACTTTGTTTGAAAGTTAAAATTTATGAATGTCATTCTAACATTGGCCTTATAATTTGATATGATTTTAAAATAAATGGTAATGATAATATGGATTAAAAATGCAAATCAGCCAATAATTTTAAAAAATATACAAAGCCTAAATGCATAAAGGATATTGTTGAACTAACTTTAAACATTTTTAGGAAATGATTAACATACTTTAATGAAAATATAACAACTTACTATAAGTTGAAAGGATAACTGTGTACATCTTTAATGTTTAAAATTCAAACAATAACCTTACCACTTCCTTAATTATTATCCATTCGATTCATGTTCTGTTTTTGGACTATAAAACTTCCTACTATCCAGCATTTCACAATCAACAAACAAATTCTAATTACTACTCATCATGGATCCGATTATGAAGATAAGAAGATGTGATGCTCATCAAGCTGAAGCATACCATCCCAATTAAGTTTAACAGGTTTTAGTTGATACGTTTTATATGGATCCATAATTTTGCAACATCTAAAACATTTTGTTGATTTAACAGGAAGAAAAGAACTGACTCACCAAATGAATTGTCTACCAAAGAATCAGTTGCATCAACAGGTTAGTTTATAGTTTTGTATACATATTTATTATCATACATA
>CP139509.1:265348605-265678605 GCA_021014915.2 Artemisia tridentata subsp. tridentata | reverse complement strand
TTTCAAAATTTTCGCCAAGAAAAATCACATGTGATTTGTAAAAATCACATGTGATTCGTAAGAATCATATGTGATTTGTAAAAATCAAATCATATGTGATTTTTACGAATCACATATGATTTTTCTGGGCGAAAATTTAAAAAAAAAAGTTTGTCGAAAGTATATAGAATTGCATATCTATAGAAAAATAATTTAATTCTCGTCGCGATGGTGTATTTTTTGTAGCTTGAAAATTTACCGTTTGCAAGATATGTTGTTTAGAAAAAAAGTTGAAAAATGGTTTTTTATTAATTTAGATAAAAAATGAATGACTATAATTGGTTCATTGGTTCAATGGCAAATATGAGTTCTATATTGATCTCACCTCATGCATTTATTATAGGAATATAAAAATATGGAATATAAAATTCCTTGTTGTCCGAAAAAAAAAAGTATGGAATATAAAAGTATTTTTGGATTAAACAAAGACTAAGTTTTAATATGGAATATAAAAGTATTTTTGAAATATGGAAAATAAAAGTATTTTTGTATTAAACAAAGACTAAGTTTTAATATGAAATATAAAATTATCTTTGTATTAAGATAAAGTAATTACAAGGCATGCCGTATGCATGCTTTGACAAAGGGTTGTGTTCTTGATACATCTGGCCCATTTTTTAGTGTACCAATTATATCCTCCATCTCTGCGGATCACTTTGTTTAACAAAATAGTTTTTTATCAGTTTTTGTTTCATATTTTTTTTTATCAATTTTATACTTTTGACTTATTAAATTTTTTATTTATTGTTCCGTACTTTCAGTTTTATAGTTTTTTAATATAAACAAAATTATAAAAATAAAAAATAAAAAACCAGAAAAATCATGAAGGGTATCACTTGTAAAAAAAAGGGAGTTACAAATAACCTATCCGTTAACAAATCCAACTCTGGCCGGCTAGAGGATCTCAAGGAGTTGAGATCCCTAAAGACCCACCATTCTCCATAGAATCAGTGAACCCATCCCAACCATCCATTCCAATATGATCCAAAGGCTGAGATCTAATCAGAAATCAGGGGCATAAAAGACAACTATATAAACCAAAAAAAAGAATTAACCCTTATTTTCCCCCCCAAAAAAATTAGAGCAAAAACACACACACAAAAACACTCTTTGATTCCATTCCGATTGAATTCCGATTCCAAAAAAACACCCGATTCCATTCCGATTTCACACGGATTTCACCTCCAAATCATCATCTCAGATCGTTAATCGTTAATCGATTTTTTGTTCGATTGAAACATAACTCACAAACAAAATCGTAAAAAATGGATAGTAATCAGATAAACGAAACAAATTTAGTTGATGTTCTAGTTACGGTTGATGAAAATTGTGTGGTGGTTTCTGATTTCGTTGATGTTCAAGTTGTGGTCGTTGAAAATCCAGATGAATATGAGGTTATGGTGGATGCTGAGGTTATGGATGAAGGTGTTGAATATCTAGATGAAGAAGAAAATATAGCTGCTATTCAAGGTAAATCACTTGTGATTCTGTTCTTCTTGTTATGTACATCTATATTTTTGTTTTTGTTTTTATATGAATAGCGTGTGATTCTGTTTTTCTGTAACAAAGAACAAATCACTATATTTTTTTAACAAAATCACATGTGATTATGTAAAACAAATCATGTTTTACAGAATCACATGTGTTTTTTCTGGAATCACATCTATTTTTTAGTGTGATGCTGAACAAATCGCATGTGATTTTAAACGGATCACATGTGATTTGTTAGAATCTCATGTTATTTGTGATTGAATACAATATTACTTGTGAAATTAACTTTTTTGACAAAATCACATGTGATTCTGTAAAACAGATTTTGTAATGACATCGAGACCAACTTTATATGAATATACTGAAACATTTAAAGGATTAGTATATTGGGAACCTGTTGTTGATGATATTTATTTACCTGTTGAGGGGAAAAGGTTTAATACGATAGAGGAATGTATTGAAATGTACAACAAATATGCTAAAATAGCAGGATTTGAAGTAAAAAATTCGGCACAAAGTAGTTTGGTAAAAAGTAAGTACCTTATGTGTAATACGCAAGGGGTTCCAAAAGACATAAATATAAACACATTTGATCTTAAAAACAGTGATAAATAAGTTAGAAATACAACACAATGTATAACAGGTTATATGGCGTGAATATTCATAATTTTGGCTCCTGTTTCTAGAGAGTATGTAGTAACTAAATTCATTGCTAAGCATAATCATTTAATGATTCCGAAAGAGTATAACCATCTACAAAGAAACAAACGAAGATGACTCAAGCAAAAAAAATGTTCGTTGTCAAAGCTTCCACCTTAAAACTTGGTGCAACAAAGGCACACCATTTGTACTGTAGCATGAAAGGTGGCGCTCTATATGTTAATGGCACAAGTAATGATTTTAAGAATCATCAAAGGGATATAAATGCATTCATAGGTGAAAGCGATGCGCAAATGCTAATAAAAAAAATGGAAAACCGAAAGAAGTATGTGCAGAACTTTACATTTCATTATAGGGTTGAAAATAGTGAGTTGGTTACAATGTTTTGGGCGGATGAAGTTGCCAAATGCAACTGCAAAGAGTTTGGAGATATAGTGTCATTTGATGCAACATTCAGAACTAACAAGTAAGTCTGTTTTCAAAGTTGTTATATCTTATCAAAATTTAACATTTCATGAATCATATGTGATTTACCTGAAACACTTGTGCTTCATGGTAAAAAAATCACATGTGATTATGTGTGAATGACATGTGATTCTCACAGAATGACATGTGATTCTCACAGAATGTGATTCACACAGAATGACATGTGATTCCCACTGAATCACATGTGATTCAGATGTATAAAAATAACATGTCATACTTTAGCATGTAAATCACATGTGATTGTTATAAAAGATAATAACAGTTAACAAATTTTTGTGTGAAACTTGTGATATTCAGATACAACTTGGTCTTTGTTCCATTCACCAGGATAGATAATTATAGAAAGTGTGTGAATCTCGGTGCGGGAAAGCATTTAAGAGAAGATTATGAAGGTTACACATGGCTACTAAAATCATTCATGACTACGCATGACAACCAACTAAAAATGATTGTAACAGATCAAGATGGAGCCATGAAGTTATGTTCTTACTGAATCCAAACACACCCTATGCATGTGGCATATCACCCAAAAAAATCCAGCAAAGGTATTTTTATTTTATAAACTATTTTAAAATTGCAAATATGATTTACCATTTGAACCACTTTATCTATCTCATGAATAACATGAAATTTTTTTTTACAGATTTGTAAAAAATCTATAAAGAAACTGATTTAAAAAAGCGCTTCAACAAGATTGTGTGGAATATGTTCATGGAACCATTGGAGTTTGAAGAAAAATGGGCAATACTGATTGAAGATTTTGGATTGCAAGACCACAAATGGATGAAAAAGATATTTAGACTTCGAGAAATGTGGTTACCAGCTTGTTTTATTGACTCACCATTGTTTGGATTGATGAGAACTACTTCAAGGTCTGAGAGTGAAAACGCATTCTTCAAAAGATTTACAAATCGAGGGTCAACATTGGTCAATTTCATGATGAGCTTCGAATCAACAATGGAGAGTCAAAGGTATAGGAAAGAAAGATTGGACTTTAAGACATTTGACTCAGCTCCAAAATTTTATACATTGTTAAATATCGAACGCCATGCATCTAAAGTATATACAAGAACAATATTTCTGCTTGTTCAAAAGGAAATAAAAGAAGCTTGTTGGTCTTGCATAATAGAGGAGTTTAAAACGGAAGAGGGTTGTGAGATGGTTAAGGTTAGAGACAGGAATGCGGCTACTTATAGGACATTGTATACAGAAAAAAGAGAAGAACAGGTGCAGGAATGTGAAAATGCAGCATAATACAAGGTAAGTTTACTTGAAATTATTAAAATTTTTTAGCGGTTAACATCTAATATAACAATCGCATGTGATTTACATGAAAATCACATGTGATTTTCAAGTTAATCACATGTGATTTACATGAAAATCACATGTGATTAACTTGAAAATCATGTGATTTACATGAAAATCACATGTGATTTTCAAGTTAATCACATGTGATTTTTCTGCAATAATTTTCCAGCATAAAAAAACGTATTAATTTTCTTTCATTTTTGTTCTGCAATAAGGTTCTGCGTTCTCTTGAAGACCGGTCAGTGGAATGTACTTGTAGGCATTTTCTTCGGTTCGGATTTTTATGTCGACACGCATTCTGTGTTTGAAGAACCGTGATATTCAAATGATCTCGTAAAAGCACATTTTGAGCCGTTGAAGCCTGGATATAATACCACGTACATTGAGAAGAAACACAAATAGGCATGGAAAAAATGAACCAATTGTAAAACTAACAAATGAGGCTACTTTCGCGGTCGACGAATGTTTAATTTTGTTGAGTAAAGATGAAGGCAAGTTAGCAAAGTTTGTGGAACAATTGAAATCAATCAAGAAAAAGCTGAAGTGCCTAAAGATGAAGGCAAGTTAGCAAAGTTTGTGGAACAGTTGAAATCAATCAAAAAAAATGAACCAATTGTAAAACTAACAAAGCTGAAGTGCCTAAACCTCCTTTCACGCAAAACGGGAGATGTGAATGCGGATATACACGTAGTTGAGAAACCTAAAGCTAATGATACTGAGGTTAAAAATCCGTCTGGGGCTGTAAACAAAGGTGGTATTAAAGGAACACATAGAAAGAATAGAAGAGAAATAGCACTTCAAGCTAGATCTAAGCCGAAAAAGAAATGTGGATGCTGTGGAGAGAAGACTAATAAGCACACCAAGACTACATGTCCGTTGAATCCAAAATATATTGAAAAAATAGCGAGAATTGTAGCTGCACAAGAGACAAACGCTTCTTAAATTTCATATTTAGTCTACATTTGGATTTTTCATCTATTTTGTTAGTGAAAATATTACGATATTTAATCTATACAGTCTCGTTTGTTTTGATTGATGACAAACATGTAACTTGATACATAACGTAAAATGTACAAGTTACTCATAATCATATTTTGTCTCAACATACATTCAACACCTCTCGACGTCTCAAGTCCTCGTATGCTACAACACAGGTTCGTACATGTTTGTTATGTGGCATTGATGAGTGTGTAAATACTCATCATTTTTGTACCATCTGAACTGCAAAAACATTTAAAAACACTCAGAAATGCTTCAAAATACAGAAAATATCCTTGAATTGTGGTTTTATCTGTTTCATGTGCAAAAGGATTGAAAACGGGACGAAAACGAACATTTTTGGATTGACTCGGTAATAATTGTGCATTTGATCAAGTGAAGACGAAAGTCAAAGACGGAGTCAAAGTCAACCCCAAAAACACCAAAATGACACAAATGGTCCCTGGGAATAATTTCTATTTTTGGCATGTATGGTCCCTGGATTTTCAGAATTTGCTACATTGGTCCCTTAAACTTTGTGCCAATTCCATTTCTAATCCTAAGTTAAAACCTACCCAATCCTTAACAAACCCAACCCAACCCTTTTAATAAACCCAGCTGCCCAACTAAACTAAAACCCACCAAACCCAATCCTACACTAAACCCAGCCCACTACCAAAACTATACCCAACCCAATCCATTAAACATTTAACCCGACCCACCTTTGCTTAGTTAAAACCAATACCAGGTTTGACCTTGGTCAAATCCTCCTTCTTCAATACCACGCCCGCCAAAACCACCTCAACCCACCGCCTTATCTCTGACAAACCCACCACCCCCCTCCTAGCTTCCTATCCCACTCACCTAACATGCCAAACCACATTTAATGCTTCTTCTTCATCCCACTCAACCAACCAAGTGGTTTAGCTACGTTTCCTGTTTTCCCGCCAAAAGTCCATTTCAACGACTCAGATGAGTTCAAGACTAACCAAGGGTGCAGAATTGCTCAGAGGAAGATAGGAAGCAAATCCCATTTAGTTGTAGTATAAATAGATGGCAATGTAGCTTGTAAAAGTAAGTAGTTAATTTAGAATAATCGTATTTCATATTCAGTATTTGTAATGTTGTAATTTTCAATTCCAGTTATTAATTCAAGTTCAATTCAGTCAAGATAAGCTTATTTCAATCACTTTTGTTCTAAATTCCAGTATTTCTAAGATTTCAAGTTAACTGTTAAGCTTAATAATCTCATAACCTGTTTAAAAATAATCATAAGCATCCACACCCTTGCTATAAGCTTATACAAGCTCATAATAGCTTTCTGCAAGCTTATATAGTGATTAATAGCTTTAAAATTCAAAAGATGAAGAAAGTCAATGAAAGTCAAAGAAGCTCACCATAAGCTCTTCTGGTGGAATAAGCTGTTTCAGGAAGGCTTTTCTTGGGTTTTCTAGCTTGTGTGAACAAGCTAGGAGTGGTTCTGTCCTTGTTTCTTTGTTTCATAGCCATATCACTTGTAAGCCAGTTTTTAATATTTTGCATTAATTTTCAATATTACTGTTGAACAGCTTATTTATAGCTTATTGTCATAATTTTATGCTTATTGCTAGTTTCTAGTTATATTTCATCAATTATATCAGTATTAAATAGTCATTTCTTAATTTTGCTTAATAATCACTAAAAAAGCCAAAAATAGCCACTAATAGTATAGCTTATTATTCTGCTTATTTCTGTTTTAGAAGTTTTTAATTATGGTTAAAATAAGTTAGTGAAACATTAATAATAGACAGTATAAGTTAAACTAGACTTTGTTAGTTCAAAATTACAAAACAGACCCAACAAGGGCTGTTTGGTTTAGCAGGTCAAAACTGGTCAAACCCAGAGTTTCTGTACATTTACCAAAAGCCCAACTTTGTACTAGCTTAATTTGGCCAATATAAGCTATTCCCAAGTTCTGATTATCCTCTCAATTAGAAATAGCAGTTTTGTCTAGTCTGTGCAATTTTTAGAACCTCAACTGTCCAAATAAGCTCTTATAAGCCATAAGCTCTTTTGGCCCTCAACTTTGGAATTTCTGTAGTCCATTAAGTCCATTTAGTGAACACAAAAGAGTTGGTTAAGTTCCCTTAGGCCTAGGCTAGTTTTGGTTCAAAACTTGCATAGCAGCTATATTTTCGAATTTTCCTATCTGCACGAAATTTCTTTTATTTTTCATTTCTTCATCTTAAGTCCAATTCATCTGAAATTTGGCACACATAGAGATGGCTTGCTTTTATACTTAGTCATATTTTTAGTTTATTTTTTAGAATTTTTCTAAACAGATTTTTAGTGGCTCGAAAAGAGCCATTTCTGCCCTGCACTCTTAGTATATCAGCAGACCATTTCCATTTTTTGTGCTTATCTAGCTTATCTTATAGCTTTTTCTAGACTTTCTAGCTTATTTACATTGAACTTAGTCCATATTAGCTTATTTCATTTACTTTTAGCTTATATATAGCTTATCGCTTATTTCACTAAATTTCTAGTTCTAAAACTTAAAAACCTTAACTGTTGAGATAAGCAACTTATTTCTAGCTTATTTGTGGAGTTTTAAAATAAGTCCTTTCACAAAAGTTGCTTTTCTTATGCTTATTTATAAGTTTGCTTTGGAAAGTTTTTGCAAAAAAAAAAAAAAAAAAGGGGAAGGTGGAAGTCCAAGGTGAGCAGGGCTCGAACCTGGGACCTCAACACCCTCAACCCTTTAACTCACACACTCAACACCAGTAGCGCCCTTGGGTCTTTTCCGTTTTAAGTTACATAGATAATTTACTTAACCCATCTTTTTATTTAAGCTAGTCGAACCATTTAGCTTATTTACAGCTTATTACAATAAGCTGGGTCCTTGTTTATATTTTTCCTAGAACTAGTTTAACATAAAGTATTTTTAGGAAAATTTTTAGATTTTTCACTTCAGTTTTAGTATTTTTAATCAATTAATTAGTTTAAAATAGTTTTTAATTCATAGTAAATTAAATATTAATCAGAAAAATATAATTTTAATTTCTAAAATTTTATTTTATTAAATAGAACCTAGGAAAAATATAATTGTACCCGTAGAGTTAGTATTTCATAAATTTCACGTTTAGGCTCGGGATTCTCCCGGTACGTGATAGTTTCTAGTTTTCTTTTACGTTTTTGATTACGTAAGCCTTAGGTAACCATTTTAATTTCCTTTTAAGTTAGTTTTAATTATTATTTCATAATTTTAGTGTTAATCCTTTATATTTAATTTTTATTTGTTAAAATTAGAAAAGAAACCAAAAAATCCATATCACAATCATCAGTCACTCTAATTTCAAACCTTAAACGATATCGCCCATTCACACCTCGTTGGGACACGACCTGGGTAATCACTTACCTGGTATCACACACACAAACGTGAGTTTTTGCAAGTATCCTTTTTCCTAAAGGGGTGATTTGTATTTATTCACGTGTATCCGTCTGCATATTATTTATATATCTATTTAGCACGGATCAGGCATTATGATCAAACCCCTTAACAAATCATTTAGAATGTTTAAAATACGTTTAGAGTCATTCAGTATTTTAATAGGTTAACCATTCTATTTCGAACCTCATTTTACATTTTGCATTCACAAGTATTTTATACAAATACATCTTCCGTAAAATGTCTACTAACAAACATATACTTTTATTTGTACAAGTAAACTAATTATAACTTTCATACTAGCACTTAACGAAACATATATTAACTAGTTAAGTAATACATTTTACTAACAAACTTTTGTTTACATTTTAATCAAAATAAAAATGGTGTTATTACCTCATGCATAGTGTCATCAAAATCTTGAAATATCTCATAAGATATCTTGGAAAGATTGTGAAAGATTTTGGAAAGATTGTGTATAAGATTTTGGAAAGATTTGATAAAGATTTTTTAGATTTCTTGTCAGACACCCAAGGAACCAAAAGCTAACAAGGACGGATCCCCGCGGATCCCTTTTTTTGGTTCCTTGGTCTGCTGACCTTGTTGGCTATAAATAGCAGCCTATTGTCCACCCATTTTCACACCATTTGAACACACATTCTCTCTACTATGTTTTCATACATTTAGATCAGTAGTAACATACATTAATCACCCATATTATCATGATCATAATACTTCTAACTTTCATTATGTTGTAAGCATACTCCCGAAATGATCCTGTGAAGCAAGCTCAGAGATCTTGAGTCATCATCCACCACAAGCATACATATATGAAGATCTATCACAACAAGCTTAGGGAACTTGTGATCTTCATCCATTGAAGGCTTCCTATCAATGGAAGTTCATTTAGATTAGTCGGCTTCCTATCAGTGGAAGTTCATTTAGATTAGTCATTAATATCCATTAGACATTTGTGTCATGGATCATCATTGTATCATCACAACATATTCACCAAACTAGATTAGATGGTTTATGTGTTTGTGCCATAAAACACAAGGTTTTTATGTTGGGCCATAAAACATAGCGGGAGTGGTTGTACCCTTGTAAAAGAGCTCGACATCTAGCTTAGTGTCGGAAATATTGTATAGGCGACGTTAGGTTGGTTCTACCTCGAACTAGAACCCGGTATTTAGCTTTGTACCGGAAAAAGTGTAAGCGACGTTTGTAAGGTTTTCTCCTCTGAGAAGGGAGCTTGTAGATCTAGTGAAGTAACTCTCGAGTTGGGTACTCGGGGAGTGGAGTAGGGCGGAGAGAAGCTTCATGACCGAACCACTATAAATCATCGTGTTCGGTTAGCGCTTTCTTTTACTTACTAATTTACTTTTAATACTTGCATTATATTATTGCTTGTGTTGTGACTTGATGGTTATACTTGTGTGACAACTTGTTTTAGTATATGCTAGTCATAAACTGTAATTGACATCTTTCATATTATAGAAAGTTTAATCGGATATTCTACAACAAGTTTTAAGAATTCAAAATGGAAACGTATCCACCCCCTCTACGTTTTCACAGTTGGTATTAGAGCCTCGTGGCTCTTATTTTTAAAACAAATGGTTTTTAAAATGGAGTACGATCCATGTATCAAATTACCATTGAAGCGGAATATAATATGAAAAATGTTTCGCTAATTATACTTTGAAATTTTGTTGTTAAATGTTACTTTGTATACAAGCTTGAAGATGTCATTGAAAAATAAAAGAAAAGATTTCTTAAAAGAATTAAGTGTCAAATTGTGTACTTAAAGCAAATTTACAAAAAATACGGTTTTGAAAGGAGCGTTTGAGATAACTAAAAATTTAGTTGAAAAATCACCTCCGTAAATGATTAGATAAGTCACATAAGTAGAAATGATGTTAAAATAAGTGTATTATATGTTTGCTACCAAATCTAGTAAGTCCTACACATTCTCGATATGCGAAAATACATGTTTTTAGCATTCTGTGACATTCTGTCTCAGAGAGGCACGGATCAGACGGATCCCTTTAAAGGGTTCCTTGCCCTTTGGAAAAGGGTTCCTTGGTCTGCACAGTCCAAAATTTTTGCAAACTTCAAAAATTCATAACTAATTAACCGTAAGTCCGTAGGAGTCACGCCACCTATCAATTTATAGGGAATTAAGTCTACTTTCATTTAAAAATAATCTCATGGCCTAAATCTAAATTGTAGTAAGTAAAATAAATCAAATGATACAACCTGTCCAAAATATTAAGTTTAGTTTTGACATAGTAACTTAAACTCTTGAGTCGGGCAATGTAAGTTGGTATCTGATGAGTGTGTAAATACTCATCATTTTATGCCCATTTTAGACCATAAAAATACTGAAAATGGCCAAATACACCAAATATTACTGCAGATATCCTTGGTTTGTGTTTTTATGTGTTTCAGGTACAAAAGGATTGAAAACGAGGCAAAACAGGCAAAAAACCGAGCACAAGATTGGAAAGTCTTGAAAAGCCGAAGCCGGGAAAGGAATTTACGAGTTTGGACCACATTTATGTTCAAGTTGTCAAGATTGGCCCTTGGAATTATTTTTGCACAAATGGCAAGTTTGGTACTTGGATTTTCAGAACTTGGCAAAATTGGTCCCTAAACTTTAACCTAATGCTAAATCCTATCCTTAGCTATCCCTTAAATCCAAAACAAACAAAAATAAAACCCAATCCTTACCTAAACCCAGCCCACCAAAGCAAGCCCAAAATAAACCCAACCAGCCCTTAACTAAAAACGGGTTTGACTTCGGTAAACCATCCATTACCGCCAAATCAGAAAACCACCATCACCCACCATATCTATCCCTGACAAAACCACCCTCCCCCTCACCCTACTTCTTCACCTACACACTCCACCTTCCCCCTCCTCCAATAAGCTTAATCCCAAGTACAAGCTTCACGTGAAGCCGTCCTTCTGGAAATCCCACTAACACCATTTTGGCGCCAAAATCTACTTTAATGGCTGAGATGATCTTAAATCAATCCAAGGGTCAGGATGTAATCAGAGGACAAGAAAAAGAAGATCCCACTTTATTTTTAGTATAAATAGGCCCTTTTGTAGCCAAATTAGGCATGTAGAAAAATTAGTTTAGTCGTATTTTTAGTTTAAGGTTTCAATTAATGTAAAATTTAATTTTCAGTTATTAATTCAAGTTGTTTTTAAGTTAATTGTTCTAGTTTAATTCAGTTGTGTACCAGTTTCAAGTTCAATAAAAATTCAAGGTTCTTGGTTAAATCGTATTAAGCTATTTAGTTATTAGAAACCAATCACAAGCTTCCTCACCCTATCTATAAGCTTATATAAGCTAATCATAGCTTTTTGTAAGCTTATAATAGATTATAATCTGTTTAATTTAAAAAAAGTCAAGGAAAGTCAAGAAAAGTCAACCATAGTAAAAGATAAGCTGTTTTGGATGATGGGCTGAAATGGAAGGTCCCATTGCTTTTACTAGCTTGTTGTAAAACAAGCTAGAGCTTGTAGCTGCCATTAATTTGTAGCCTTTGTTAAGCTAGGGCCTGAAGTGAGTAAAATTTCTAATTTTTCATATTTTTTGGATATTACTGTAGCATAGCTTAATTATTGCTTTTTTTTGCTTATTCTGCTTTTCTATGTTTATTTGTTTTATGTGATGTTAGTAAATGCTAGACAGATAGGTTATTTTGGTTTAAATTAGTTTTTGCTTAAATCTCACTAAAAAGTTAAAAACAGTCAAACTAGGTGTAGCTTATTCTAGTACTTATTTAGGTTTAAAAAGTTGTTCATTAGGGTTCATTTAAGTTAACAAGCCAATGTTATTCCAATAGTTAAGCTTAAATCAGCCTAGGGTAGTTTTAAATCTAAAACAATCAAATATAAAGGCTGTTTGGTTCAAGGAGTCAAATGGGTCATTTTGGGTGAGAACTGTTCATGTGCCACTTTGAAAGTTTTAATCTTACTTAAAATAAGCTAGATAAGATGTTTGTTAAGTGTTTTGACCTGATTTGGTTGGTTTCATGGTTTTGAGTTTTAAATGGTAATTCTAGCTTAAAATCTGACCATCTCAGCTTTTTATAGCCATAAGCTTTTTCTGTGCTCTCTTTTGGTCATTTTGTGTTCAATGTAGTGCATATAGTGAATATACAAGAGTTGGACGGAATTCAATAGGGTTTGAGGTGTTTTGGCCATATTGTTCAACAAAAATCTGCACAGAACTTTTTTTTGCAGCCTGAACCAGTTTCTAAGCTTAATTTTAGAGCTTATTTGTGTTTATCAGTGCTTAAATTTCATGTTTCATGTTGTTAGTTAACTGATCTTTGGCATTTCATAGTTTTAAATCCCTTAACTAGTTGAATACTGCTTAAAATTAAGCTCAATAATCACCTCAGTCCCTCATTAAGTCTGCTCATGTTTTTCCAATTTTAGCTTTTTCAGCCCTAGTTTTTGATCTTTCCTTGGTTCAATTTAAGCTGCTTTGATATGAATTTTGGCACAAGTAATATTGGCTAGCTTGCCTAGCTTTTTATATTTTTTGTGAATTTTTAGAATCAGCTTTTATAAGCTTTTGACTAGCTTAAAAACTCCCTTTTTGCCCTGTGCTGGTCTGCACATCAGCAGACCTGGGTATGGTTTTGGCTTATTTTGTGCTTATCAGTGCTTATTTCCCCCATTTGTGTCTTAATTTAGTTTACATTTCAGCTTATTGATTAGTATTCAGCTTTCTCAGTTTCCTTTTAAGCTTATTAGAGCTTTTCATTCAATATTCAGCTTATTCTTTCTTTTCATGTTAACTGTTATGATCTCAGCTTATTTCTGAGCTTATCAGTGAGTTTCAAAAAAAGTTGTAGTTTTAATAGTTGTTGCTTAACTTGTGCTTATTCATTCCTAAAAAGAAAAAGTACAAAAATAATATAAAAGCAAAAAAGAGGACAACCAGGTTCGAACCTAGTACCTCTAGCTCACACACCCACACACACACCATCCGCCCTAGGGTATTTTTCAGTTAGTGTTTATACAATTTTTTATTTAATCCTCTTTTTTTTCCTTTTAGTTTATAAGCCCTTTTTGCTTATTAACAGCTTATTCGATTAAGCTGTTAAGTCCTTCTTATTTTTCCTACATCCTGCTTATCTTTAAGCACTTTTGTAAAAATTTTCAGATTTTTATTTTACAGTTAAGTATTTTTTATAATTTAATTAGTTTTAAACTGTTTTTAATTCAAAATAAAAAATATAAAAGTCAAAAAAATATAATTCTTTTTTCCAAAATTTTCTTTTATCATTTAGAACTTAGGAAAAATAAATTTGAACTTGTAGGGTTAATTTTTAAAGGTTTTAGTTTTAGGCTCGTTTTTTGAATTCCCGATTTGCGTTTTTAGTGTAATTTTGATGGTTGCTTTATTATCTTTGTAAATTCACTTTCCATATCTCTTTAGAATAGTAAAAACACAAAAATCCAAAATCCTCACTTCAAGCACTTTAATTCCTAACCGATAACGAAATCCTCGATTCACACCTCGCTTGGACACGACCCGGGTGATCACTTGCCCGGTATCACACATATCGTATTCACGGGTTTTGTAAGTTAACCTGTTTCCTAAAAGGTTGATTTGTAATTTCCCTTGTATCACGCATATCCGTTTGATATTATTTATATATATTTAGCACGGATCAGTATCCTTTGAACATTGATATGATTTCTTTTGAAACTAAAGAATTTGGTGATATTTATATATATAAAGGAAACTAATCAAGCTTGGTATACATCGTCATATTTAAACGCAAAGTGACGAAAAATATCTTTCTTTTTATATGCTATATGACTACTTGTTTTGGTCGTTTGCTTATTGAAAGTTGTGATTGCATTTGTTTATTTGTGATACATAAGTGTCAATCTTGCCATGATATTCATTTGCTTGTTTGTCAATTTCATGTTTATACACAATAGGACATTTGCTAGATTCTGTGCACTAAGTTGAAAAATTATTTTTGCATTGCTTATAGACTTAGATAATTTTCTTTGCATATGTTATATTAAAATCTTGCATAATTCACTTAGAAATGAGAACTAAGTAAAACTAGTCAAGTACTTTGAAAAATGTTATTTTGCACAAACTCCCACCTAATGGTTAAAGTGTTAAAATATGTCACTACTTTCAATGATTATCGAAGCATTCAGTATCTTTGAAAAAGGTGTGTGAAACAATGAAGTATGAACCTTTATATGCCTTGTAGGATATTAACCTGCTATTTAACGCTTTGTGAACTAACCAAGTGCCGTGCAGGTGGATAACATCATTATGTTATCAATTTTCATTTTTACGTTTTAGTGAAATTTTTAGCCCTTGCATGCTCTATACCCATCCATGAGTTTATACTTGTTTTATTGTTATTTCCTAATCACATTAAATTAATTACACATGTTTTTGGAGAAATTACGAGATTTGAACGGGGTTCGGGGAATGAAAAAGCCCTCTGTTAACTTTTTTGGCCTGGCGGATAGGACGGAACCAAAAATTTGGTTCTGTCCGTCCAAAAATTTGGTACCGCCAAATTTTTACCAACGGATGAGGCGGAACCAAACTATGGGTTCCGCCTGTTATGTCGATTGGTTCCGCCGGCCTACAAGTATAATTTTTTAATTTTCGTTTAATCTCGCACTCTAGATCACTCAAATTTGTTACTAGGATACTTTTTACTGATATTCACTCTTATTAGGATCATGTCATCTCACTTGCACCAGTAGGATAACCATCTCTGATCATTACACACATCCACTGCATTCTTCCGTCCTTTACTCATCCATTAGCTTGAGTTGTTTTATAAATTAACAACTTCCTAACAAATCCGGACTCATTGTTTGCAAAGATACAATATCAAAATCACAAGTCCAACTTATGACTATAGAAATTGTCTTATATCTACATATATTGCCTCACTTGGCTAACATGAAAATAATGTGTCATCCTCCAAAACGATTTACATCGAGTCATAACTCACACTCATGTTAAAGATGTATTATCAAGTCTTGCTATCCTTGAGTGCAACCTAAGCTTTATAATCTCAAATTAGGATTGACAACTTAAGTATTTCGTCCAAAATATTCAAGTAAATTTGACTTACGATTGTAGTCACTAAAAGTCATATCCGAAAAATCAACACCCAAGTATTTTAATAACATATGTTAAAACACTTATCCTATCACGACTAGAACACTTACTTATCCTAATAAGTCACTTGTTCTTTCACCATAATCCCATCACATTCACCTCTGAGATACATCTCAACCCCTAAGCTTCACAAACATGACCAAAACTTCAAGCACTTCACCCACTAGTTGTACCAACCAATGGACCACAAGAATTAGTATCCATCCTTGTTGTCTTCAACATCTATGAAACCTAAGTACTCCCATAGTACAACAAACCTCTAGATCACCACATCCTTATTTAGACACACTAGAAGACCTACCCTCTAAATGTAAAACCCCAAAATTAATATAATCTGAAAGGACTAAAATACCCTCTGAATTTGAACTTTTAAGAACTTATGAAAATATATAAGTGACTTCATTTGAACTTAACCTAAGTTACAAAACAAATTAAGTTAACATAAACTATACATTATGTAAATAATACGTACAAATAAAATTCCTATGTCTAGCACTAATCTATTCGACCCATTTGAAGTATTGTTTGCACAAAGAAATTTCGGCCCAAAAGAATTAGAACAAGAAGAGTTAACTAAGGTTTATGTAGCCCATTATGAAGCCCCATTCATTACCTAATTTGGCCTATCAAAAACACTCGGTATTCTTTTTTTGTTATAACCGAACATCACCAAAGAAACCAAAAAAACCCTAATTCACAATCTTCGGCCTCTCTTTTTCTACTGCTCTTGTCGACCTGTTGCTGCAGCCAAGGAAGGATTTTTGTTGTGTTCTTGTTCAATACATATCAAGGTAATCTTGTTCTTGTCTTAACAAATCCATTCGAACCATAAAAACAAGCCCTAATCGAGCCATGTTTTGTGTTTTCTTTTTTTTCTGCCAATCGAACCAAGGAAGGAAGGAGAAGGATTCATTCGTGTGGTGTCTTGTTCTTGATTCTTTGATCATGCTACGAGGGTATTGTGTATCATCCTTGCTGATTCCATCCTTGTTCTTGTCTTGTCGAATTATATAAAAGATGCACATAAAATCATAAGTATCTTCATAAAATGATAAGTTGAAAACCCTAAAACCCTAATATGTAAAAATAGATCCAGGTGTGTGTGATGATTTTAATGGTTATGAATATGTTAAGACCTGTTATAAATCGACCTAAATATGATATGAACTCATCTATAATCGTTTTGTGTCAAAAACTAAAGATTGGAATGACGAAACCCTAAGAGATTACATGATATGATCAAAACAGTGCTGTCCAGAAAAATGGTCTAACTTAAATCGAATGTAACTAAATGATGTGAACGTGTTTTTGGGTGTTTTCAGAGTCTAAAACTAAGTTCAATGAAATAGCTATCTGGGAAAATTAATCTTGTAATTTTTTGAGGCCTGGAAGGTTAGTTTTTGATTTTTGGAAAGTTAAGTGTCTAATCGAATTCGTATGTCTGGAAAATTAGTCCGTGTTTATGATTTTTAGTTTTCAAACTCTGTCGAGTTAGAAGGTGTCCTTTGAACTGAGTCATATTTTATATGTCTAATAATAACTGGAATTTTAATAGATTTTTTTAAATTTATCTGAAGGGGGTAACTAAGTACAACTTGTCGGGTGTTTCATCAGATACGATTCTGGATCATGTTGAGAAAATGGATTTTTCATACGTACCTAGACAACTTAATAAAATCTGGAAAAATTACATAAAATACTTAAGACATTGTGGAACGTGTGTGAATTTTTATAGATTTTATTTCGAAGTATTAATATGATTCATAAATTATTGGAAACGTGTTAAATTCGTATGTGTAAAAGACTGTTACGGGTTAAAAATGATTAAAATGGTGTTATGTGTTTATTTTCTAAACTAAAGGGTCTAAAGTGTTATTCTCTTAAATTAAGGGACCTAACTTATGAAAAACCTGTAACTTTATAGTAATTACATTTTACACCCTAACTTCATAAGAATTGCATACTAATCCCTAAACTTGTGATAATTACATAATAAACCCTAAAAACTTATGAACCCTAAACTTATATAAATGAGATTATGAACCCTAAGCTACGATTATGATCATCTTTAATATTTAAATTGACTTACGGGAATGTTAATAACCAAAGTTACTAAATATGGAAACTTACTATTTTTGGAAAGTTACTAAATATGGAAACTTGCTATTTTTGGAAAGTTACCTAAAATAGAAAGACAATTAAAATGGAACCTTATGACTATGAAACTTATAAGTACATTATGATTATTTGTAGATCGGGTGAAGAAGGAGTGATCTCCTACTTGATTTGCTTTTCATTCTTTTGCTTGCGTATTTCGTTAAGGTACAGATATTCTTTCCCTTCTCAGTAGGGATATTTTCTTTTGATCCTAAGCCATTGCTATGTTTCCCTTAGTTGATTCGTGACATTCATTGTATGATTGTCATTCCTATGATCCTCTCTGACATTTATTTAAATGTCTCTGCCATGCTATGCTTATTTGTTTGCCATGCTTACTTGAGTTACTTTCTGTTTCTCTTGCCATGTTAGATTTTGATTATGTATGATATGATATTCCGTGCCTGAGCTTAACTAGTTCTAGAGGTACTAGGACCATGTCTTTGATGGCACCCTAGACATGACACTCCCGTAGAGGTGTGATAGATCTACGGCGTTCCCCCCTTATGTATATGTATTTATCGCGATTTCACTATTGGCCAACCTTTTATGTGTGCTTAGTCTAGAGCTGACACACATACTTATGTTAGGGAGCGTATGGATGCATCCTAGGTTTTATGAATATGTATTATGGTGACCAGGTGGTGTGTGCCTTGCACTCCTTTTCACACTTTTATTATTACTTAGAGGTCTCCCCTCTTCGTATACTTATATGTGCTCTAGATTTGATTTGACGGATTATGTATGGAGTTCTTATGGCACATCTTTATATGAACCCTCCTTTGTTTTCATTTCATTTCTTGATTCATTTGTTATTCGGTTCTCATGCACTCTTGATTTTTCAGTTCTCTTTCATGATTATGCTTTTCGTTTCGTTTTCTTTTTCCTTTGTTGCTTATGCTTATTTACCGTTATGCTATGTTATATATATCTGTTCACTGGGCTTTTTAAGCTCAGCCGCATTTCTTTTCCTGCGGCAGGTTTTAGTTGAAAGCTGGGTTATGAGTGGAGAGTACTTTGGACTTAGAGGACCTTACTAGCTATTCTGGACTTAGACATGACTAGAAGAGATTTGTATTTCAAATTTAGTATTTTGTTATTATCCTGATTTGTAACCTTGTAATTTCAGATTTTCCCTTGTAACCTTGAAATTCATTTGTATTATTTAAGTCTTATGCTTATGTTTGCTTTGATATGTCACCATAACGTAATACTTCTACCCTTATCGGGTTGGGGTGTTACACTAAATCAACCAATCCACAATCCTTAACATCATTTGAATCCGTTGAGTGCGTTGCTCAAAAAGCCCTTTGTCCAACACTCGTACCGAATTAAATGTACGTTGAACTAACTCAAACATTCTTTGCCACCTATAGGGACTTAGATGATTCATTATGGCTAGAACCTCCACTATTAAATGAGCATGATGCTCGCGTTCATTTTTACTAATTTCCACTAGGTATAAGTAGTACTACTTTCACAAGTTATCAAATTATCAGTAATACTTTGTCGCTAAACTTCTGCATATGTTTTGTTAAAACCTTAAATCAACATTTTAACAACATTTGTTAAAATGCAATCTCAAAGCTAATCTCATGCACCCCGAGCGACAATGACTCTTGAGGAGTATACATAAAAAACTCGAGTGAATTCCTCTTGTCATCATCTAGTGAATATAATCTTGAGACCAAATATATTTAGGATAGGACTATCCGATTCAAACACTTTGGGTTCATATCTTCATTTAGGAAAATATGATGTTTCGGAAAACATTATGCCTAAGAAATCATGCGTTTAGTTTTCATCTTGTTAAAAGGATAATGTATATCCTATGCATCATTCTCTCCTTGCAACATGAACGGTTGTGTTACAAGAGATTTCATTACATTGGCTAAATGATCTTGAACAAACATCTACAAGTTCTATGAACTAATGTATCTCCTTCATCCTGTCATACCTGTTTTCATAAGCATGATAACTTTATCCCATGGGACAATCTTACTTATTGAAAGATACTATTTGTATCTATTTCCTTTCAAGCGTGCATCATAACCAAACCTTGCTCATAATCTAGTCTAAACCTTGTACACATCCAAGGTTAAAACTACACATCTCTAGAGCATATTGAAGTTGGTAACCTTACTTAGATTCTTGTTGAATAAAATTCCAAAAAGCTTTCTTGAAGACGCTCTTAATTCAACATATTTCATTTCTTGGTCTTAGATGATCAAATCACATTCATCGTACACACTTCAACTCAACATAAAAGATGTCATCCATCAGATCATACAATAAGCTTAAATTCTAAAGACAAGATTGTAACATATTGTTTGTTGACACACCATTATTAAAATTCATGTGTATAACTTGACATCTTCATCACCTTAGTTATAATGATTTTAGTTGAGTCACGTTAAGCCAAGTATTGGTAAACTATCATCTTTTATATACTTCAATAGGCAAAAATAGGAATTCCTATCTTTGTAACATGAGAATGACTACTGGAGAACCTATTGCACTAGAAACTCAATTTGACCTAACGGTGAAATTGCTTCAAGGAGAGAAATTGGGTATGTGGAATCACCCATAAAAATGGACGTGTTTAGCCTTAATTGAGCACCGCTAGTAATAGTCTCATATTCATTCTCCAACTTGAAAAATCTTTATTCCTATACTTGCCTAAAGTAAGTATTAAAATAAGATATTTTGCCTCGCCTTAGGAATATTAATCAAACAAGTAGTAGATATGACTTTTCTTTCTTTAGTTTATTAGAATCACTTGCATCACAAATACATTTGCTAATTACATGTTTTTGTTTGATATGATTAAGTATCTTGACGTTATCATGATATTTTTCTTTCGTTATATGCTGTTTCGCAAGATTAACGTGTTACTTGTTAACTCATGATATGTCATTTTGATTCATGATGTTTTTATATGATGTTTCTATATTTGAAAGCTCTTGTCTCTTGTTGACATTCATTAAGCCTTTTCGTAGGATAGCCTAAATGATACATGCTCCAAAATGTTATAATGGTTTGCATGAATCTTTCGTCTTGCTTCTTTTGTGACTTTGTCACACTATTTCTTTGCCACGTGTGCACTTATAATTTGTCAAAGTTCTTTTGGTATGATAAACTTTTAAAAGTCTTTTTATTCTACAAATTAATCAGATAGATCATTGTGTTAATTAATGGATAAGCATGCTTAAGTGTGTAAGCCTAACAACAAAACAATTTCACAATTAAGTATCTCAAACAATATCATGCTCTATTGTAATATGATTGTTTGTCTTGATGCTATGTGGTAACTTTATGTCTAGCTGTCTAATGTGTTGTTTATATAAGATATTATCTTTTGATCTCTATCTTTTTGACATCTTTAGTCATTAAACACTTGTTTTGTGGGTTGATAACAAATCTTTTGTTATCTCACTTCGTTCTAACTTTTATATGCTCATAATTGTAATCCCTTTATTGCTACGTAAATTAGTAATATGTTTTAGGGACCCCTGCACTCGCATATAGTTTTAAAGCATATAGTATCAAGTTTTAGAGACTTGGCATTTCATTTTTGAATCTTTCAATCGACCTCTTTCCAAATCTCATTATTGCTCCCACTTTCCAAAAATCATCTCCATAACTATTTAATTATAACAATACTCCTAATCCTCTACACCTCCTATGAGGAAACTACATGCCTCGTCATGCGATCATCTCACATTGATAGAGAAGAGCTACATGACTTCAAGGATGAAGTTCTTTGTATGCTAACCAACATCCGCAAAAACATTACTAAACTCATCACTTTCATCAACCTGCAACCTCCGAAACACTTACTCATGTTTCTTAATCCCTAAAATACCAACACATAGGTACACATCATTTAGTTAAAATTGGTTCACAAAACCATAAGTATTTCAAGCCTTTTCACATCATGTGATTGACAAACTTCTTTAACCCTCTCACAACTAACGAGTCTAGGATTTTCTTTTTAACCTGAATCTTACAACTTCATTGTCTAGAACACCATCATAGGATCTCATCCTTTTCTTCCTCGACACATATCATGCACATCATTGTCAGTACAAACGATATATTAATCAAAACCGTCATTCCCAACACTTTATCAACACGTTGGTCTAACTAACTCTCTCCCATCATATGATGTCATTCTCATCCTCATATAGGTATTTAGTACATTTAATTTTTTTTCATATGGAATTTCTGTTCCTAGGTGCTCATTGTCTTCACTTCCTTTTAATTACATTCGAGTATATATTATGGCATGATACATCATCTTTGGTAGATGATAATGTCATAAAAGATCATGTCGGTCAAAACCATGTTAATACTCTCTCTCCCATTTTCACCTAGAATAGGTCATTTTTATAATTTGTGTCAATCAATGAATGAATTTCGTTCTTGTTAGCATTAATAATATCATTCAAATCGTAACCCTTATACATTATGTGAGTCATATCCCTCGAGATGTGAATTTTAGATAAGGATTGCATGAGTTCATATTTTCTATTTTTATATATTCGTTATAGCATTTGAGTTTCTAATTCTTTAAAAGTTGTCTACGTTTTCACCACCACCTTCCATCACCATCTTCACTAATCATCTCCACCACGGATTAGCGAAAAACCTACTTTAATCAATCTTTAGTCATCTATCAAGTTATCACCACAACCTCCTATGAATCCTACTAGTAAACCAACATCAACACTAGCACCACTCACTTTAACTCTTAATATTTCAACTTCACTTCACATCTTACTTCTAGGCATTATTTTGTAGGCTTTTATCATATTATATTCTTGTTTTTTTTATTGTAATTCTTATTAGAAGATTACACCTTATAACATGTTTTACTAAATAATCATGGTTCTCTGTCTTGAGTTGCTTGTGATTATATCATTGATATATTGCATCATATATATACATCTTATTTTTCTTTGTCAAAAAGATGAAATATATTGCACTAATCCTTTCATTGTAGGTTCATCATCATATACGCTCGATTGTATATAGCATACTCATCTAAGGATGAAGTTTGCATCGATTATTTTCCTTCTTTTATTGTAGGTGCTTCTTGACGTCCTCGAACCAGGAGGAATATCTATCAAGCACTCATATTGCATCGTCTATACACTTGGTCGTATATGACATATATGTCTAAAGACATAGCTTCTATTGTACTAATTTTTGTTTTTTAAGTTCATCTTAACGCCCTAGAGCAAGGGGGAGCTTCCGCCAAGCATTTATAGAATGCATTTTATACACACTTTGTTGTATATCACATACTCGTCCAAGGACGAATATAGTTTTGCACTAATATTTGTTTTATAGCTTTTTAATCATACCTTGATGCCTCGATCACGGGGGAGCAACCGTCAAGGGGGAGCATGCACGCATTCATAATCATTCTCATTCTTCGACACACCTTTGTGTTTCTACAAAAGGAGGAGAAGATAGTCTAACATAGCTTACCCACGTGTATCGTTTGCTATGTGCATTTTCTTCATCATGCATTTCTCATATATTTTTTTTATGTTGCACAACACTAGCCGTGATGTAGGTTAAGAGTCTAAATTTGATCTATGGATCCGTTACCAAATAAGGGCAATAACAACCATAGGGGAATGGAGTAGACAATTTAACTTCACTAAGGATGATGCAAGCTCGCCTTTTCGGGGAGAAATGAAGTTAACTCAAAGGACACACCCTTTTTGTTTCGAAATAAGGGGGAGAAGATTGTAAACGGAGAAGGTAATGTAGAAGGTAATACAGACACAAGTAACTTTTTACATTTTACTATCTATCACGTTTACATATTTTGTCATCATCAAAAAGGGGGAGATTGTTAGTGCAAATATTATGAAATTTAATCTATACAGTCTCGTTTGTTTTGATTGATGACAAACATGTAACTTGATACATAACGTAAAATGTACAAGTTGCTCATAATCATATTTTGTCTCAACATACATTCAACACCTCTCGACGTCTCAAGTCCTCGTATGCTACAACACATGTTCGTACATGTTTGTTATGTGGCATTATGATCAAACCCCTTAACAAATCATTTCGAATGTTTAAAATACGTTTAGAGTTATTAAGTATTTTAATAGGTTAACCATTCTATTTTGAACCTCATTTTACATTTTGCATTCACAAGTATTTTATACAAATACATCTTTCGTAAAATGTCTACTAACAAATATATACTTTTATTTGTACAAGTAAACTAATTATAACTTCCATACAAGCACTTAACTAAACATATATTAACTAGTTAAGTAATACATTTTACAAACAAACTTTTGTTTACATTTTAAAATAAAAATGGTGTTATTACCTCATGCATAGTGTCATCAAAATCTTGAAATATCTCATAAGATATCTTGGAAAGATTGTGTATAAGATTTTGGAAAGATTTGATAAAGATTTTTTAGATTTCTTGTCAGACACCCGCGGAACCAAAAGCTAACAAGGACGGATCCCCGCGGATCCCTTTTTTTTGGTTCCTTGATCTACTGACCTTGTTGGCTATAAATAGCAGCCCATTGTCCACCCATTTCCACACAACTTGAACACACATTCTCTCTACTATATTTTCATACATTTAGATTAGTAGTAACATACATTAATCACCCACATTATCATGATCATAATACTTCTAACTTTCATTATGTTGTAAGCATACTCCCGAAATGATCCTGTGAAGCAAGCTCAGAGATCTTGAGTCATCATCCACCACAAGCATACATATATGAAGATCTATCACAACAAGCTTAGGGAACTTGTGATCTTCATCCATTGAAGGCTTCCTATCAATGGAATTTCATTTAGATTAGTCGGCTTCCTATCAATGGAAGTTCATTTAGATTAGTCATTCATATCCATTAGACATTTGTGTCATGGATCATCATTGTATCATCACAACATATTCACCAAACTAGATTAGATGGTTTATGTGTTTGTGCCATAAAACACAAGGTTTTTATGTTGGGCCATAAAATATAGCGGGAGTGGTTGTACCCTTGTAAAAGAACTCGACATCTAGCTTAGTGTCGGAAATATTGTATAGGCGACGTTAGGTTGGTTCTACCTCGAACTAGAACCCGGTATTTAGCTTTGTACTGGAAAAAGTGTAAGTGACATTTGTAAGGTTTCTCCACCGAGAAGGGAGCTTGTTGATCTAGTGAAGTAACTCTCGAGTTGGGTACTCGGGGAGTGGAGTAGGGCGGAGAGGAGCTCCGTGACCAAACCACTATAAATCATCATGTTCGGTTTGCGCTTTCTTTTACTTACTAATTTACTTTTATACTTGCATTATATTATTGCTTGTATTGTAACTTGATGGTTATACTTGTGTGACAACTTATTTTAGTATATGCTAGTCATAAACTATAATTGACATCTTTCATATTACAACAAGCTTAATCGGATATTTGGTACAACAAGTTTTAAGAATTCAAAACGGAAACGTATTCACCCCCCTCTACGTTTTCACATATTTTTTGAACTTTTGGAAAAGTGTTATATGGATTTTAAGGATTTTTCATTTTTTTTGGAACTTCTGAAAAAGTGTTATAAGGATTCTTAATTCGAATATAAGAAATTTTACTTGAACACTTTTTTGTTTAATGTTCTTGTAGATTCTTGGAAACACTTTTGCTTCATGGTAAAAAATCACATTTGATTATGTGTGAATGACATGTGATTATCACAGAATCACATTTGATTCTCAAAGAATCACGTGTGATTCTAACAGAATCACATGTGATTCTTTATGAATCACATGTGTTCTTCGTGAATCACATGTGATTCACCAGTATTAAATAACGTGTCATAAGTATCATAAAAAGACAAATTTCTAAGAAAGTAAAGATATTTGACAAGAAATAGCATAAAAGATAGATTCCTAAAAAAGAAAACTGTTGTTCTACCATACAAAAATACTTGACAAACTGATATACCAACGACATAAAGTAATCTACCATAAACTGCTGCTGATCTACCATCATATGATCTACCATACAAAGATAGATTGAAAGTTCACAAAACACAAAATATACTATTTTTCAACCATGGACAAACTGATCTACCATTGGTATTATTTCTAACTTGGATGCTTAGCTGTATTTACGTTGCCCCCTATTCTTATATGCTTCAACAATTATGGACATCTTTTCACGAGAATCAACTTTATCAAACGCGTTAGCTAATTCAAGCATCTTCTCCGCATGCACATTGAGCTCGTGTAACAATATCTTTATGGCATACTTGAATCTCAAACGTCTCAGCATGTCACGCTGTAGCCCACAATCCCGTTTTCCAACAGCTTTACCCATGAAAGATTCCATATGAAGTATCGTGAAAATACCACAATCTCGGAAATTTGCGTTGGTCCTCCACTTCAGCTTTGGGGTCTTTGGCTTCAGTTTATGAAGGATAGCATGTCTTTTGTGATAATACAACTTCAGATGACGAGCAAACAACTTTTTCTACAAAAAAGAAATATAAATTAATCAAATGTAATTCTGGGAACATGCTAATTGGGTAAAATCACATGTGATCTTGTATGAAAACCTAGGGTAATACTTACAAGAACTTCACATGTTTCTTCATACTTTTTTTTCATAAGTTGCCCCCACTGTTAGAGTTATCTAAGATTGTCATTGTTGTTGTCTTAGTAATGCTGAAGACGACTACAAAGGACATATTAAAAAAATGAATTAACATAAGTAAATAATTCTAAAAAAATGAATTTTACCAAGTCAATGCCTTCGAGAGCCAAGCCACCAACATTATCTTTAAACTGAGTTGTAACTTGTTCTGAAAAACTTTCACATTTTTTCTCATCGGAAGTTAAGGTTCCATCAAATATATAGCTTGTCTGTATAAAATAACATCAGTAAATATATCATCAAAATAAATACTTGCATAGTAAATTTATAAAATTTAAGACACTTACAATCCAACCAGTCGGGAAAAAAGATGCCTCGATGGTGAATGAACCTCCCTGAAACTCTCTTCATGGTTAAGAATTGCACCCCAACAGTCGACTACATTTGCATCAATCCACAAACCCAGTGCTAATGTTTCCATATTCAAACAAACTGAATATACTTTCTCCCCAGAATGTGTTTCAAAAATATTTTCACTGTATGCAATTTTAATTGACATATAATAGACAAAAGACTTGGTTTCTTGATGCAGCGGATTGTAACACACTAAGTTTTACAATCCTCCTAGGCAGAGTACCTAACAGTTGTAGTGTAGTATAGGCAAGACACGGGGGATTGATCGTTCTCTAGGGGAATAGTGAGGTAGGCTCGAAGTGTATAACGGATTAAGTCTAAGGGTTGATGGATGATTATTTTTGTATTTCTATATTTTATAGAAAGCAATGTAACATCTCGGGGTTTGAAGAGTTTGGTTTTATAATTAATAATTAAACTAAATAAACTAAATTAAACAAACATGCAGAAAAGTAAATTGATAGAAACTCGTATGATAGGTAAAATGTATTTACTTAGAATCTCATTACTCCCTTGTTATCTCCTATTGATTAGTCGAATTGTCACGTCCTTGTCTAATTAGAGCGTTGTATTCCTTAATATCAATTGGGGTTGGTTATTCCCTACTCTATGAATTTTGTTCTCGTTGAGCGGCGCCTAAGAATGCCCTTTTAATTCTCTCAATGTCAGCAAACACAATTCACGCATTAAATACAATGAACAACACACTAATTATATAGCGGGGCATTTAGTCGGACGTTCAAGCTAGTAATAAATTTGACCTAGCCAGTCTTCCTACTCCTAACGCAATATCACAACTAATTAAACAAGAGATGATAATCAATAATCAATAACGAGGTTTCATTCAATCATAAGTAAACACTAATAAATTTAGCCAAGCATTTTGAATCGAAGAAAAGATAAACAAATAATCATACAATACATAGACATATTGTAATGATTAAGGATTGAATAACTTATCTTCAATAAAACATGGAGTTATAGGGGATAAAACCCTTAAAATAGCTGTAAAATTCGGACCTCAAAATATCTCTCCAACTCAACACAATGTTTCTACTCTTAAAATGAAATCATACGAAAATATATATAGTATTACAGTTGTGACGGCGTTACTTGCAAAGTGTGACGCCGTCAGCTCGCCGGCATCAGGGTTTCGTTATTGGCATCGACTTATTGTGACGGCGTCACCTCATATATCGTGACGCCGTTGCTCTTCAATTTCTTGGTCATGACGCCGCCAGCTCAAGGCCGTCTCTATCGCCTAAACCGTCACTTGGAAAATTTATAACTTGATCATCTTCGTTAGTCTTCAAGTGATGGCGTCACCTTGTGTTTGTGACATCGTCACAACCCCTTTTGTGACGTTTTTCTTGACTTTGTCATTTACTTCGTTTTCTTGTCCAATTGAGCCATAAATATTTCATTTTCCAACATTTGCTTCCCGAGTAACTAAAACTCAAATAGAAACAATTTAGGGTAATAATTGATCGAATATGTACTGATTTGGAGGCTAAATGACCTCTAAAAATGTATAAAATTACACCTCATAAAATATCCATACACTTGGGATTTTCTTGTCCTCAAGCAAATGTGCTTTTATCCTAATCAGTTTACAAGTTAGGGGGCATTTAGCATTGGTTTAACGATAATTACAGCACAACTCATTCTACAATAGTCATAAAAAGCACGAAAATTATATACTAGCACCTCACATAAAGTGATTGGATTCTATCAACTCTCGGGTGTATAAGTTATATAACATGTATGGAAATGGAAAAATAAACACTCTCTACCTGTCATAGCACATAGTTTACCATAGGCTTGATAAAGGATCAAACCTCCACCGCTTTGGTGCTAGCACCAAGGATAAACTATCAAAGAGGAATTTTAAAAGGTTGTAACGTTAGATGTAATGTAAGGAAATCACTTTTTTGGGGATATAGTGAATTTACTAGTGGCAAGTTTATCATCTAAGTTAGTTACATGTATAAAGTGGCATTGTTAAGCCAAGACTCGACATACTAACTCTAACTCTTTTCATGTTTTTCTTACTCTTTCTTGACTTAAACAAAAGCAGGATAGCAGTCCTTATGTTTGTCTTTCCTTTCTATTTTTTTTTCATTTTCTTTCTCATCATTTTTTTTTCATCATATACTTTTGCCCTGCCATTTTTTGATCTGCTAAACATAAATAACTTGGGATTTATAATTGTATCCCTACACTTGCATTTTTGCATAAAAATAAACTAATGACGCGAATTATGAGGATCAAAACATGTGGAGTACTTAAAACATTAACGTACGTATGGGGGTAATAATTTGACTTTCTTCCCCATTACTCCATAATAAATATTACTAAACCCATGAGTCCCAATCGACCCAAAACTGTATTTACATGATATGACTCAACTTAGCAACATGTAATCAACTAGATAATTAACTAAGGGTTTAACAAATATGTTGTAACAATAATGCACTAAAAATGAGTGCATACAGGGTAGGCTAAGGCGATTTGGGTGTAACATTTGGGGGTGGATTGTAAACAATGTTCTTCATTAATATTTCGGAATCCATTGAAATATCACGAGAACCGCAAAAAGGATAGGTTCAGAGGGGTTTACTGGGGGTATCTTGTACTAAAAATGAGTACATAGAAAGGGTGTGGGGTAATTACTTAACAAATGTAGCCAATGTAATTATATTAAACAGGTTTAAAACAAGGGTATCCTAATGCCTCTTATCATTTAGTCAATCCTAATCACACAAATGCGATCTCACTAGAGATCTCGAAATGCATCATTAAAGCAAGTTTTAGAATCTATATACTACCGGTACTCTCATAAGAATTAAAGGCGAATGCTTTTTCCTAAATATGTAAAGGCGAACCTCACATTTTTGTATGGAATTTTTGAGTGGTAGGGTTTTTGTGCTAGCTATATAACTCCTATCAATGAGATGCTTTTTTAAGACTAAAGTTTCACTCGTAAATGTCATAAAAAATTTAAATTTGTGTTAGAATTACCTTTTCAAGTATTTCTTTCGGTTTATTACACAATTATTAAGGAACAAAATAAATAACAAATGTGTGACTAGTTTCTAATGTGTCCCTTTGTACCCTCCCTACACTTAAATTGAACATTGTTCCCAATGTTCTTAAAAGGTACCAAAATTGATAAAGGAAAAAATAAAAGAGATAAAAGAAAATAGTGCCTGACGCCGTCACCTTGTAGGTGTGACACCATGAGGGATGACCTGACAGATTGTTTTGTTTTGTTTCCTGAAAATTTTCTGGAAAAATCTAATTTTTTAAAACCTGGAATTTTCTGTAAAACATTAATTGTGACTCGATATAATCATTTGACTCTAACAAACACACAAACAAGATAGAATATATGCTAATCATGAATTGTAAATTTTTATGTTCGAATTTCGTTCTTTTAAACAAAATATGAACTTCCCTACACTTATCTTTTTGTAAAATACCTTTATATGTAATTAATACGAGGTAAAAAAACAAAATAAAGCATTTTCACAAATGTATTCGAAACATGAAAATTAAACAATTATGATTAAGCATATATGACACAAACAAATAAAATAAAAACACCAAACAATTAAAAACTTAGGTTGCCTCCACGAAGCCTTTTTTTTTTTTTTTAGTTTACGAGTCTTGTAGCTAGACTCAAAGTCATGCCTACTAAGCACTATGGATAAGATCCACATCGAGGATATTGTTAGGATCAAATTTCTTTTGTAGTTTTCTCTTAGTAGGTATTGTTTGGTAGGACCTTTCAAAATTTTCTCCGTCGAGATCTATTAATTCCATCTTAAAATGCCGCAATCCATCTCTCTATGTGTACCACTAGGTCCTTTAATATCCCTACCGGATAAGTTAAACTTCCATCCGCCAATCCTACAACCATTACCGTTTCTTCTAGTCTCCCTAATTGAGATTTCTATAAAGATCGGCTAGGGTGTCAAAGGCTTCTAAGTTTCCAATACTACAAGGTAAAATGAATAGGCCCGGCTCATCTAACTTTTTGATAACTTGTTTTGAACAAAAGCGGACTCATTCTTTCCCAACTTAACTCCCTCTACATACTTATCCAAAAGAGCGTTATAAAAAGGAGCATGAGTCAAGAAATCAAGAACCGGACGTTCAAGGTAGAGGTCCTTAAATTAGTCATTAAGAGTCGATTTGGGTTCTTGGTTGGTTGTTGTTTCAAAATTTTGATTGACCAACACTTTACTTGGTGGGTTTTCCGTGTGTTTTTGGTCTTTTGGAAAGCTTTGAGATTGTTTGAAACATGTTTTAATTGCATTTACCTAGTGAAAGTGATGTGAAGGGTATGGATATTCACTTTCCTTTTGAGGGCAAGAACAAGCAGACGAAACTGATGAAATAGAATTAACGCTTAGTTTGAGGTTTTTGACGGTGTCACTTGGGAGTGCTCCCATTACTCGGTCATTTAGAACCTTTAAAAGGGTATCAATTTTATTTGTCATCTCGCACTGTTGTTGTTTGAAATCAGCTTCAAATTTAGATAAACGAGATTCTTTAGATGACATAAAATTAGATACCAATCCTTCAAGATTATTGGAGTTGTTGGAGAAGGAAGGATTATTGTTAATGGTACGATTAGAGGATGAACCGTTTGATTGAAAAACGATTAGCTGGGTTTGAAAAATTGTTTTGAGATGAATTTCGATTTTGTCTCCACCTAAAGTTTCGGTGATGTTTCCAAGGAGGGTTGTATGAATCACCAAGATTTTTTTCTCGGGTTTGAAAGTGAACCACTTCTCTCCCGCTCCTTCGGTACGCGTGGACGCATAATCCGTAAAAGCTTGTTTGGGATTTTCCATGCAATCACGAGTGTCATGGGAACCACTACATATTTCACATGAAGAATAGATCTTGTTCACTTGATGTGAAGGTTTAGGAGCTTCGTAGGAACTCAACAAGAATTTCACTTGATCTTCAAGTTCAATGATCCTATGATCGGGAATGCTTGAAACATTGGAAGGCAAGGATATTGCCTTGACTGTTTTTCTTGTAAGATCACGAGGGTCATTACAACATTCGTTGTCATAGAGGATGAGGTCCTCTATAATGCCCCACGATTCTTCCGCATTCTTGTCATGAAGCTTACCACCGGCTGCATGGTCAATGGCTTGCTTTGTGGAGTAGTTGACATGATCATATAAAATTTAGATTTGGAGCCAAACACAATGCCATAATGAGGGACTTTTTGAAGTAAGTCCTTGAAACGAGTCGACGCTTCATAAGGAGTTTCACATTGACGTTGTTGGAACATTAAAATGTCATTCCTTAACGTCAATAATTAAACTAAATAAACTAAATTAAACTAAATATGCGGAAAAGTAAATTGATAGAAACTCGTATGATAGGTAAAGTGTATTTACTTAGAATCTCATTACTCCCTAGTTATCTCCCATTGATTAGTCGAATTGTCACGTCCTTGTCTAATTAGAGCATTGTATTCCTTAATATCAATTGGGGTTGGCTATTCCCTACTCTATGAATTTTGTTCTCATTGAGCGGCGCCTATGAATTCCCTTTTAAGTCACTCAATGTCAACAAACGCAATTCACGAATTAAATACAACGAACAACACACTAATTATATAGCGGGCGTCTAGTCGGACGTTCAAGCTAGTAATATATTTGACCTAGCCAGTTTTCCTACACCTAACGCAATATCACAACTAATTAAACAAGTGACGACAATCAATAATCAATAACTAGGTTTCATTCAATCCTATGTAAACACTAATAAATTTAGCCAAGCATGTTGAATCGAAGAAAAGATAAACAAATAATCACACAACACATAGACGTATTGTAATGATTAAGGATTGAATAACTTATCTTCAATAAAACATGTAGTTATGGGGGCTAAAAACCCTTACCATAGCTATAAAATTCGGACCACAAAGTATCTCTACAACTCCACACAAAGTTTCTACTCTTAGAATGAAAATCATAATAAAATATAGTATTACAGTTGTGACGGCGTCACTTGCAAAGTGTGACGCCGTCAGCTCGCCGTCATTAGGGTTTCGTTATTGGCACCGAATTATTGTGACGACGTTACCTTAGAATTGTAACGCCGTCGCTCTTCAATTTCTTGGTCGTGACGCCGTCAGCTCAAGGCCGTCCCCATCGCCTAAACCGTCACTTGGAAAGTTTATAAATTGATCATCTTCGTTAGTCTTCAAGTGACGGCGTCACCTTGTGTTTGTGACGCCTTCACAACCCCTTTTGTAACATTTTTCTTGACTTTGTCATTTTCTTTGTTTTCTTGTCCGATTCAGCCATAAATGTTCCATTTTCCAGAATTTGCTTCCCGAGTACCTAAAACTCGAATAGAAATGATTTATGGTAATAATTGATCGAATATGTACGGATTTAGAGGCTAGATGACCCCTAAAAAACGTATAAAGTTACACCTTATCACTGATATTGACACATAATAGACAAAAGAATAACATGTGATTCAAAGAGATCACATGTGATTCAATGTTAATCACATGTGATTTTAAAACTAATGATATATAAACAATATTTTACATGTAAACTTACATCTTGTCGCCCTGCATTGCAAACAAAATGATTCCAAGAATAAACTCCAGTCTTGTAATTTTGGGTACAACTTTTGTCTTCTTGTTCATATATGGAGATAAGAGGTAGGAAGACGGTTGCACCATTCGTTTTTCAGGTTTGGGACTTACATTGGAAGCACGAGTTAGCCGTTTTTCCATGAGTATGCGGACCAGGATTCGAGTATTCCATTCTCTGATGCATCTCTTCATCAAGCGTGCTACCCTGAATCAAAATCAAAGACTTAATTAAAAAGAAAAGAAATTTTAGTCAAATGAAAGAAAGCTGTATTATGTTAGAATATTACGTATAAGTACTCATCAACTATACAATCAATCACCTCTCCAACAAGATCTATATTTTTTTTCTAACCATTGCGTATAAGACTCGGGTGTACTTGTGATCACATCATCTTCTACTGTAACTTCTTCAACAATAGCTTCTTTTTTAGTTGAATCAACTAAATCTTTTTCATTTTGATATGCTTGCTTCTCGGACGTGCATCACTACCAGATGGATCCTTCTCAAAATATTCTAAACTCACCTTACTAAAATCAGATGGCTCTTTATCATTTACGTCCTTGTCACAATTTCCATTGTTACCATCTTCATCATCATCGTCGTTGATGAACTCAAATAAGTACATTTTATTATCATCATTTATCCTATTTATTTGACTTGTTTTATTATATTATATATGAGAATTGATACGTTAATGTTTAGTTTTGTAATTCTCAGGTAAAAACAAGTATTATGTGAAAATTGGCGATTTTGGACCAATTATGGAGCAAAACAAGCAAGATGTTAAGAGTCTACTGAAATGTACAAGATCAAGATCATTCTGCTCCAGATACGCCGCAACATACTTATTACATACGGCGCATCACTATCAAGATTTCACAAGTTACGATCCAAGTCAGCAAAGGACCTGCGCCGCATAGAGAAATGGAGTTACGCCGCATCTTAAGGCGGTGTACAAATATTCCTGAATATATTAATCTTGGACCCCACGCGAAGTTAAGTCGATGCGCAGCATCTACTTATCCTATGCGCCGTATCTAACCCTCAGACAGAAACTATAAATACCCCAAGGCCTGACGAATTTCGAGATCTTTTAGACACCGAGCTTAGGTTGGACAGTGCATGATACCAGAGCCGAATTCAGACGTGTTAGCAGCACAAGACACACCCTAAACAAAGATACAAGAGCTATAAGAAGGTCCTGCATGTATTCAATTCATTAAGTAGTTTTGTTTTATTGTATTAGTACACTTAATTCATCAGGATTGATGGGCCGATTCCATGTGACTACGGAAAATCATGGGCACCCCTTAAAATTGCTTTCCCATTAATTAAAGTTTATATGTTGATGTCTTTGGTGACTTTTATTAGTGCATTGATCACCTCTGTGTCTAGCTGAGCATTGCTTGGGTCGCCATGCCCCTTCCTCGCCTATCTATTCTAGCGTATACGAAACGTGGGCATCACAAATGCTCAATATTCTAGGATAGTGGGATAGACATAAGTGATCATTAAGGGTTTACTCGCCGATAAGATTAGAGCCAACGAGAAAGGGTTAATTACATACACTTCATATAAAACTAGCAATAAAACAAGTGACAAGCTACTTAATTATCAGGAAAGGTCTTCTTATTGTCTCGAGTATCTATCTGTGTACGTGTGTGCTAATCGCTGATTCGTGCTCATTAGTTTAGTTTATATTTAATCATAACCAAACCGTGCCAGTCTCTCAGGCTGAACCCCCTTGCGTTAGATTAGGTTGTATAGCTAACTTAAGATATTAAAATACTGATTAGAATAACTAGATAATACGTTCCACTCTTAGTGATCGACACTCTACTTACCATTATATTCATACTGACCGGGTACACTGCTCGTTAAAGTGTGTGTTTTATTGATAAGTCGGCTAAATATAAATTTAAAACTTGAGTAGGCATTAATACTGCTAAAACCACAACGACATCACACGCGCATCAAGTTTTTGGAGCCGCTGCCGTGGACATAAAAGAATTAGAGCAATACACACGCACATCAAGTTTTTTGGCGCCGTTGCCGGGGAGTGAATTGTTATTATCTGTTAATTTGATTAGTATTTTAATTAGGTTTTTCTTTTCTTTTTAATTTTTAGATTCTAACCGCTAACCCTGTTGTATATTAGGTAAATTGCATTCATTATATTATTTGCATATTTTCTGTTTTTGTGTGTTTTTATTTTCTTTAATTTTTGTTTCTTTTTGTTTATTTTTATTTTAGTTTTTCTATTTTTCTGCATTCTGCTATCGTTGTACTTTGCTGATACAAACGATACGGCGCATCTGTTTTCACAGATACGGCGTATTGCGTTTAATTTTTATAAAATACAACGCGTTTAATAAATTCGAGTACGACGCATCTTTCCCCAAGATACGGCGTATTCTGTTTTTAATAAGAAATTTTTCTAAACCCTAACGCCATACGACGCATCTGTTTTAACAGATACGGCGTATTTTCGATTTAAATTAAAAACAGTTTTCGAATTATTAAACAGATACGACGCATCGATTTTTATCGATACGGCGCATCTTCTAAATCAAAAATCTTGTATTTTGAAATGTAACGAAAATACGGCGCATTTGTCACACCCCCAAAATCGGGTCCAGCGGAAGCTTACACTTCGCTGGGGTGCAACTCAATTGGTATCATGACACAAGTGCAAAGAACGGTTTTCTTCTCAACCATTTAGAATAAATTTGTCTAACAAAAATGTTGAATTTACATTGTTAAAAGTAGTGCGGAAATAGGCCCTTTAAAATAAATAAAACGGTCCCCATTTGTTTATCAGAGTCTCCTATAACCATGCCATGCCCTGCCAAGAGCCTTCAGTAGCGTGCTATTGCTTTATACCTGAAAATACATGCTAAAAGTGTCAACACGAGGTTGGTGAGTTCATAGAGTTTATTGTAAAATGTAATGCCTTTGAATAATGATTTCCCAGCAAAGGCCTTGTAAATCCACCCAGTTCCAAGTCCCGCCCATAACAAGACTTGCAACCTGTGTGTTCACAACCCATTGCCAAATATGATATGGTTTAAGTGAACATCAAGTAATATGTAGACCAATATTTAAAATACATTTAGTTTGATTGATACATTCGTTTACGTGACCAATTCATTCGGTTATGTGACCAGTTCATTCTGTCATGTGACCAGTTCATTTGTCATGCGACCCGTTCATTTGTCATGTATGTACATAGTGGTGGAGCCGGTTCATTCGGTTAAGTGTGCATAATGTTTAAAGTGCTTGTGTCCATGAATAATAATAATTAAATGTGTAGCAAGTGAATATACAATACATTCGAATGAATAACCAATTCATAAGTAGAGCAAATGATGGTTTGACTAAGCAAATGGCATATTCAAGTAAATCAAGTATACATTTCGATGAAAATGATTGAGCATGTATTCTCCCCCAAAACGTAATCCAAAACGTATAAAGACAGGGGCTATGGAACTCACCTGATGTGGTAGCAACAATGATAATAATGAATATGCTGAAATGAAGCTCGGTCTCTAACCGCGACCTAATATGAGGATATGATCTAATGTAAGCAAATGAATGATGCTACACATGCAAATACGTATGTTATCAATACCACTCGATGATTTCGGAAAATAACGTTTATCTTCGAAAAATACATTTTTGACGTCTCGTTAAGTCATATACTATATTTCGTGTAAAAATGTTGGATTAATACTCCACGATCCGCGTTTGGTGTTTTATGGTCAAATATAATGTTTTCGTTGCAAAATACCACTTTTCATACTTTGTGAAATATGCCCAAATGGCCTTGTAAAACTAGTCGTGAAATATTGTACGATAAGTGTTAGCGGTAAAACTCGACGTTTTTGAAAACCTTGTAACATGATCTTAATGCCGTCTCATTTGAGTTTTGGTCATACGTGCCTCGATCATAAAGAAAATCGGCTATGAATATAGTGTCTTGCAAAACAATTTCTATACTTAAAAATATTTCCTTATAATGGTGGTTTTCGGAGATATTCGGAAAATCATATCTTACTCGTTATAAGTCCGATCAACGAACGGTTGATTGATTTGGAAAATAGGCCAGGTGTACTTCATTTTAGTTACTGATGAAAATTTCTCAAAACTGACTCGATCAACGGGAAAATAGCTCGCAACATGGTGACTTGAAAGAAAAACTGTTTTACACTTGTAATATATTTTGCTATTAGAAGCTGTCAAAATTAAATAAGTTTCGTCGGGTTTTCAAACGTGTATATCTTGGTCGTTATAAGTCCGTTTTCAACGTTATTTATATCCATGGAATCGTGGGACAACATACTAATATATTTTTGATAATTCGGGTCGGATAGATTACGGCTAATGCCTCATTTTGTCCGTTGAAATTCGTGCAACAGCACGTATTATTTTCAGGAAATAGTTTTTCGTCGTTAACTTTGAAAAATCATATCTCCTTCGTTATAGACTCGTTTTTAGTGATTCTTGCGACCACGGTTTCGTTTTTGAATGTATTTTCTGAATCTTTGGTCAAAAATTACCCAAGAACCCCTGATGTTTCCACGTTTTGCAAAAATGGACAGCAACTTTCTAATAGTGTTTAAAACTCATTTTCTTGGTTCTAAACTTGTTTAAGACTTAACCAAACTACTTCAAATCAACTCCACAAATACACAAATCCTACCATACACCTTCTTAGGGTGTCATGGGTCCTAAACTTCACAAAATATTGTAGGATTTCAAGGGAATGATCATAGGCTTTATATATACTCATAAAAACCATAAAACTTGTGAAGTGGTATAAATAACATATGTAACTTGCATGTTTAACCAATATATCTTGAAAATACATCATGTTACTAGTTAAATGAAAGGATTAGATGATGAAAAATATTACTTGAAGCTTACTTGATATATATGGAGTTTGGAGATGATTTGATTAGTAATCTTGAGTTTTTCTTTCAAAACCCTAACAAGGATCACTAAGTAAGCTTGTATATGACTTGATCTTGAAAAATCAATGGTGATGGCTTCTTGTATGATCCATGGCCGAGCACAACAAGAGAGAAAGGAAGAAAAATTGAGTTTTGCTTGCAAAATGATAAGTCTTGATGTTTTAGATAAATATATTTGATCTTGGTGGCATAATGGTAAATAATTGATCAATTGGAAGTAACATGGAGATGGGGGGGGGGGGGGGGGCGGCACATGGGTAAAAGTAGGAAGTGTATGTGGGAAGCTTGGTAATATCTAGTTTACGGAGTCAGTTTTGGTTTCGTTAACCGCTAACCGTAAATTGTTAAGCCACGAAACGTAAATCCGGGTATCGTAAAAATATGAAACTTGAAAGAATGACTAAACTTGTCAATATACTCCATAATAAAATATAAAATGAATGGTAAGTTCAATCGGGTTGCTCAAACCCTGTTAAAGCTGGAAACGCGGGTCTAAAACGCGTAATTCGCGTAAAACGCTGAACTGGAAAACGCAAAATTCCAAAACTTTTAGAATTGTCGTAAAATGAGAGAAAATCATATTTCTATTGTTTATAGTATTTTATGGACATATCGGGATGTTGGAATGACGTTTAAACCTAAACGTAAATCTTAGACACGGTTTCGTGATTTTTGCAGAAATGATACGACGAGTGTCAAACTCTCGGATTATCATTAAAAGAGTTTAACTTACGAGAATATGAAATAAAATTTTTGGAAATGAATAGTGAAAATGAATAGTAATAGTGAATAGTAGAAATGAATAGTAACTTCCGAGATGAATAATGAAATTTCGACGTCTGAAAAAGGACCTGAAATTACGAGTTGTGACAGCATTAACTTTTGTTAATACGACGCATTTAATTTTTATAAATATAAACGATTTTTGATAATTTAAAACTGATACGGCGCATTCTAATTCTAAGCGGCGTATCTGCTTTCTGAATAAAAGTCTAATTAAATTTTAACGATTATAAGATACGGCGTATCCAACTTTTTGGATACGGCGCATCATCTACAGATATCAGCAACTTTTATTTTTCTTATTCCCGAACGGAAAATATTCTAACCTTTACACTAGGAAGTTTTTACTTTGAAATCTACCTATTTTTAATTTTCAGGAAGAATGTTCGATATTTTCCCCAACTGGTTCGGAAGACCCCAAAGAAACCCTACCATGGAAGAATTTGCACTACTAATCGCTCAAGCAAATGAAAAAGAACATCATGAAACAAGAAACTTTATTAATGAATTCAAAGGCAGTCATGAGCTGTTACTAAAGGAACAAAACAACATGATTAATGGATTGGCAATTGAAGTGCACCAATTGTCAACGGTGCTTAACAAGATTCTTTTGGTAAAACACGATTTGAAAGGGATTACAACTAGAGGCGGAAAGTCAACCTTTCAAATCGGCGAGACACCCGAGGATAACAGTACAAACAAGATTTCCCCTGAATCTTTATCATCTGAGCAAGTGCAACCGAAAGAAACTAATCCAGAACCTGTGATTAGAGAAGAACCTTCTGTTGAACTTAAACGATCAACACTACCTTTTCCACATAGAGTAAGGAAGGAGAAAGAAGATGCCTATCAAAGGAAGTTCCTGGAAAATCTCAAGCAGCTGCAGCTAAGCATACCATTTATGGAAGCCCTAGTGCAAATGCCAAAATATGCTAAATATCTGAAGAGCTTACTTACAAATAAGTCCAAACTTGAAGAGGCTTGCACTGTAACAATGGGGGAAAGAAGCTCGGCAGCATTGCTCAACAAACTTCCATCTAAGGAAAAAGATCCAGGGAGTTTCACTATTCCTTGTCAAATTAAAAATTTACATATTGGAAATGCTTTAGCCGACCTAGGAGCTAGTATAAGTCTTATGCCCTCTTCTATGTATGAAAAATTAGGCTTGGGTGAACCAAAACCTACTAGGATATGCTTAGAGCTAGCTGATAGGTCCATACAATACCCATTAGGAATAGCTGAAAATATATTAATAAAAGTTGATAAATTTGAATTACCTATTGACTTTGTTATCCTCGATATGCCCGAAAATTCTAGGACTCCTATAATATTAGGACGACCATTTTTAGCCACTGCTAGGGCCATGATTGATGTTTTTAATAAAAAGATAACTCTTACCATAGGAAAAGATGAGGTTGAATTTAATATGGAACAATCTATGAGTAAAACTAATTCTGAAGACGATGAATGCTATAATATCGATGTTTCTGATGACACGATTAATCAATTTACTCAGAAATTGTTAAAAGGTAATTTGCTTGATTCTTTTCTGCTTAAAAATTTAGAAAACACAATTGCTATAGAAGATCAAGTTGATGAAATTACTACTGATAATTATTTCGCTGTTGATTCTGCTGTTTGTAACGCCATACGGCGCATCGGAAATATCGATGCGGCGCATTTATCTGATGACAGCAACGAAATAATAAAAGAACAAGTTTATTCTGCTAGTGCTAATGAAATTGATGATGTTAAACCTGTGCTTAAGGATCTCCCTTCTACCTTGGAATATGCCTATCTAAATGGGAACAATAATTCGCCCGTTATTATTGCATCTGACCTAACGCCAAAAGATAAAGAATCCCTTTTGCAGGTAATATATAAATGAAGAGGAGCATTAGCATGGAGTATGTCTGATATTAAGGGAATTAGCCCGTCATTCTGTACACATAAAATCCTTATGGAAGATGAATTCAAACCGACTATCCAACCCTAAAGGCGTTTGAATCCAAAAGTCCAAGACGTGGTGAAAAATGAAATTGTGAAATTACTTGACTCCGGACTTATCTACCCAATTTCTGATAGCTCGTGGGTCAGTCCTATCCACGTTGTACCAAAAAAGGGAGGAATGACGGTAGTACTCAATGACGACAATGAGCTAATCCCTTCAAGAACTGTTACTGGATGAAGAGTTTGCATCGACTACCGCAAACTCAATGATGCTACGCGAAAAGATCACTTCCCTCTTCCATTTATTGATCAAATGTTTGAAAGACTATCAGGACATGATTATTATTGTTTTTTAGATGGTTTTTCAGGTTTCTTCCAAATACCCATTGCCCCCGAGGGTCAAGAGAAGACGACTTTCACCTGCCCTTATGGAACCTTCGCCTATAGGAGAATGCCATTCGGACTATGCAACGCCCCTGCTACTTTCCAACGTTGTATGACGGCTATCTTCCATGATATGGTAGAAGACTTTATGGAAGTGTTCATGGACGACTTCTCGGTGTTCGGTAACTCATTTAGTGATTGTCTCTTTAAACTTGATAAAATGCTTGCTAGGTGTGAAGAAACTAACCTTATTCTTAATTGGGAAAAATGTCATTTTATGGTTAGAGAGGGAATTGTGTTAGGACATAAGATTTCTGGGAAAGGTATAGAAGTCGACAAAGCTAAAATTGATGTAATTGCCAAACTGCCTTACCCCACTAATGTAAAAGGTGTTAGAAGTTTTTTAGGGCATGTTGGATTTTATTGTAGGTTCATAAAGGATTTTTCAATGATATCTAGGCCTATGACCCAATTATTGCTAAAAGATGCGAAGTTTGATTTTTCTGAAGATTGAAAAAAGGCATTTAATATACTTAAAGAAAAACTGACTACTGCACCTATTATAATTTCGCCGGATTGGAATCTACCTTTTGAACTAATGTGTGATGCTAGTGATTACGCTGTTGGAGCTGTACTTGGCCAGAAGATAGAAAAGAAATTTAAGCCAATTTATTACGCTAGCAAAACATTAAATAATGCCCAAGAACATTACACCACCACGGAAAAAGAACTTTTAGCAGTAGTTTTTGCATTCGATAAATTTAGGTCATATCTTATATTGTCAAAAACTATGGTTTACACTGACCATTCTGCTTTGAAGTATTTGTTCAATAAACAGGATGCCAAGCCATGGGTATTAGGTAGGTTTTATTGCTCCAAGGATTCGATATTGAAATTAAAGATAAAAAGGGTGCCGAGAATCTAGCTGCTGACCACTTATCTAGACTTGAAAACCCTGATATGGAGGTGCTTGATGAAAGGGAAATCGCTGATGACTTTCCTGATGAACACCTTATGATGGTGAGAATTAAAAGCAATAATAATAGACCATGGTATGCCGACCATATAAACTTTATTGTTGCAAATGAAATTCCAAAAGGGCTAACATCCGACGAGAAAAGAAGATTTCTAAATCGCGCTAGTGAGTATATTTGGGATGAACCTTATGCCTTTAAATTATGTCCTGACAATATTATACGAAGATGCGTAGATGGAGATGATGTCCCAGCAATATTAGCACATTGCCATTCAGGGCCGACGGGGGGAGATCACGGTGCAGTTATTACAAGAAGAAAAATCCTTGATGCAGGATTTTATTGGCCCACTATGTTGGATGATGCAAAAGATTATATAAAAGGATGTGATGCATGTCAACAATCCGAAAATATAACATCAAGAAACGAAATGCCGCAAAACTATATCCATGTATGTGAAGTTTTCGACATATGGGGATTGGACTTCATGGGACCGTTTCCTGAATCTAAAGGTAATAAATATATTTTTGTTGATGTTGATTACGTATCAAAATGGGTCGAAGCGCAAGCATCACCAACAAACGATAGCAAGGTAGTGCTTAAATTTTTGCGAAGTTTGTTCGCTAGGTTTGGAGTTCCTAAAGCACTGATTAGTGATAGGGGAACACACTTTTGTAATCACCATCTAGGAAGAGCTTTGGAACAATATGGAGTGTATCATAGGGTTTCCACTGCTTACCATCCTCAATCCAATGGGCAAACTGAAGTAACCAATAGGGCTATAAAACGGATTCTAGAAAAAACGACTGGATATAATCCGAAAGGGTGGTCTGACAAGTTAAATGATGCTTTATGGGCATTTCGTACAGCCTATAAGACACCAACAGGATGCACTCCATTTCGTCTTGTATACGGAAAAGCATGCCACCTACCGGTCGAAATAGAACAAAGTGCATATTGGGCTTTGACGAAATGTAACATGGATATGGAAGCTGCGACGAAGAACCGTTTCTTGGAACTTAATGAACTCTACGAACTAAGAGATGAGGCCTACAGAAATACTAAGATCTACAAAGAAAGAAATAAAAGATGGCATGACTCGAGGTTACATGGGGATAAAACGTTTACTATTGGAGAGAAAGTGCTGCTGTTTAATTCTCGATTAAAAATGTATCCAGGTAAACTTAAATCAAGATGGACGGGTCCGTTCGTTGTCAAGAAAGTGTATCCATACGGGACTATTGAAATATGCGATAAAAATGGTTATATATTCAAGGTAAACGGGCAACGAGTAAAGAAATACTTTGATAATAAAATTGAAGATACTGAGAACGAGGTGGTGGAGTTTGAACCCGAAGTATTGGAATAAGGAGCTGAACGTGAGTCTAACTTGAAGACTCTGGAATAAAGACAAGTGCTGACCGGGAGACAACCCGGAGAATTTTTACATTCTGTTCTGTGTCGAGTCTGTCAGACCTGCAGAAGATACGACGCATCTCAATCCTAAGATGCGACGCATCGCCTGCACTGGTCATATCTTATTTAATTTTCTGCATTTTTATTTTTGACTCTAAAACTTTCTGTCAGTTTATTTAATGCGGCGCATCCCTGGTTAAGGATGCGACACATCTTTTATTCTGATTCGTATTTATTCCAGGCTCGATATGGCGTATCTTTTTCCATAAGATACGGCGTCTCGACTGACCTGATGATTTTCAGTTTTTAGTTTTTTATGTTTTATTTTTACTAACTACTAATGTATTATGCAAGTTTGAACCTTCTTAACTCAGGTGTGTTAAAGTCTTAATGGTATTATAGATTCCTGCATTCTTGTGGATACATCATCTATGAAGCTTAAACGTTCTCATCCACAAGAAAGTTGATTTTTGCTCTTATACGAATAATGGAGGATCATACCGAGCAAATCTCAGGGGAGTTTTTCTGTTCTAATTCTTTTATTTTCCAGTTTTTAACCTTTGTAACAACGAGGACGTTGTTTAACTTAAGTGGGGGGATTGGAGAATTAGAACACTTACTTGTCCTAAACTTTTTCAAAATATGCTTAAAATGCGCTTAATATATCAAAATTTAAAATTTGTAGCATGTTTTTGTTTAAAGTCTAAATTACATAGCTGCACACATAACATTATTTCCAAAAATTGTGAACTTATCAAAATTCACAAATCTATGAGTGTGCCGGTGACTTGTAAACTTTAGAACTTGGCTTGTATACTATTCGAGACCACCATAATAAGTATTATCTATATAATTGGAATGACTTGTCTAAATTGGTAAATTTCTAGGATTACACCCAAATAGCCTTTATATGTTATGTGATATTAACTAACTACATTGGTTAGTTAACCCCCTTATAAACCCTTTTGTTACTCTCACTTTTAGAGTAAGATACCCCTAGAAAAACACTCAGAGCCATTCCTTTCGTTTCTTACACCTTTGTTATAATGTTTCGTTACACCCTTACACCTTAGCCTACCCTGTAGATTAAAATCCGTGGTTAATTGCTTTAGGCAAAGTGTGTTTCCTTACATTACCTGTGTTCGCGTGCGTAATTCATTATCTTTGGTTAGGTCAGGAAATTGCACAATGCAATTGGTATGAAAGTAAATATTTTATATCTTTGAGTTTATTTTTCGTGTGTTTACTACTTTCGCTATTACAGTTATTTCTGAAAGTATGAAGAGTATGAAAAAAATTATCCGGAAAGAAAGTGATAGAAAAGTTGTGAAATTACACATATATGTTGATGTCAAAAAAAAAAAAAAAAAAAAAAAAAAAAAAAAAAAAAAGAAAAGAAAAAATGAAAAGTTGGAAGTTTGTTTTAACCAACTTATTTAAAGTTTTGTATTAAGTGGTCGATATCACCACTACTTGTTATATATTATATTTATGGCTTGAATGGGAGTTGGCCGTTATGGGAACGCCAACTAAGGATTATTCTTTGATTGAGATTTTGTTGAGTATAATTTGTGTCTACCTAAAGCGTGTGTTTCAAGTGTTAAAGCGTGAGTTATTCAATGATATGAGTCTTATTCATGGGATGGTTGGGAAAGTAATTTACCACACTTAGGATTTTAATTTATCTGTTTTGTTTATTTTTCATTTTACACCAATTTGTATCCCAAATATTATCCATACCCTATATCATTCTTCATCCAAACCTTTGATTTATTGAGATTAGGGATTTGAGCAATCTAAAGTATCGTAGTCGTGGATTCGGCTATGTATTTATGATTTTGTCGCCCTTTTTGATATAATATTATTGGTAAAGATTACTTGGTCCTATCTTTAGCTTATTCGAGTTAAGGATTTGAGCAATTGCAAGTATCGTGGTCGTGGATTCGATTATGTATTTGTGATTTTGTCGCCTTTTTCTGGAATATGAGATCGATAGAGATTAAAAAGAATGATTAACCCTTAACCAACAAACCTCTTTTACCACTTTAGATTTGTTATTCCTTAGCTTTAGTGGAGGAGATGCGTATACTTGCCAAGCTTATGATAGAATATTCGTCACGATTGGACAGTTAAACGATTAGATTTGCTTTTATCGAAATATTTTATTTTATTTCAGACGTGTTAGCAGCACAAGACACACCCTAAACGAAGATACAAGAGCTGTAAGAAGGTCCTGCATGTATTCAATTCATTAAGTAGTTTTGTTTTATTGTATTAGTACACTTTAATTCATCAGGATTGATGGGCCGATTCCATGTGACTACGGAAAATCATGGGCACCCCTTAAAATTGCTTTCCCATTAATTAAAGTTTATATGTTGATGTCTTTGGTGACTTTTATTAGTGCATTGATCACCTCTGTGTCTAGCTGAGCATTGCTTGGGTCGCCATGCCCCTTCCTCGCCTATCTATTCTAGCGTATACGAAACGTGGGCATCACAAATGCTCAATATTCTAGGATAGTGGGATAGACATAAGTGATCATTAAGGGTTTACTCGCCGATAAGATTAGAGCCAACGAGAAAGGGTTAATTACATACACTTCATATAAAACTAGCAATAAAACAAGTGACAAGCTACTTAATTATCAGGAAAGGTCTTCTTATTGTCTCGAGTATCTATCTGTGTACGTGTGTGCTAATCGCTGATTCGTGCTCATTAGTTTAGTTTATATTTAATCATAACCAAACCGTGCCAGTCTCTCAGGCTGAACCCCCTTGCGTTAGATTAGGTTTTATAGCTAACTTAAGATATTAAAATACTGATTAGAATAACTAGATAATACGTTTCACTCTTAGTGATCGACACTCTACTTACCATTATATTCATACTGACCGGGTACACTGCTCGTTAAAGTGTGTGTTTTATTGATAAGTCGGCTAAATATAAATTTAAAACTTGAGTAGGCATTAATACTGCTAAAACCACAACGACATCACGCGCGCATCAAGTTTTTGGAGCCGCTGCCGTGGACATAAAAGAATTAGAGCAATACACACGCACATCAGTCGTCATTTCCATCATCGTCATTTCCATGACTATTTGAACTCCCATTGTCATCATCGAAGTCATTTCTATCACCGTCATTTCCATGACCATCTAAACTCCCATCGTGATCATTGAATGAAATTGGTTTCTTAAAAATTTCGACATACTTTTCACGTAGTTCAAGTAACTTTCCATCAGGAGGATAATCTAAATTAGCTTTCCTCATATAATCTTCAAGACTATTTCTTTCCGCACATATTATAGAAAGCTTTTCTTCAACTTTTTAAACAAATCATGTAGTTAATCACATTTAATAACGAATTTAATCACCAGTAATTTATTTAGAATCACATGTGATTTGTTCGGCATCAGACCAAAATCACATGTGATTCTAAACAAAAATGTAAACAAACCTCTTTCTCAGAAGTTTCCAAAGAACCACCACCAGTAAACCCTTCAGTCTCTTAACCCTCAGCTTCAGTCCATTCCTCATTGAGTTCTAACAGCCCCATCAAACGTTCTTTAAGTTTGAGGTCCTGTCTTTGTCTCATTAAATTTGACGTCCAGTTTTTGATAGCCAGACGTGTGCGAACAACAGGGAACCTCTCAAACTTTGTTGAATCTAAATACAAAAGCTGATAACAAAAAAAAATGTAAATACACAAGAACGAAAAAGAACACACAAACATGAAGCAATTTAGACTTTGTTGAATTTAGAAACTTACAACGAGGAAGAGAAATGGACCAAGGTACTGGGCAGTTTTTTTTGTCCTGGAAATTTACTGTATTGAAGGCTGTTAGGAATGTAGTCGAACCAATCAATATTAGAAATTACAGTATCTTCGCGAAGGCGTTTAACCACATTCAAACAAATCTGTCCCTTCAACCCAGCAACAATTCCCATCATTTTAGTGAAGAGTGTAAGAAAGTTAACTTTAAAAAGAAATTCGACTTCCTTGGCACGAACCAACTCAGAAGCGATATCACCTACTCGGATTTCCTTCAATGATTTAGGGAAAAATAGAGCAACCCACAACCTCACAAACTCATGGTCAATAGGTCTGAGATCTAACGAAAATAAGGAATCACCACCTATACGAATACCTAAGATCTCGTGAATTTTCGAATGAGTGACCTTGATTGAATCGCCAGTATCCAAGCTCAAAAAGTAAGTTACTGGATTAAAGTTTTGCACTACATACCTTCCCAACCTCGACGGAATTTTGTTTATGGCAAATTTGTGAAATGAAATAGAACCTATTTCTGGCAAAAACTTCACCATATCAACTCTCATTTCACGGATGGTAGAAAAAGAGAACTAGAAACTGTCCTTGCACGAAGAGTTGGAAAGTTCTTAAGATACTCTTCATGTGCTTCTTCTTGAGGCGTTAACTATTTTTCTTTTTTCTTACCTTTCCTCGGGACACTCTCTTCATCATTATTCTTTCTTGATCTTATTCTTCAATTTATTATACATTCGCCTCATTTCTTCATCAACAAACGAAGAATCAGAATCTGAACCATTCCTTTTTCTCTTCAACTTCATCTGACGAAGATTCTTCGATTTCTTTGTCTTTCGATCAACTTCATCTAACGAAAAATCAACTTCATCAGACAAGGAATCAACTTCATCAGGATCAAACTCAGAACCAGAATTCTCTATTTTTGTCTTACCTTTTAGCAGCTTCACTTTCACTTTCTTTTCAACCTCATACCCAGAATGCTTTATATTTGTATTACCTTTTAGCAGCTTCACTTTCACTTTCTTTTTACTCTCATAATCATTTGATATAATCATTTTCCGCTAAACAAGTTCATTTGAACTTAAAATATGAATAGAATACTTCGGCTTAACTTTCTGCTTAGACCTTAAAATAGGTACTTCTGATAACGCTTGGAACTTCGACGCCTTATCGTTAACAACAGCAGGCTTCATACCCTTAACCACATTACCAGACGCCTTATCCTTAATAGCAGCAGACTTATCCTTATCATCAGCCGGCTTATCCTTCACAACAGCCGGCACCTTCGCCAGCACCTTGTCCGAAACAAAATCAACAGCCGGTTTATCCTTCCCAAAAGTCGGAACCTTATCCTTCACAACAACCAACGCATTAGCCTTAACAACAGTTGGCGCCTTATCTATAACAACAGCCGGCACCTTATCCTTTGGATTATCTTAAACAACATCCGCTTTCCTATCTGATAACGCCCTAATTATACATATTTTCGGGCATGATATTACAAGTTTTATGATCATTTCTTATGAACCTTCGATACTTAATAGCATGAAATGTGTGCAGGTTTACTCGAAGATGCTCTGGAGCAAGAAACGTCAAGAATGCAAGTATTTTAGTAAATAAAGCCAATAAATATGAAGTCTACAAAATAAGTCCAAAGATTCTACCCAAGTGCGCCGGTTTCCCTCTTATGTGCGCCGCACTTGCTTGCTCGGTCAAGAAAAGTCAGAGGCAGTTTCTAATAAAAGTACGCCGGTTTTGTATTTTATGTGCGCCGCACTTCGTCTGCATTTATGAAACTTTGGCGCCAAGAAAATAGCTAAGTGCGCCGCACTTACAACCGAAGTACGCCGCACTTCGCCTATCAGAAGGCTATATAAAGAGCCCATTTGCAGGCATTTGAGCCTCTCCACTCTCCAACTAATTTCCACTAAGTCAGTCCTAAGAAGTACGAAGTAAAGAACGTGTGCATAAGCTAGAAGCAGGAGTAGATCGAATCAAACAAGGGTCGAATATACTATTTGGTTGTAGAATTTTGGGTTGCTTGTGACACTAGTGTAATCCATTAGATCATTCCAATCCGCGTTTCTCTTGTTTACTCTTCTATCATTACTGTTATCATGAACTCATTAGCCATGAGAGGCTAAACCTCTTGTAATTGCTTGGATATGTAAATATAATAAAGTGATGTTATGATTATGCTTTGATCTCTATCAATTTCAAGTTTAAGTTGTGAACTATTTTGTCTTAAGTCTTGCTATGTTTGTTTATCAAAACTGATTGAGTATAACTTGTTGGATAAGGTCGTTCTAGAAACTTGTCTGCGTTTTTAGCCTTTGGTTGGAGGAATCTGCTTAGGAGAATTGGTAGTAATCTAGACTTAAGATACAATACTGATCTTGTGAGAAATCACTTGCTTAGATAAACATAAATCTTGAATTGAACCTAACAATTTATGAAACGGCTCTTTTGACAAAAATGGCTAAGTTATAAGTTGTTAACCACGTCAATTATCCAACTGAGATCTAGTATAAGCATTGTCATTGTATTGTATAAGCTATCCAAGCAATCATTTGTCTTATCATTGAATTTCCCATATTTCACAATTTTGCTATTTGTTGAATTATTGTTTTGCTTTAACTAATCATTTCCTACTTAATCGAATGAACTAAGTCCCTGTGGATAAAACCTGGTCTTACCTATAATCTTATACTACATACGTTGGTTATACTTTACTCGTGTGTTTGGTTCATTAAAAAAAGGTAAAACTAGTGTTATAAATTTAAAGCTTTCCTTACACATTAAAGTTTTTGGCGCCGCTGTCGGGGACTTAAATCTGTTCCTTAAGTATTTTTCAAGTGAATTTAGCAAAAACAAAACTCTATTTCCCTTTCAAAACTGCAAACTGCACGTTTCTGTAACAACTGTTGCAGAAAATCCGCCGCACAATCAACCTTGTGCACCGCACTTATTCACAGAGCACACAACACCGCCGTACTTGTCACCAAGTATGAGGTACTCACTTAAATCCGTTACGTTTTTCCTAAAACTTCACAACCTTTCAAAATTGAATCATAAAAAAACCCAAAAAGAATCATCTTTTGATCATTAGAAACTTGTTTCTTTCAAAACAAACATCTCGTTAAGACTAAGTCCGCCGTACTTAATCTCAAGTACGCTATCCTTGTCACTAAACCACAAGTACGTCACACACATCTCTGTGTACGCCGCACTCACCTTCTCAGAAAATGAAATTTGTCTCACTTGACTTAAATTTCATTCTCTATTCTTAATCAAACATTTTCGAACTATTTGGTTTTGGATGCACACTCGTTCATCTAAAATTGAACTTGTTTCACCTCTATCCGAATCTGAAAGAACTTTGAATCGAAGAAAACGAAAGAATAAAAGAGTTCCTATATCCCGAAAAGACAAAAGACCCGAACAACCTCGAATAACCTATCCTCCCATTGACGATATCTCTCCTTACCCATTTTTCATTAAGATCATTGATTTATACGATCCTATGGCTGACGCCGATAATGAACCCATGTGGGCTAACGATCGTATCGTTGCATCAACTCCTGGACCAGCCATTACCATTCTTGAAACCGAAAATGAATTTGCAATAAAAGGAAACTATTTGACCCTTGTTAAAGGTAACCAATTCGATGGTCGAACCAAAACTGATCCTCATAAACACATTCATGAATTTCTCGGAGTTTGTGATATGTTCAAATACGGAGCTACCGAAACTGAAGCGGTACGACTCATGATGTTTCCTTTATCCTTAACGGGAGAAGCTAAAACTTGGCTCGACGAACTCGATGAAGGAACTATTGAATCCTGGGACGAGCTTTGAACCACCTTCGTAAGTAGATTTTTCCCTCCAGCTTTATTCAATCGACTTCTCACCGAAGCTTGGCTTCGAATGAAAGAGTTGCTAAGGAATTGTCATGGACACGGTCTGACAAAAAGCAACATAATCAAAATCTTTTACCACGGTCTTGATGAACAAACTCAAGAAGCTTTAAACGCTGCGGCCGGTGGTATCTTTCTTTATAAAACACCAAATCAAGCATATCAACTTCTTGAAGACAAAGTCTTACTTAAGCTCGATTGGGCTAAAGACCAAAAACCAAAAACCGTCGTTCGTAAAACTGTTGCTTTCGCCGATGAAGGTAGTCGTAATTCTAACACTAACAAAATTATGGAAAGAATGGATGCCATTGCCATAAAAATGGACGCTCAGTATAAAGAAATGAAAGAAATGTGTGAAAACTGCAATACTTGCGGAGGTAACGACTCTACCGCAGATTGTAATGATGATGATACACCCATGACTCGTGAAGAGGAAGCCAAATTTATGAACATATTTTGATGCACTCGTTTTTGCAGTGACAATCATAATCGCGATTGAGATTGAGATAAATGGCGACCTAGTTAACGATCGAAATATAACCGAGAATCCTCTCGACCAAAAAATTCTGATGGAAAACCTGACATACAAAAACAACTAAGTGAATTTATAAAAGCACAAAAGTCAACAAATGTGTTTGTCAAAGAAACATTTTTGGACCTCAAAGATAAATTAGAGTCCACAACCAAAAATCACCAAGCCTCAATCCAGAATTTAGAAGTAAAATTCGACAAACTTGCTGATAAGCAATCTGGTCGAGCTTCTGGATTACTTCCGAGTAACACTCAACCAAATCCAAGGAATAGCTCATCCGGAAGCAAGCCTTATCAACCACCACAAGCTCGCCACGAGCATATGAATACCATCTGGTACATCATATGAACCACCACCCACCCCTAGCCAAACTCAACCCATCATTAAAGTTTTTATTGATGAAGAAGAAGAGGATGAACCGATTCCTCAAAAGAAAGCTAAAACAAAAACACCCGATACACCTGTTCCCAAGCCATACAAACCTAGAATTCCATACCCACAACGTTTGAGAAAAGAGAAAATGGAAGCCCAATACGAAAAATTTCTCGACATAATTCGAGCCATTCGAATTAATGTTTCTCTTGTCGATGTTTTCGCCGGTATGCCTAATTATGGGAAATTCCTTAAAGAACTCGTGAGTAACAAAAGTAAGCTAGAACAAATTTTCGCAACTTTCTTAAACGAGGAATGCTATGCGATTGTTCAGAACAAAATTCCACCAAAACTAGGAGATCCCAGAAGTTTCCTAATTCCATATACTCTCAGCAAAACATTCTCATGCAATGGCTTAGCCGATCTTGGTGCTAGCATTAATCTATTCTTTCTCTATGTAAAACTATCTATTGAAACACTCAAACCCACCAAAATGAGTGTGAGATTAGCATATTGATCTTTTCAATATCCAGTTGGGATATTCGAAATCATGCTAGTCAAAGTTGGAAAATTTACCTTCCCGGTAGATTTTGTTATCCTCGAAATGGAGGAAGATAGTAAAGTCCCTCTAATTTTGGGAAGACCCTTCGTACATACAGCCGATGCCATGATTAGAGTCAAACAAAAACAACTCAACTTAGGAGTTGGAGAAGAACGAATGGTTTTCTCTATCGACTCGGCTGTGAAACACTCTTATTCTAATGATGATACATGCTTCAGAATTGATGTCATCGACAAAATTCTTGAAGAAGATTTCGAAGCATTACTCGATGAATACAATCAGCTCCTTTATTCAGTCGATGGAACACTCCTCGAAGACGAAGTCTTTGCCGAATATGATCAATTTATGGCAATGACTATCGAGGAAGATGTTGAAAGTTTTAACGATGAAGAAGAGGAAGTTGCATTCGAAAAAATAGCATTTGATATGGAATGCAAAATAGGAAAATCTCTTGAAGAACCTCCTACTGATCTTGTGCTTAAACCTTTACCTGATCTTTTGGAATATGCCTTCTTAAAAGAAGAATCCTTACTTCCAGTGATAATCTCATCAAAACACTCTGAGATAAAGAAAATCAGATTAGTTTCAATTCTAAAAGATCATAAACGAGCCTTTTCTTGGAAAACAAGTGACATTCCTGGAATTTGTCCATCCTTCTATAAACAAAAAATTCAGTTGTTAGATGACAAGAAACCGGTTGTTTAAAAGCAAAGAAGACTCAATCCGAATATGAAGGAAGTTGTTAAAAAAGAAATAGTTAAACTTCTTGATTCAGGCATTATCTACCCAATTGCCGATAGCCCATGGGTAAGCCCTATTCATTGTGTACCAAAGAAAGGTGGTATCACAGTGGCAACTAATGAAAATGATGAACTTGTTCCAACCAGAACTGTCACTGGTTGGCGTGTTTGTATCGACTACAGAAAACTTAACGAAGCAACCGCAAAAGATCATTTTCCACTTCCATTCATGGACCAAATGTTGGAAAGACTCGCAGGAAATGAATACTTCTGTTTCCTAGATGGATTTTCTGGATATTTCCAAATACCAATCGATCCAATGGATCAAGAAAAGACAACATTCACATTCCCCTTCGAGACGTACGCGTATCGACGTATGCCATTTGGTCTATGTAACGCCCCTGCTCCTTTTCAGAGGTGTATGATAGCAATTTTTCATGACATGATTGAAGAATCCGTTGAAGTATTCATGGATGATTTTTCTGTCTTTGGAAATTCTTTTGATAAATGTCTTAACAATCTAGCCAAAATGCTCCAACGTTGTAAAGATGCAAATCTTGTCCTTAAGTAGGAGAAGTGTCACTTCATGGTCAAAGAAGGTATTTTGCTTGGACACAAAGTGTCAGGAGCAGGACTCGAAGTTGACAAAGCAAAAATTGACGTGATTTCCAAGCTTCCACCTCCTACTAATGTGAAAGGCATTAGAAGTTTTTTAGGACACGCAAGATTTTACCAACGATTTATCAAAGACTTTTCTAAAATTGCTCGTCCTTTGACTAAATTTCTTGAAAAAGATATCACATTCGAATTCGATGACGAATGTCACAAAGCCTTTGAAACCTTAAAAGAAAAACACACATGCACTCTGATTATAACGAGACCAAATTGGAATTTACCATTCGAGTTAATGTGTGATGCAAGCGATTTCGCAGTCGGAGCGGTTTTAGGACAAAAGGATGGTAAGCATTTCCATCCTATCTATTTTGCAAGTAAAACGCTCAATGCTGTTCAACAAAATTATACAGTCACAAAAAAAGAACTTATGGCTGTAGTGTTTGCATTCGATAAATTTCGTGCATATCTCTTCTATCCAAAACTGTGGTCTACACCGACTATTCCGCTCTGAAATATCTCTTTAAAAAGCAAGATGCTAAGCCACGTCTTATACGTTGGATATTGCTTTTACTAGATTTCGATATGGAAATCAAAGACAAAAAAGGTGCTGAAAATGTAGCGGCCTATCACTTGTTTCGTATCGAAAAAGAAAACGAAGAGATAGAAAATGAAATAGATGACAATTTTCTCGATGAAACTCTCAATGAAATAAGTTCTCAAGAAACACCATGGTTCGCAGACCTTGAAAACTATTTGGCGGGGAACATATTACCTAAGGGAATGACTCACCAAGAGAAAAATAAATTATTTTCAGACTTAAAGAAATACTTTTGGGATGAGCCGCATCTTTTCAAAATATGTCCTGACGGAATGATTAGGAGATGTGTATCTGGACCAGAAACACGTACCATTCTTGATAAATGTCACCATGGACCTACCGGTGGACATTATGGTGCCACCACAACAGCTAAAAAAGTATTTGACTCAGGATTTTATTGGCCCACAATAGTTAAAGAAGCTCATACTCTGGTTCGCCTTTGTGAATCATGTCAAAAAACTGGAAATATCTCTAAAAAGGATGAAATTCAATTAAACAACATTCAAGTATGTGAAGTTTTTGACATATGGGGTATAGATTTTATGGGACCATTTCCAAAGTCATCAAAATTCGAATACATATTAGTCGCTGTCGACTATGTGTCAAAATGGGCCGAAGCCCAAGCTCTTCCGACAAACGATGCTAGAGTCGTTATCTCGTTTCTCAAGAAACTATTTTGTCGTTTTGGCATGCCAAAAGCTCTCATAAGCGACAGAGGAACTCACTTCTGTAATAAACTCGTGGAAAAGATTTGGAGTCAACCATCGCTTCTCTACATCTTATCACCCTCAAACAAGCGGACAAGTTGAAAATACTAACAGGGCTCTTAAAAGAATACTCGAAAAAATAGTAAAAGATAACCTTGCTGTTTGGTCGAGAAAACTTGACGATGCTCTGTGGGCCTTTAGAACCGCTTATAAAACACCAACCGAAACAACTCCATATAAACTCTTATACGGTAAAACATGCCATCTACCATTTGAAATAGAACACCGTGCATATTGGGCACTTAAAAATTGTAACTTAGATCTAATTGCAGCCGGTGAGAAACACATGTTTCAGCTTCATGAATTAGATGAACTACGCCTTCAGACTTATGAAAATTCTCGTCTTTATAAAGCTCGAACAAAGGTTTGGCATGATCGAATACTCAGAATCAGGAAAGAATTCAAGAAAGGAGACAAAGTCCTATTGTTTCATTCAAAATACAAGTTCAAACAACCAAAACTTAGATCCCGTTGGCTTGGACCTTATATGCTTAAGCACCAATATCCATCCGGATATGTTGAACTATACGGGAAAGACAGCAAAAGTTTTATTGTCAATGGTCACAGACTTAAACTATACCATGAGGAAGAAAGCTTCAATGATCGAAGGGAAGAGCTAACTCCCTTCTTCCCAAACGCTTAATCATTCAAATCAAGAGAGTCGAGCTATAGACTCTAAAATTAGCGCTTCGTGGGAGGCAACCCGTGTCCTTCGTGCTATATTTTCTACACACTTCAACTTAGGTGTGGAGGTTATGTTACTATATATATATATATATATATATATATATATATATATATATATATATATATATATATAAAGGCAAATCCACTTGAATTGACACTTTAACCAAACACAAATTCATTCACCAAAAATGTGAGATAATTCTAAGCCTTTTATGAGTGTATATCTGCTACACTTTCTCTACAAAAATATATGAGTGTGTCGGCGATTTAATTTAGCTCTAGAACTTGCACCTATACATCAATAATGAATGCCGCAGTGAGATTGCATTTCTATGCTTTATAGACAATTTTGCGTGATATTGAGGCAAATTTAGGATTTACACCAAATAGCCATCCTTTACAAAGAAAAGTTGTAATCTAGCCGACTACACTGGTCCACTAGTATATCTTAGAAAAATAACCCCTATCGCTCACTTTTAGTGCTAATGCCCCTTAGAAAAACATGTAGAGTGGCAAAAAGTTATAGTTATGTGAAATATCCAAATGAAAAAAAAAAAAGAGAAAAATGATGAAGAAAAGTATGTGATCAAGGTCAGAAAAGTCGGCCAAAAGATAAAGAAAAAGTGAAAGAGAAAAGTCTATGAATCATGAATAATGATGCCCTGCAGGTATTTGGTTTATCGCCTTATGAACTTATCTAAACAAGAGAAAATTATCCCATACCTTATCCATATCCTTAAATCCCTAAGCCATCCCGAAAAGTCCTCATTGATATCATTGTCTGGTGCTTACGCCTTGTCGGAGTTGTCTTTGTATTTTGTGCAAGCCTATGGTAGCTAATTAATCGTGTCTATGCAAATTGAATGATCTCAACCCTATCGAGTGATTAGTGTGAATTTTAAATATATTCCTTTGTGAGGTGTTTTAGTTGCGTGTCAATGGCTTTTAGATATGAAAAAAATCTTGATATTATATCTCCACGTTCATAACAAATGATTTTCTCGCTTTGATTGCTTGAGGGCAAGCAATAGCTAAGTGTGGAGGTATTTGATAACGCCCTAATTATACATATTTTTTGGCATGATATTACATGTTTTATGATCATTTCTTGTGAACTTTCGATACTTAATAGCGTGAAATGTGTGTAGGTTCACTCGCAGATGCTCTGGAGCAAGAAACATCAAGAATGCAAGTATTTTAGTAAATAAAGCCAATAAATATGAAGTCTACAAAATAAGTCCAAAGATTCTACCCAAGTGCGCCGGTTTTCCTCTTATGTGCGCCGCACTTGCTTGCTCGGTCAAGAAAAGTCAGAGGCAGTTTCTAATAAAAGTACGCCGGTTTTGTATTTTATGTGCGTCGTACTTCCTCTGCATTTATGAAACTTTGGCGCCAAGAAAATAGCTAAGTGCGCCACACTTACAACTGAAGTACGCCGTACTTCGCCTATCAGAAGGCTATATAAAGAGCCCATTTCCACTAAGTCAGTCCTAAGAAGTACGAAGTAAAGAACGTGTGCAAGAGCAAGAAGCAGGGGTAGATCGGATCAAACAAGGGTCGAATATACTCTTTGGTTGTAGAATTTTGGGTTGCTTGTGACACTAGTGTAATCCATTTGATCATTCCAATCCGTATGTCTCTTGTTTACTTTTCTATCATTACTGTTATCATGAACTCATTAGCCATGAGAGGCTAAACCTCTTGTGATTGCTTGGATATGTAAATATAATAAAGTGATGTTATGATTATGCTTTGATCTCTATCAATTTCAAGTTTAAGTTGTGAACTATTTTGTCTTAAGTCTTACTATGTTTGCTTATCAAAACTGATTGAGTATAACTTGTTGGATAAGATCGAAAGAACCAATTTGTTATAAGCAATTCTACAAACTTGTCTGCGTTTTTAGCCTTTGGTTGGAGGAATCCACTTAGGAGAATTGGTAGTAATTTAGACTTAAGATACAATACTAATCTTATGAGAAATCACTTGGTTAGATAAACATAAATCTTGAATTGAACCTAACAATTTATGAAACGGCTCTTTTGACGAAAATAGCTAAGTTATAAGTTGTGAACCACATCAATTATCCAACTGAGATCTAGTATAAGCATTGTCACTGAATTGTATAAGCTATCCAAGCAATCATTTGTCTTATCATTCAATTTCCCGTATTTCACTATTTTGCTATTTGTTGAATTATTGTTTTGCTTTAACTAATCATTTCCTACTTAATCGAACAAACTATGACCCTGTGGATACGACCTGGTCTTACCTATAATCTTATACTACATACGTGGGTTATACTTTACCCGTGTGTTTGGTTTATTAAAAAACGGTAAAACTAGTATTATAAATTTAAAGCTTTCCTTGCACATCAATATCCATAACAACAACCGGCGCCTTATCCATTGGATTATCCTTAACACATCCGGCGCATTAGCCTTAACAATAGCCGACGCCTTATCCTTTGGATTATCCTTAACAACATCTGACGAATTAGCCTTAGCAAGCGCTATATCACCAGACGCCTTATCACCAAACTTCACAAAACTAGACACCTTATCGCCAGATTTCACGGGACCAAACTTCATTCCTATATCAGACTTCACAATATCACCACTTTTAGGATTACATTGAGACACCGGCTTTGGGTTCAACAGCTGATCGCAACGTTTCAACACTTGATCTCCCACTAGTACAGATATGGGATTTCGTCACACATGTAGTATTTTGAACGGCAACACACTAACATATTTATGTGACTAAATGTACCAGAATAAAATTAACAGGCACACTTGATCCGACTTGTGTAACCATTTCGGAATTTCATTGTCACTCATTTGAATATTTTTGTGACTAGAGGCATCCGGTAATTTTTTTTTTGATTATTTAGTCACTTATAATTTAGGACGTGTGACAGATACAAATAAGTTTGAAACATTAGTCACACTATATATATACATATGTGACAAATATATGTCACACAATTGAACAGTGTAACCAAAATCCATATATGGTCACATGAAGTAATTGTGTATGTGGCTAAATCATATAGTCAAGTTTGTTTCACATTATTTAAGAGTGACTACTATTTTTTGCTGAATATTTAGCCACATATGAATTTGAAATGTGTGATAGCTGAAAAGTAAGTTTGAAGCATTAGTCACGATATGCATTTAAAAGAGACAAATATATGTCACACACTTGAACAGTGTGACCAAATGTCATATATTGTCACACTTAACCATAGGCATACATGATTAAGTGTAACCAAAATTCGATACATATGGTCACGTAAGTTAATATGTGTGTCTAAAGTTTAGTGTGTGTTTGCTTGCCAAATCCTAATGTGTATAGTCACATTTAATTGTAGCACGATCATGTGACTATAGGCTTTACAATAGTCAAACCATATCACAAATGTGTATCTAAATTATGTTTATGGCCACATTATAAGGGTATTATATGTGACCAGTACATTCAAAATAGTCACATTGTGAAATATTCATGTGACTATTATTTATAGCAAAATGTGAACTCAGTTATCATTAACCTTGATATTAGTCACATTGAGTGTTTGTGTGACTAAATTCAAGATGTGGAAAACTAGAAGGGGGGTTGAATAGTTTTACGTCTTTTTAATTTTATTATGAAAACTTTGTTTACTTTTAAAAACTTAGATTTGAATTTATGTGAACTCAACTTTTGAACAATATGAACAAATATAAGTGAATCTAAATAAACAATGCAAGGAAAGTAATGAAATGAAATGAAAGATAGAGATGGAAAGATCGAACCGCGAGACAAAGGATTTGTAGTGGTTCGGCTACAAGGACACCTTCCTTGCCCTACTCCACTCCTCAAGCACCTAACTCGAGAGTTTTCTTCACTATGTCAACAAGCTCCCTTATGGCGGAGAAAACCTTACACAACTTTCGCTTACACCAATTTTACGACACAAAGCTAAATGTCGAGTTCTAATCGTAGCTAGAACCAATCTCACAACTTTAATCACAACTTCTTCACGACTTCTTCACGACTTATTCACAACTTCTTCACGACGGCTTCACAACTTCTACACGATGTCTTCACAACTTCTACACGACGGCTTCACAACTACTTCACAACCTAGCACAACTTATATACTCTTCTACTTCCTTACACCTTCACTACTTACACACCTTAACTTCTTCACAACTTCACCACTACCACACTAATCTAGCCTAAACAATTATGTTCACACCTATCTAACAAATATACACAACTTATACACAAATAAATGAATGATTACACAAACAACTTAGGTAACAAGATGATACTAAGTTGCAATACTACTTCTCTAGTTGTTGAAGGAGTATTCTTCTTTTGCACTTGGATGGTAGAAGCTTGGATCACTGATGCGTGGTTTTGCAACCTTACAACAGGTTTTACCTCTCGAGGGATCTCAAGAGGCTTACAACCCCATCAGGCAGTGTACCTGACCGATGTAGTATAGTGTAGTGGTAAGTACGGGGGATTGATCGTTCTCCACAGGGAATAGTGTTCGTTAGGTATGAAAAACTACTCTAATAGGTCTAAGGGTGAGAGAAGATTCTTTTTATGTTTTTATATTTTTATGAAAGCAAGTAAAATCTCGGGTTTGAAAGAGTGGGCGGAATTAGTTGATAGTCAACTAACCTAAGTTACTACGAATGCAAATAAAATAAAATAACAGAAAATGAAAAGGTGGTAAAACTTATGTGGAGAGAAATGTGTTTACTTAGATTTCCTTACTCCCTAACTATCTTTTACCGGTTGATTAGTGTGTATTAATTGCGTGGATGACGGGTGTATTCCTTAATACCAATCGTGGGGTGGCGTACGTACTTCCCCAACTCTACAAGCTCCTACTTCACTCCTATGTCGAGCCGGGCTAGGAAGCTCCTAACATGGGATCACTAGAATTCGCTTGTGCATTAAATACAACCATAAAAACCTTTAGTACGCATTGGTTCATGTTTCTTAAGACGTTCAAGCAAGTTACCGAATAGGAAGTTAGCTAGTTTTCTTAAGCCTAACATAGATGAACAATCATCCAATACAACTAATAACACACCGATAACCAATAATCAATAGCTAGGTTTCATTAGATCTAAGCAAACACAAGATAAATCTAGCCTAGCATGTTAAACAAAAGACAAGAACAAGATAGAATCAAACAACACATAGACATATTGAATGATTAATTGATAACTTATCTTCAATGTAACATGGAAGATCTCAAGGCAAAAAGCCTTGAAAAAGCTGCTAAAATCGTCTTAGGGTTTTCACACACAAAGTTCCCCAATAAGTTCCACACTAATGACAAAAAATTGCAAAACTATATATAGACTTTCAGATCTGACGGCATCACGTTATGGAGTGTGACGCCGTCACCTCGCCGCTTTTAGGGTTCCCGGATGGCCTTCTTGACGCCGTCCTCTTTAGCTCTCCAAAATCCGTTCTGGCTTATAAAGGCTTGACGCCGTCAGACTTAGGGGTGACGCCGTCCCTCTTTAAATTAAGCCGTGACGACCTTGATCACATTAAAGCGTGACGCCGTCAGAATTCCATGCAAATTTCTTTGGCTTATCATGAGTAATTTTCACATCCACCACTTTTGCCAAGCCATGACGCCGTCCAGAACAAATCCTGACGCCGTCAAAGGTAATTTCCAGCACAATTTTGAGACTTTGTCGTTTTCTTCACTTTTATGCTCCAAAAACGTCCAAAATGCCTCCTTTTCCAGATTTCTCCTTCAAAAGTACCTAAAATGACAAAAGGAACGATTTAGGGCAATATTTGATCAAATAAATACGATTTAGGGCTTAAATGACCCCTTAAAAGCGTATACACTTTTCGCTTCATCAAATACCCTTACACTTGAGATTTGCTTGTCCTCAAGCAAATGTGCTTTTATTCTAATCAAAATACAAGTTAGGGGTCATTTAACACTAATATAAAAGTAATTGCAACAAATAGTCGTTCCACTTTAATCATAATAAGCACGGAGATTACAAACTAGCACCTCACAAGTAGTGTTTAGATACTCACATCTCTCAAGTGTCATCAAAATAAATCTCATAAATGAAAACGGATAATATCTCTCACTACCTGTCATAGCAAATAGATTACCATAGGCTAGGGCAAGGATCAAAAACCTCCTCCACTAGGCGTAAGCACCTAAGATAAACTATCAAAGAGGGCTTTTAAATGGGTTATAACGTTAGGTGTAGGGAAAAGGAAAACACGGTTTTGTTGGATAAAGGATATTTTACTGGTGGCGAGTTAAAGATCTTGATTAATTACATGTACTATACAATGTTGCTAAGCCAAGACTCGACTCAATCTTAAGCTAAAAACAAAATAACAAAAACATAAAATAAACATAAAATGAAACGGGATGGTAGTCCGTATGTTTTTTCTACTTTTCTTTTTCTCATTTTTTTTTGTATTTTTCTCTTGATTTTTTTTTTTTTTTTTTTTTTTTTTTTTTTTTTTTTTTTTGCATACACTTTTGCCCAACCATCCAAAATAATACATCATAGGGGCGTTGCATTCCCCTTACACTTGAACTTTTACATAACTTTACAAATTACTATTCTAATGACTCGAATTAAGATAATCAAAACACTTGGAGTACTTTTAAAATATTTAGCACATATGGGGGTAATAAATGATGTTCTTCCCTATTACTTCATTACACTAGTACTTCACCCATGAGTCCCAATCGTCCCAAAACAATATGTACAAGGATATGACTAGACTTAGCAACCATGTCATCAACTAGATAATTAACTTGGGTTTAAACAAATGTTGTAACAATAATGCACTAAAAATGAGTGCATACAAGGTAGGCTAAGGCGATTTGGGTGTACATTTAAGTGGGGTGTAACAAATTCTTCCTTTAAGTAAAATGCTTAAAGGTCGAAACGAAAAGATAGGCTCTGAGGGGTGTACTAGGGGTATCGTGTACTAAAAATGAGTACAACGCAAAGGGTGTGGGAGAATTACTTGACCAATGTAGCCAATGTAATTATAACAAAAACACAGGTGTAAAACAATGGGTTAATCCTAATGCCTCTTATCATGTAGTAAATCTAACTACACGAATGTAGTCTCACTTGTGGCCTTGGAATGGTCCTAACGCAAGTTCTAGAATCTAAGTGCTACCGGTACACACATCATAGCATAAATGCTTTTCCTACCAATTCTAGGGGCGAACCTCACATATTTGGGGGTGGAAAATTTTATTTTAGTGGTACGGTTTTTGTGCTAGTCATATAACTCCTATCCATGAGACGGTTATTAGAACTAAAGTTTCACTCCTATATGTTGTAAAAAATTTTAAATTTGGCACTAAAATTTCCCTAACAAGTATTTCTCTCAATTTTATTACACATCTATTATTAAACAAACAAAAATGAAGCGTAATAGCATTCTCTAATCGTACTTTTACCCCCCCTTACACTTAAGATGAACATTGTCCCCAATGTTCAAATAACAAGATATAAAAGAAAAAAGTAAAAGAATGAAATCAAATACTCCCCTGATTCGCTCGGTGGATAATGAAGTAACACGGTTAGATCTTCTTCCAAAGAGAATGTAAAAGCTCCATGACTAATGCATCGTCAAAAGCTTGATCCAAAACATTTCCTTGTCCAAAATAACCTGTTAAACCTGAGAAAACAAACACGAAAACCTGCATAACATCGGCGGGATAAAATCTATATATATAAGGATATAATGCTTGTGGAATGATAATTTTGCAGATTCCTGGAGATTATAAGTTAGAGATTTAATAAAAACTTTTTATGAAAACAAAACTTTCAAAAATTTTCAGAAAATTAAATCTGACGCCGTCAGGTTGTAAAGCCTGACGCCGTGAGAAATGATCTGACAGAATTCTCATGTTACGTTTCCGGAAAATTTTTGGAAAAACCTATACCTTACTTCCTGGAAATCCTGCAAAACATCATTATGACTCGATACAAGCATTTGACTCAAACAAATACTAATATGTATGTTAATTTATTATTATTACGATTCATGTTCATTTGTGTTCTAATAAACCGATTTAGATTTCCCTTACACTTAACTTTTGCAAAATACCTTTATATGTAGTTAAGACGAAGTTAAAAACAAAATAAAGCATTTTCACAAATTAGTTTTTAACATGAATCAATAATAATAAAACTTAAACACACATACGGAAACAAATAAAATCAAACAAACAAATAAATAAACACACAAAGCAAATAAAACTTGGGTTGCCTCCCAAGAAGCGCTTTTCTTTATTAACGAGTCTTGTAGCTAGACTCAAAGTCACGTACATTACGTGACTCCATCATTGGTCACGGTTTCTAGGTCATCCTCATGTCCGGTTCTAAATTCCGGTCCTAATTTCAAACAATCCTTGTAGAAACCGGATATCCTTCCCATAACATAGTCTACTCCTTTACTTCTATCTCTATCATTCCTATAGTAGACTGCTTGCTTAAGCTCCTTCTCAACATTTGACAAGTGTTGGAATTGTTCTATCTTATATGGCATTTGGTAGTTTACCTCATCGGTCTCATCCTTAAATCTAACTATCCCTAAGGAAGGTTCATAAGTCATTCTAGAGACCTCAACAAATGGTTTTCCAAAAACCACTTGAGTTAAGGATGCATCGACTATTGGGCGGATATCTTCAACAATTACAAAGTCGGTGACATAGGTGAAGTTTCCTACATAAACCGGTAATCCCTTAACTCTTCCCGTGAAGTTACTCATCCAACCCTTGTCAGGGAACATCCTATACCCAAGTTGATTTTTCATTATCAAGTTGTAGTGGGCTCTAGTCATGATGTTTATGGGTGATCTAAGGTCGATGTAGGCTTTCCACACATGTAAATGTCCGATGTTGCATGGTATGTTGAGATTAGAAGGGTTGCCTATTTTTATAATTGGTCTACCTAGGAAGTATGGTGTCTCGGGGTCATCGAATAAGTCTGTATGATATGCACGCTCTTCCTTAGTGGGTAGCCTATTGAAGTGGTCCTCATCATCATCTACTTCTTCAATCTCACTTTTCCTAACTTCTTTATCAACCTCGACTTTCTTAACCTCATCCTCAGGTTCACTATTATCCTCATTCCTATCAATCGGTTTGATAGTGACAACGTTGACAAAGTGGACGTGTTTGGATGAAGAGGGGTCTTTTACTTGGGGTCCGCTATTTGTGTTCCTAGCGTCCTTATGTGGAGGTGATATCACTTGGTTATTGAGGGCTTTCAATAAGTTGTCAATTTTATTGGTCATCTCCGTTTGTTGTTGATTGAATTCGGATTCAAACTTAGCTATACGCGCTTCTTGAGATGCCATAAATTGGGACATCAATCCTTCAAAGTTATTGGTACTACCATAATTTTTGGAAGGATTGTTATTGAAAGTACGGTTCGAGTTGGAACCGCTTGATTGGAAACGATTAGGTGGGTTGGAAGAATTGGTTTGTTGTGTGTTTTGGTTTTGTTTCCACCTAAGGTTCGGGTGATTTTTCCATGAGGGGTTGTATGTATCACCGTAGGGGTTTTGCTCGGGTTTGAAAGTGTACCACTTGTCTCCCGCTCCGTCGGTACGCGAGGATGCGTAGTCCGCAAAAGCTTGTTCGGGGAGTTCCATGCAATCACGAGTGTCGTGGGGACCACTACATAATTCACACGAAGAAGTGATTTTGTTCACTTGGCTTGAAGGTTTAGGAGCCTCGTAGGATTTCATAAGAAACTTGACTTGGTCTTCAAGTTCTATGATCCTACGGTCGGAAGTGCTTGAATTGTTCGAAGGGAAAGATATTGCCTTGACCGTTTTATTCAAATCACGGGGGTCACTCCAACTTTCGTTGTCATAAAGAGCAAGATCTTCTAGGAAAGCCCATGATTGTTCCCACTTAGATCACGTAGCTTACCACCAGCCGATTGGTCAATGGTTTGCCTCGTGGGGAGATTGATATGGTCATAGAAGATTTGGACTTGGAGCCAAAGTTCTAAGCCATGGTGAAGGACTTTTTGGAGTAAGTCCTTGAATCGAGTCCATGCCTCGTAGAGGGTTTCGCCTTGACGTTGTTGGAACATCAAGATATCATTCCTTAGCTTGGTAGTTCTTCCCGGTGGGAAAAACTGAGCAAGGAAACGAGTGGTGAGATCATCCCAAGAGGTGATGGATCCTGCGGGTAGACGCTCTAGCCATTGACTAGCTTGGTCCCGCAAAGAGAATTGAAAGAGACGCAGTCGGGTCGTCTCTCGAGTGGCAACATCAAGGTCTATGGAATCAACGATTTTGAGAAAGTCCTTGAGATGTTGATTAGGATCTTCAGAACGAAGTCCATGGAATGCGCATCCGCTTTGTACCAACCGGATGGTGTCGGATCGCAAAGGAGTGACATTGGCTCCTTGAGTGAGCTCAATGGTGTTTCGATAGCCATGGTGGCTAGGACGTGAGTACTCTCCTAAAGTACGGGCTCTAGGAGGTGGTGGTGGTTATTGTGGTGGTGGGTTGTTGGGATCAAGGATATTACCATCTTCCATGATGTCGAATGGTAATGGTTACAAACAAAGAAACGAAGAAAATAGATCGACTAAAGAAAACCTAGAAAAATAAAATAAAAATCTCACTAGAAAGGAATCTAGTGAGTAGACCTATAAAATAAAAATTCAACCTAAACAATAACTATTCCCCGGCAGCGGCGCCAAAAACTTGATGCGTGGTTTTGCAACCTTACAACAGGTTTTACCTCTCGAGGGATCTCAAGAGGCTTACAACCCCACCAGGCAGTGTACCTGACCGATGTAGTATAGTGTAGTGGTAAGTACGGGGGATTGATCGTTCTCCACAGGGAATAGTGTTCGTTAGGTATGAAAAACTACTCTAATAGGTCTAAGGGTGAGAGAAGATTCTTTTTATGTTTTTATATTTTTATGAAAGCAAGTAAAATCTCGGGTTTGAAAGAGTGGGCGGAATTAGTTGCTAGTCAACTAACCCAAGTTACTACGAATGCAAATAAAATAAAATAACAGAAAATGAAAAGGTGGTAAAACTTATGTGGAGAGAAATGTGTTTACTTAGATTTCCTTACTCCCTAACTATCTTTTACCGGTTGATTAGTGTGTATTAATTACGTGGATGACGGGTGTATTCCTTAATACCAATCGTGGGGTGGCGTACGTACTTCCCCAACTCTACAAGCTCCTACTTCACTCCTATGTCGAGCCGGCTAGGAAGCTCCTAACATGGGATCACTAGAATTCGCTTGTGCATTAAATACAACCATAAAAACCTTTAGTACGCGTTGGTTCATGTTTCTTAAGACGTTCAAGCAAGTTACCGAATAGGAAGTTAGCCAGTTTTCTTAAGCCTAACATAGATGAACAATCATCCAATACAACTAATAACACACCGATAACCAATAATCAATAGCTAGGTTTCATTAGATCTAAGCAAACACAAGATAAATCTAGCCTAGCATGTTAAACAAAAGACAAGAACAAGATAGAATCAAACAACACATAGACATATTGAATGATTAATTGATAACTTATCTTCAATGTAACATGGAAGATCTCAAGGCAAAAAGCCTTGAAAAAGCTGCTAAAATCGTCTTAGGGTTTTCACACACAAAGTTCCCCAATAAGTTCACACTAATGACAAAAAATTGCAAAACTATATATAGACTTTCAGATCTGACGGCGTCACGTTATGGAGTGTGACGCCGTCACCTCGCCGCTTTTAGGGTTCCCGGATGGCCTTCTTGACGCCGTCCCTCTTTAGCTCTCCAAAATCCGTTCTGGCTTATCAAGGCTTGACGCCGTCAGACTTAGGGGTGACGCCGTCCCTCTTTAAATTAAGCCGTGACGACCTTGATCACATTAAAGCGTGACGCCGTCAGAATTCCATGCAAATTTCTCTGGCTTATCATGAGTAATTTTCACATCCACCACTTTTGCCAAGCCATGACGCCGTCCAGAACAAATCCTGACGCCGTCAAAGGTAATTTCCAGCACAATTTTGAGACTTTGTCGTTTTCTTCACTTTTATGCTCCAAAAACGTCCAAAATGCCTCCTTTTCCAGATTTCTCCTCAAAAGTACCTAAAATGACAAAAGGAACGATTTAGGGCAATATTTGATCAAATAAATACGATTTAAGGCTTAAATGACCCCTTAAAAGCGGTACACTTTTCGCTTCATCAATCACTTAGAAACCAATGCTTAAGAATATATGATCAAAGGATTTAGAAAGGATTAGAAAGATAAGGAGAGATTTAGAACAGAAGGTTTGGGTTGCAAAAGGTGAGTTAAAAGTCCAGGAATGAACCAGTATTTATAGGCAAAAACTGACAGCTGGAGGAGCGGGGCGGTCCCCTTAAATAGGTGGCCGGTCCCCTTAAAATTAAGGGGGCCGCCTAGTAAAATTAAGGGGGCCGCCCTACCCGAATGTTGCTAAATTTTGTCTTTTTGTAGGGAAGGTTTTTCTGGAACATTTTTGCCATTTTTGGTTGAAAATTTGAATTCATAAATTTATAATGGATTAAACATTTTTATTTAATACCAAAAATGATTTTCTAAAAGATATAAAATGTTTGTCTCATTTTATAAAAAATCAAGTGATTAAGAAAATGTTCCTTTGATCATATAATGCATTAGGCATTTGTTTATTCATACCTTAAGTGATTGAGTTGTAGAAATGAATATTTACAACTAAATAATTGTTTATTTAATAAGTTTATGTTTAATGAGTTTACATTTTGTGATTATCAAAACATAGAGATATCAAGAAGTATTAATAATGTTTTTAGGCATTATTTATATCAACAATTTCCCCCTTTTTGATGATTACAAAACTTAAACTCATTAAATCCAAAACATTATTTTTGGACAAGTATTTAGTGAGTTTATATTCACTTCTCCCCCTTTTTGTAGAATCAAAAAGGTTATGCCGACAAGTTTTAGGTACAAAATTTGTCGGAACGAGAACTCCCCCTTGATGTGTGCTCCCCCTCGTTTGAGGGCATCAAAAAATCAAGATATGGAATATAAAAATATGGAATATAAAAACAACAATTATGGAATATAAAAACAACAATCATGGCAAACAACAATTATGGCAAACAAATATTTAGAACACATAACAAGACATTCATTAAATCAAAATGATTATGTGAAACATTTATTATGTTTAAAACATACAACAAGTAAAAAGGTCCTAATTTGCCAAAGAGAGCCATCGGACTTGCTTGCAACACAAGAGCTTGAATTATTTTATTTGATGGTAGAGTGTTTGGGATGAAAGTGGTTGAGTGAGGGTAAGGATGTCTGATTAATAGAGGTATATTTTTGGAGGTGGAGAGTTTGGAGCGAAATCGGTTGATTGAGGGTTAGAGTGTTGTGCTAGTGGAGGTGTTGGATGAGATCTAGTAAGAAGTTACTCAATCCAAGTGAAATGTTTATTTAAGGCAATGATTTCTTTTTGAAGAAGGACACAACAAGGACAATAATTGACATGATTATCAACTTGATTCAAGTTGTGGGGGTGAGGTAAGCAATTTGAGTAGGGTGAGGATGGAGGATGGAGGTTGGCCCTTGTTGCGTTGTGCAAGGTGCATAGCAAGGAGGTCATGGATTTGGTTTATCTCTTCACGGAACTTTTCCTTTTCCGTGGGAATGTGGATTTGGTCATTTGGTGGAAGTGGATGAAATTAGGGTGTGTAGTTGGAAGTAAAGTTGGATGTTTGACCAATATGATGAGGGTTTTGAAAGGTTTCAATGAGGTCAGTTTAAGGTTGAGATTTGTAGTTTGGAACGAAGGTGGAGGTTGAGGTTAGTTTTTGATGAAGAAGAGCTAGAAGGAAGTTGATCCAACAAGGTGTAAGGCAAGAAGAGCACTAAGCTCATGGGCTTCATTAAGTTCTTCAATGAACTTCAAGTGTTCGGAAGAAGGTGATTATGGTGGAGTGTGGTTGTTATTTTGAATGGATGTTTGGATATGCAACATAGAAGTAGCATGTGAGTTGGTAAGAAGTGGTGGTGATACTTTTGGTGGTGGAGACATTTTTGAGTTTGGGTAATCATGAGTGAATGAGGATGGAGATATGGAAGAAGAGGATATTCCAAGAGTGGTGAGTGTTTTGGATGGTACATTGGTAGGTTGAATAAGATGTGAGGTGTTGTGAATGAGATTGGGATTATTGTTTTGGGATTGATCATGCTCTTCATGTGAATCATATGGATGAGATGAAGGTGTATTTTTGGGAGTAAAGATGGATGGTTGGTTATTATGATGAGGTTTTTGGCTTTGGTTTGATGGGAGATGGCATGATGAGATGATGGAAGATTATGAGGAATGGGAGTGTTTATAGTGTAGGATTGATGGGATTAAGGAATGGATAAAATTTGTTGGATGGATTGGAATAAGATATGTTTGTGAATTTTGGAAGGTTTAGGATGAAATGGGCTAAAAAGTAGAAAAGGAAACAGCACCTTCGACCATCAGATGGCCGGTCCCCTTAAACATTAAGGGGGCCGCCCATCTGTTGGTTCCCAGATTACTGGAAATGGGTTTTTGGCAGAAAATTGTAGAAAGGGTTGTGTTTTTGGGTTTAGTTTCAAGCAAGTCCAACTCTTTGAGGCAATTAAGCATGTAATAGATATTTATGCAAAACATGTTAATTAAAGAGATTAAGCAAACAAGTAATTTCATCTAGCATGTAAACATACTCATCAAGCAAGTAATATATATGGACTAGGAAACAATACACTACACCAAGTATTTTCTTAATTATATGTAAGTGGAAAGATTAATGAACTATTTGATGGATCCTAGTGTGTGCTTATGTGCAATAAATGGGAACTTAAGATAGCATGGACTTCTAGACTTGTTACAAACAAAATCTTAATAGACAAACCATGGTCCGCTTGATTTGACTTAGTTCACTTATAAATGTCACGTACATAAATATAGATGACAAATATGAGATCACCATGCATGATTTAAAGAAATGTTTTTAGCATTATTCAACAATGTTTGAAAGTGAGTTTTTATGTAGATTTGAAAGTTATTTGAATAAAATAGATTGGGTTTTATTTCAAAATGTGTTTATGAAGAATGGGTAAGAAAAAAAATCCCAATCTTTAACTTTGATCGAAACAGAATTATGGACATTGATTAAGAAGAAAAATGAGATAGTAAAACATGTTAATAGAAAAGTGAAATAGTCTTTTAAAAAATTATTTTTCCAAAATGTGAAGTTTCTGTATATTTTTAAAGATACTAGATTTTTGACAACAAATACCATTAATCCTAGATTTTTTTTAAAATGGTAGTTAAAGATCTCATGCTCAAGGGAATTGGCTAAGGCTATTGTCACATGCTACCCTTTTCTACATATCCTATGGTCATAAGGAAGTGATGACGAAATTCTATATGTTTGATGCGAGAGTGTTGAATGGGGTATAACCTAACACCTATAGCTCCTTTGTTGTCGCACACTTATCTAACTTGATGCCATAGTCTACGAGAGCTTGTTTCATCCATAGTTTTCTAACGCGAGAAATCTAATCTTACTTCTATGTTAATGATTAATCCACTTAACTCATTTCACTTCATCACCATGAGTTTTCTAATAGTGGACATAGAAGATTTCCATTTTAAATGTTATAGCTTAAGAGGGCCAAAGGGAAAAGAACAAGTGATTCTAGGTTCTAAGTAGATTCATATAAGTTATTATGTGTATATATATAACTAGGCATTATGAGCTAAATAGGCATGAAATAACTAGTCATTAATCTAAGCATATATTATAACAATAAACTTAAAAGGAAAGCGTACCTTTTAGTCTTTAGTAGATTTTTCTTCAAACGCTTCAAGGTGTCATATTGACTTATGAAAGCCAAACATAGATGAGTTTCCGAATTATTCAATGAGTGACGATTTAGCCACTTGGTCCCCATTGTCCCATTTGTCCAAAATTGTTTGAACCAAACGTGGTTTGCATTTGCATGTATGGTGAAAGTATTCCCAAGGGTTGAAACTTGGTTGAAGTGAATAATTCCACATTGGGTGATTATTATTATTAGGAAAGTTTTGTCTACCTTGATTTCTTCTAGGTTAAGTGGTTTTAGACCGAGGATGAGGATTATTTGGTGTGTTTGGAGGTGGAGTTTTAGATCTTAATTTCGGTTTAGAAAATCCGGTTTTGGCTTTTAATGATGGTTTATAAAAACTTTTTACTTCCTCATCACTCGCAATAGGTATTTTTCTATCTTTTATAAGTATATACTTAGGTTTTGACTCTAATGGTTTTTGTTTACTAGACTGACATTCAAACTTTACATTTTTATTTTCACTAGTTGAAACATTATTTGAGTTGAATCCTAGACCGGTTTTATCTCCCGAAGTTCCTTGAACACTTATTATTTTCTTAAGTGAGTTACTACTATTTTTAAACTTGTCAAGTTTGGAAATTTCATCTTTAAGTTTTTCGTTTTTATTTTTGACCTCAAGACATGTTTTACATTCTATAAAAACTTCTTTTCCTTTTTCTAAATGTTGTAGTTTAATTTTTAATTCGAGTACTTCATTTTCTAATCGATTATTAATATGTTTTAGTGATTTATTTTTAGCCATGACTTTTTGACCTAATTTGCATAACCTATTATATTCATTATCTAGGTCTTTTTCGTCTAATAATTGATTTTTGTCACTAAAGTATTTGGTTTCGAAAAGTACCTCATTGGATGCCTTGGCTATAAGACATTTTTCATCCTTTGTTATTTCTTTCTCATCTTCATCGCTATCACTCCATGCTCCTCCAACGAACGCCTTTTGATTTTGATCCCTTGACAACATTGGACATTTTTCGATGAGATGATTTGGATCACCGCATTTGAAGCACTTCCTTTCGCTCTTGCTACTTTTGTCGTCTTTGTTTCTTTGGAATGCCTTTCTTTCATCATGTGGTTGTCTAACGAATCTTCCTCGTCTTTTGAAGAATTTCTTGAAGTCTCTTACGGCCATGGCATATTCTTCGTCATCACTTTCGGAGGTTGAGCTATCCTCGTCAGTAGATTCCTTCCTAGCTTTCAATGCAATTGACTTGCTTTGCTCTTTTTTTCCTTTGACCATCTCGGAGTCTTTCTTTATTATTGTTTGGTAGACTTTCAAGTTGCCGATCAACTCGTCAAGTTGAAGAGTTGACAAGTTCTTCGATTCTTCAATCGCTGTAACTTTAGCCCGCCATTTTGGATGAAGAGCCCTAAGAAATTTCTTAACAAAATTCTTACTAGAAAAAACTCTCATCAAGTGCTTTTAAACTTGTGATGATAGTGTTAAACCTAGCAAAAACATTATCTATTGATTCCTCTTCCAGAATCGTAAATTGTTCATATTGTTGAACAAGAAGATCTATTTTATTATCTTTGACTTGACTATTACCTTGGTGAGTTATTAGTAAGGAGTTCCAAATTTCTTTTGCGGTTTCACACATAAAGATCCTTTCGTATTCTTTACGTGGTAACGCATTATAAATAACCATTTTTGCCTCATTATTTTTAGCAAGTTTTCTTTTTAAATCATCACTTTATTTTTCAAAAGGTACAATTTCATCTATTTTTGTTAAAGCATTATTTTGAATAGGGGGAAAATCACCATAGGTAATAACATGCCAAAGATCAAGATCTTTTGATTTCACATAAGTTTCGAATCTATTTTTCCAATAAAGAAAACCATGACTCTCGAATAATGGTGGTCTTTGCATGGATTGCCCTTCTAAATATTTTTCTGATTCCATAGATCGTTTCAAGTTTTAAAATACAATTTATTTTAAAAATCTTGTCTGACGTGTCTCTTGATACCAATTGTGGAAAACTAGGGGGGGTTGAATAGTTTTCCGTCTTTTTAATATTATTATGAAAACTTTGTTTACTTTTAAAAACTTAGATTCGAATTTATGTGAACTCAACTTTTGAACAATATGAACAAATATAAGTGAATCTAAATAAACAATGCAAGTAAAGTAATGAAATGAAATGAAAGATAGAGATGGAACGATCGAACCGCGAGACAAAGATTTATAGTGGTTCGGCGACAAGGACACCTTCCTTGCCCTACTCCACTCCTCGAGCACCTAACTCGAGAGTTTTCTTCACTATGTCAACAAGCTCCCTTATGGCGGAGAAAACCTTACACAACTTTTACTTACACCAATTTTACGACACAAAGCTAAATGTCGAGTTCTAATCGTAGCTAGAACCAATCTCACAACTTTAATCACAACTTCTTCACGACTTCTTCACGAATTATTCACAACTTCTTCACAACGGCTTCACAACTTCTACACGACGTCTTCACAACTTCTACACGACGGCTTCACAACTACTTCACAACCTAGCACAACTTATATACTCTTCTACTTCCTTAGACCTTCACTACTTACACACCTTAACTTCTTCACAACTTCACCACTACCACACTAATCTAGCCTAAACAATTATGTTCACACCTATCTAACAAATATACACAACTTATACACAAATGAATGAATGATTACACAAACAACTTAGGTAGCAAGATGATACTAAGTTGCAATACTACTTCTCTAGTTGTTGAAGGAGTATTCTTCTTTTGCACTTGGATGGTAGAAACTTGGATCACTTAGAAACCAATGCTTAAGAATATATGATCAAAGGATTTAGAAAGGATTTAGAAAGATAAGGAGATTTAGAACAGAAGGTTTGGGTTGCAAAAGGTGAGTTAAAAGTCCAGGAATGAACCAGTATTTATAGGCAAAATCTGAAAGCTGGAGGAGCGGGGCGGTCCCCTTAAATAGGTGGCCGGTCCCCTTAAAATTAAGGGGGCCGCCTAGTAAAATTGAGGGGGCCGCCCTACCCGAACGTTGCTCAATTTTGTCTTTTTGTGGGGAAGGTTTTTCTGGAATATTTTTGCCATTTTTGGTTGAAAATTTGAATTCATAAATTTATAATGGATTAAACATTTTTATTTAATACCAAAAATGATTTTCTAAAAGATATAAAATGTTTGTGTCATTTTATAAAAAATCAAGTGATTAAGAAAATGTTCCTTTGATCATATAATGCATTAGGCATTTGTTTATTCATACCTTAAGTAATTTAGTTGTAGAAATGAATATTTACAACTAAATACTTGTTTATTTAATAAGTTTATGTTTAATGAGTTTACATTTTGTGATTATCAAAACATAGAGATATCAAGAAGTATTAATAATGTTTTTAGGCATTATTTATATCAACACAAGATGTTATATATGGTCACATGAAGTATTTATTTAGGTGTCTAAATCATAGAGTCATATTTTGTTACACATTATTTAAGTGTAGTCACAATTCGATACATATGGTCACACATTTCTGATAACTTATGTAATTTTGAGGGGTTATATATGGGATTTTATAGTCTATCTAGTTTGAGTCTAATTGATATTCACTTAATTGAGTTCAGACTATTAGTCATGACTCTTCATTTGCCTCATTACAATGCTGGGATTTTATAGTCTATCTAGTTTAATGCAATAGTAAAACAAGTGGGTAATAGTCACATGCATGACTGCACATTGACTACTTTTTCAACCACTATTTTTTTTTCAACAAATTGCTTGCAATTGAGAATCTTTCATAGGTAATACTGGTTTTTTCAAACAAATTCCTGCAATTGAGAATCTTTCATACCAAACACTATTTTTTTTCAACCAAATGCCTGCACTATATAAAGGCATAACCATATACATGAAAACTGCATATACTAAAAAACTGTAACAAAAAACAACAATTGAAACAATGAGGGCCAACAACAAACCAGGTATTCAACATTGTGTTTTTCAAGTCATATCTATTATATGTAACCGAATCTTTTCTATAATTATCTAACCAACTATACATGTTTATCTCATAAGCAGTACTAACTATACATTCTAGCAGTCTTAACTCTAACTCTAGCAGTATAAACTCTTCAGTAGTTGTAATGTTGAACTAACAGTAGTAACAATTTGTACTAGCAGCAACAATGTCTTTGAGCAAATTCCATCAGCAGTCTTAACTAAACAAACAACAACAGCTCTAAAACCTAACAATTCTCCCCTAAACTTGATATTTTCTCCCAAAATCATCAAGTTTCTTTTTAAGCTTGAACAAACACTGAGAGGATGATCCCAAACAATTAATCTTATGACATGTTCTTGGGTCATAGATTTTGAAAAAAGACTGCTATTATCCAAGAAACCAAACACCCCTTTAACATCTGGGGAAACACAGACAACGATTCCTTTTTTGCCCATAAACCCTCAGCATTCTTTTCACCACTTACCCTTATGCAAATTTTGGTTTGTTGAGTTCCTTAAATCAAACATTCACAAGCAACCGTAAACAATTAATTAAACATCAAATATTTCATTGATATTTTTTAAAAGCTACAACCATTCATAAAAGCTACAACCATACATCTAATTATCCAACCTAAATACTAAACATACTAAAAACATAAAAACACCATCATCATAAACTGCTTCACTCCATTTCACACCAACTTGTTAGAACCAGAGCTCTCTTCCCTGCTTTCCGTCCATTTCTTCCTTTTGCTGCTCCACCACATTTTGTTGCTGATCTTTTTCATTTTGCTGCACCACCTCACTTTGAGCCACCTCCGCACCCTGTTGATCCTCCTCATCCTCTTCATTTTCTTCCTCCTATGCCACCTCATTCTGTCTCAGTAAAAGTCTTTTGTATGCAGCCAGTTCAAAATTCTTCTCCTCATCCACGTATCTACCTGCCTATACGACCCATATTCTGCAATGGGTTCATCCCCGAAAGCATCAAACACTGCGTCAAACAGCAAATAGTTGTTTAACACGAACTCGTACTCTTCTGCATCATTTTGAAAGTTACCATTTGCTGCCATTGTTGAAGTTTTCTTTGAAAGGGATATATGTGTTTGTGTGTTTTCTTTGGTATACAATCGATAGGTGTAAATAGGCTGGAGAGGTAGATGAACGGTTCCCAAGACTTTAGGCGGGAAAAGGGACCAAAGGCGCCAAAAGTAAACTGTGAATTGAAGAGATGTAAAACTACATCCTAAAGATAAGGAATAGTGGAAGCAGTTGTACGAAAAAGTCTCCACTTTCCTTTTACCAAGTATTGACTTACCATGTATAATGAGTTGTTGCAATAAATAGTTGTATCTCATGCTTTGTGAATAATAAACTTCCAAACTCAATATTTCCAATAATGTTTTGGTCCGATTTGGTGATAGTTTAATCCTGGAATAACATTGTTCCGATTTGGTTTGTGTTTGGAGTTGGATTGACTTTGGTCCGGTTTGATTGTCTTGGATTTGGTATAAACCTTGGTCCGTTTGGTATGGTTTGGATTTTGTTTGTGATGTTTGGCCACGTCAAACGTTAGCCGAGACCCCATGGTCTCGCTGCGACCTTGGGTTGCCGATATTGTGATATTACTAGCGTAGTTGATTTGGAATTGTGAGATTAATTGACTTGTTGATTATGGTTTGACTCGACAAAATGAAACCGAGGGAATGTTTGGAATGATTTGGGATCGGGTTCATTATTATAAACCCGAGGGAATAAATGTTTGACCGTGACTCAAAAGGAAATAGTGACTCATTTGTTTTGACTTGATATTGACTCGACTTGGACAAAATAAAAGATAGAAATAAATACGATTGTTAAATTAAAAGTTGTAAAGATATTTGTTATTAAATGGGTAAAGACCATAAAATAACAACTTACTTTCTCCATTTTACCGAGATGAAACACGTACTTTTTTATCAACATTTAAGCCAACGCAACTATCAAGTATTGTTCCGAGATGAAACACCTACTTTTTTATTAACATTTAAGCCAACGAAACTATCAAGTATTGTTCCGATATCAACAAAAAGTTGTTTAAGAAGACAAGGGTAATATAGTCATTTCAAGTATTATTTAATTATTTTATACAACTTTTTGTTGATATCGGAACAATACTTGATAGTTTCGTTGGCTTAAATGTTGATAAAAAAGTACGTGTTTCATCTCGGTAAATTGGAGAAAGTAGGTTGTTATTTTATGGTCTTTACCCTTATTAAATTTGGTTAATAACGAAGTAAGAAAATTAGAAGTGTACGTGAGACCATGGTTGTCAGGATCCCGATCCTGATCTTAGGATCTTACTATTTTACGATACTGCAAAGCAAAAACGATCCGGATCTTACAAAGGATCTTTAAAAGCTTAAGATCTTATAGGATCCCGATCTTTACCATAGGATCTTAAGATCTAATACGATCCGATCTTACTTTTCTCGAACCACAAACTAAAAAAACTAAAAACTTATGGAATGTATTTTGTAGAATAAAAAAAAAAACATGTTAATATTCTTAAAAATTTCATAATCATAATTTAAGACAACATTTCTATGAAATATTTACATAATTTGTGTTTATGATATATATTAATTTATAGATTTGTATAATATTACAAAAACTATTAACAAAATGACATTATAGTAGGATCTTAAGATCCCGATCCGATCTTACGATCTCGATCTTGCAAAGACGAAATCGATCCTAAGTTGGATCCCGATTTTGAAAACCTTGCGTGAGACATTTGGGATAAAAACAGAACACACGAGGGCTATTGGACTATTCGAGACATGCTACCCGTAGACTAACATATTTGGATTTATTGGACTATTCGTTTGATTATTGTTTGAGTTACAGACTGGTTTAGCGTTCAGGGTTTAGGGGTTAGGGTTTAGGGTTTAAGGTTTATATATAATACTCGTTATATTATAAATTACTCGGGAAATTAATTTTCAATAAAGTCTTTTGTAGGATACTCATTAATCTAAACACATATGGTTCTTGTGATTTGGTCGAATTAGAGACAGAAAGAGATGAAGTGGGAGCCTTAGTGAGAGAAAAAGAGATGATATTAGATTGAACTAACGAAAAGGTCCAACCCTTCCCATGGGTGGGAAGGGCTATTTATACACAATATAAAAACGCCTCTATTAGGCTATGGATCGGGCTGACAGTGGGTAAAGACCCGACCCGACTCCATGGTGAAACGATATCTAAGCTAATATGATTAAACCTACGAGCTACTTAATGCTAATCCATCCTCGGGGTGACCGAGTCTTTCATGTGAATATTTATAATCCTAACAATCTCCCCCTAAGGGAGGTCACCCCGTAAATTACACTTTGAATTCTAGCATTCTATTACATGAATTTGAATTCCTTGCTCGTAGTCATTGATTCTTCTACGTCATTAATCTTTGTACTTTCAGCAGTGAAGTTTTGATGACAGTGCTTTTGTCTTGGATGATCTTTGAGGATTCTTTGAGGTCATCATCCAACGTACGTCTCCAAGTCATCCTTTTGTAGTATCGTCTCCATGTGATGTTGTGATCTTTGGACCGATATGCTCACACTTTTCTAGATCATGATTTCTAGCATTAGAGTTGCGGAAGCAGTGTTGAAAGTCTTTCAATTATCATGATTTCTGTGATTATGATGGTGAAGTGTGAGCATGGGGTGATGGATCGACATCTTTTCGGTAATCAGCTGAAACCTCCGGGGATTCCTGCATACAACAGTTAGCAATAAAATGTCCGGCACTTATAGGTTTGGATTTCGAGAATGTTAACAGCATAGTGTGAAAACTTTCTCGAATCCTTGCCAAGGCCGTTCCTAAATCGGATACCCCCGAGAGGGCTTACAAGATCTACCGAAGTACATCAACGATTAGGTGAGTCTTTGGAGTTCACTCCACGACTGTAGACCGTTTGAAACCGCCACGACCACTAAGCGTAATCCAAAAGGAATTACCGAAGTGACCTGCTTTCAGGGCTGTTTGATGTTGACCTTGGTTGGAATTTCCATTCAATCACTGAGAATTACATTTGTAAATTCCCTCATAAATGTTCTGGCAGATTGCTAAGATCTGCGTAGGACTCATAAGTTTACAACTAGTGTCCTTAATGTTGAACAATCAGTGTAGAAGTAACATGTGTTCCTATGAGATCTTATGCTGCATCTCGTGGCTCTAGACTTGGTAAGAGCATTTTTGGTAGTCGGAGACTGGAGCGATGTCTCCTGTTTCAATATCAACATGACTCGTAATGAGCGGTCGATAGATTATGCAGGGTTCCCCGTGAGAATGAAACAAGTCCTTTAAAGAGAACTTGAGTGGCTAGAAGGTTTAGTGCAGTGCGTCACTGGGTCCATGACGTCTTGTCTTCAATACTGGTGTTACCTTAGTAACCACTAGTAGCATATGAATTGAACCCGATTTCTGCCATAAGGTTGAATAATTGGGGGGCTATTTCTTTTCACCCTTTCTCATTACATTTCTATTTAATTCTTCAACCCCTTCTTTCTCCTTTCCCATATTACTCCTTTTTTCATAATCATACCTAAGGACTTTCTAATACTAACTATTCGGTATTGTCCTTGGGTAGATCCCTCCGGCTCTGGCGGATCATCGGACGGTTTTTCTAACCTTAGCCACCTTATAACTTCATGAATATCTGATGAAGCGAAAAGTGTACCGCTTTTAGGGGGTCATTTAAGCCCTAAATCGTATTTATTTGATCAAATATTGCCCTAAATCGTTCCTTTTGTCATTTTAGGTACTTTGGAGAAGAAATCTGGAAAAGGAAGCATTTTGGACGTTTTTGGAGCATAAAAGTGAAGAAAACGACAAAGTCTCAAAATTGGCTGGAAAAGTACCTTTGACGGCATCAAGTATTGCTCTTGACGGCGTCACGGCTTGGCAAAAGAGGTGGATACGAAAAATACACATGATAAGCCAGGGAGTTTTGCAATGTAAAGTCTGACGGCGTCACCCTTTGAGGTGATCAAGGCCATCACGGTTTAAGTTAAAGAGGGACGGCGTCAAGCCCATTTATGACGGCGTCAAGCCTTGATAGGCCAGAGCGGATTTTGGAGGGCTACAAAGAGACGGCGTCAAGAAGGCCATCCGGGAACCCTAGACACGGCGAGGTGACGGCGTCAAGTCCTATAACGTGACGCCGTCAACCCTTAAACTCTATATATAGTTTTGCAATTTTTTGTCATTAGTGTGCAACTTTGTGAGGAGAAACCCTAAGACGAATTTCTGCCATTTTTAAGGGTTTTCATACCCTTGGATCTCCCATGTTTAATTGAAGATAAGTATTCATTTAATCAATAAATATGTCTATGTGTTGTTTGATTATATCTTGTTCTTGTCTTTTGATTAACATGCTAGGCTAGATTTATCTTGTGTTTGCTTAGATCTAATGAAACCTAACTATTGATTATCGGTTATTAGTGTGTTATTAATTGTATTGAATGATTGTTTATCGATGTTAGGCTTAAGAAAACTGGCTAACCTCCTATACGGTAATTTGCTTGAACGTCTTAAGAAACATGAACCAATGCGTACTAGGTTTATATGGTTGTATTTAATGCATGAGCGAATTCTAGTGATCCCATGTTAGGAGCTTCCTAGCCGGCTCGACATAAGAGTGAAGTAGGAGCTTGTAGAGTTAGGGAAGTACGTACGCCACCCCACGATTGGTATTAAGGAATACACCCGTCATCCACGCAATTAATACACACTAATCAACCGGTAAAAGATAGTTAGGGAGTAAAGAAATCTAAGTAAACACATTTCTCTCCACATAAGTTTCACAACCTTTTTATTTTCAGTTATTTTATTTTATTTGCAATTGTAGTTATTTGGGTTAGTTGACTAGCAACTAATTCCGCCCACTCTTTCAAACCCGAGATTTTACTTGCTTTCATAAAAATATAAAAATACAAAAATAATCTTCCTTCACCCTTAGACCTAATTAGAGTAGTTTTTCATACCTAACGAACACTATTCCCTGTGGAGAACGATCAATCCCCCGTACTTACCACTACACTATACTACATCAGTCAGGTACACTGCCTGGTGGGGTTGTAAGCCTCTTGAGATCCCTCGAGAGGTAAAACCTGTTGTAATGTCGCAAAACCACGCATCAAGTTTTTGGCGCCGCTGCCGGGGAATAGTTATTGTTTAGGTTGAATTTTTATTTTATTAGGTCTACTCACTAGATTCCTTTCTAGTGAGATTTTTATTTTATTTTTGTAGGATTTCTTTAGTCTATCTTTTTTCTTCGTTTCTTTGTTCGTAACCATTACCATCCGACATCATGGAAGGTGGTAATATCTTTGATCCCAACAACCCACCACCACAACAACACCCACCTCCTAGAGCCCGTACCTTAGGAGACTACTCTCGTCCTAGCCACCATGGCTATCGAAACACCATTGAGCTCACCCAAGGAGCCAATGTCACACCCTTGCGATCCGACACCATCCGGTTGGTGCAAAGCGGATGCGCATTCCATGGACTTCGTTCCAAAGATCCTAATCAACATCTCAAGGAATTTCTCAAAATCGTTGATTCCATAGATCTTGATGTTGCCACTCGAGAGACGACCCGACTGCGTCTCTTTCAATTCTCTCTGCGGGACCAAGCTAGTCAATGGCTAGAGCGTCTACCCGCAGGATCCATCACCTCTTGGGATGATCTCACCACTCGTTTCCTTGCTCAGTTTTTCCCACCGGGAAGAACTACCAAGCTAAGGAATGATATCTTGATGTTCCAACAACGTCAAGGCGAAACCCTCTACGAGGCATGGACTCGATTCAAGGACTTACTCCAAAAAGTCCCTCACCATGGCATAGAACTTTGGCTCCAAGTCCAAATCTTCTATGACCATATCAATCTCTCCACGAGGCAAACCATTGACCAATCGGCCGGTGGTAAGCTACGTGATCTAAGTGCGGAACAATCATGGGCTCTCCTAGAAGATCTTGCTCTTTATGACAACGAAAGTTGGAGTGATCCCCGTGATTTGAATAAAACGGTCAAGGCAATATCTTTGCGACCTTACAACAGGTTTTACCTCTCAAGGGATCTCAAGAGGCTTGCAATCCCCACCAGGCAGTGTACCTGACCGATGTAGTATAGTGTAGTGGCAAGTACCAGGGGATTGATCGTTCAACTCAAAGAATAGTGTTCGTTAGGATTGAAATTTATCTACTAGGTCTAGAGGTGAGGGATGATTCTTTTTTGTATTTTTATATTTTATGGAAAGCAAGTAAAAATCTCGGGTTTGAAGGAGTGGGCAGAATTAGTTGCTAATCAACTAACCCAAAAACTACTACTTAAACTAATGTGAAGGAAAGTAAACTAGGGTTCTACAAGGGAAGTGAAGCATGTCTACCTATGATATATTACTCCTTGCTAGCTATCCAATTCTACCTATTGAATTGTCACACCTTGTTTTAATTGACGGGTTGTATTCCTTAATACCATTCGTGGGGGTGTGTACGAACTTCCCCAACTCTATAAGCTCCTACTTCACACCTATGTCGAGCCGGCTAAGAAGCTCCTAACATGGGATCACTAGAATTCGCTCATCATTGAATACAACCATATAACCTTAGTACACCTTGGTTCATGTTTCTTAAGACGTTCAAGCAAGTTACCGTATAGGAGGTTAGCTAGTTTTCTTAAGCCTGACATCGATATCACCCAATCAAACAAGAGACAATAGGAAACAAGAATTATAAGCTAAACCAATTAGATCTATTGTATTTCTCACACCTTAATTGATGATGATAGACACAAGCATCAACAAGAACACAATAAGATCTAATTGATTATATACAAGTTTCATACAATCATAAGTAGACACAAGGTGATTTAGCCAAGCATAATTAATGAAGAGCAATCAACAATAATCATAATTGAAGACATAACATAAGATTGAATCGATAAACAAACCATTACAAGATGTTTATGGCATGATTAGGACCCTCTAAGTTCCTGGAAAAACACCTACCCTAACCCTAGAATCGGACTTAGGGTTTGGGGCTTACAAATAATGAAGTTGTGAGGTTATATTTATAGGCATTTTTCTGTCGGCCCGATCTGACGGCGTCAGACTTAACACGTGACGCCGCCACGACCAATTTTTCACCAAATTGTAGATCTCTTCGTCCCGAATCCGTGGCCTTTTGAATCACCCAAATCCGAGTTCGTATGAAGATTTTATGACCAAAACAGTAACAGCTACTCCGCGCGCGAGTTGTAATTGTCTTGATCAACATGTGACGGTTTCACTAAGGTTTCTTCTTGTGCAAGCCTTCTTTCTGACTTCGTCACTCTATATATTCTGACGTCGTCAGGTTGAATCCTGACGCCGTCACCTCGCCGCGGTTAGGGTTTCTTGATGGCCTTCTTGACGCCGTCCCCCTTTAATCTTCCAAAATCCTCTCTGGCTTATCAAGGGTTGACGGCGTCACACTGGGGCTTGACGCCGTCACAGGTACTATTCCAGCAGATTTAGAGACTTTGTCGTTTTCTTCACTTTTATGCTTCACAAACGTCCAAAATGCTTCCTTTTTCAAATTTCATCTCCAAAGTACCTAAAATGACAAAAGGAACGATTTAGGGCAATATTTGATCAAATAAATATGATTTAGGGCTTAAATGACCCCCAAAAAGCGGTACACTTTTCGCCTCATCACAACATCGGACATTTGCATGTGTGGAAAGCTTACATCGACCTTAGATCGCCCATAAACATCATGACTAGAGCCCACTACAACTTAATAATGAAAAATCAACTTGGGTATAGGATGTTCCCTGATAAGGGTTGGATGAGTAACTTCACGGGAAGAGTTAAGGGAATACCGGTTTATGTAGGAAACTTCACCTATGTCACCGACTTTGTAATTGTAGAAGATATCCGCCCAATAGTCGATGCATCCTTAACTCAAGTAGTTTTTGGAAAACCATTTGTTGAGGTCTCTAGAATGACTTATGAACCTTCCTTGGGGATAGTTAGATTTAAGGATGAGACCGATGAGGTAAACTACCAAATGCCATATAAGATAGAGCAATTCCAACACTTGTCAAATGTTGAGAAGGAGCTTAAGCAAGCGGTCTACTATAGGAATGATGAGGATAGAAATAAAGGAGTAGACTATGTTACGGAAAGGATATCCGGTTTCTAGAAGGATTGTTTGAAATTAGGACCGGAATATAAAACCGGGAATGAGATTGGCCTAGGAACCGTGACCAATGATGGAGTCACGTAATGTACGGTGACTTTGAGTCTAGCTACAAGACTCGTTAATAAAGAAAAGCGCTTCTTGGGAGGCAACCCAAGCTTTTATTTGCTTTTTGTGTGTTTATTTATTTGTTTATTTGATTTTATTTGCTTCCGTATGCGTGTTTAATTTTTATTATTATTGATTCATGTTCAAAACTAAATTGTGAAAATGCTTTATTTTGCTTTTAACTTCGTCTTAACTACATATAAAGGTATTTTGCAAAAGTTAAGTGTAAGGGAAATCCAAATCAGTTTATTAGAACAAATGAACATGAATCGTAATAATAATAAATTAACATACATATTAGTATTTGTTTGAGTCAAATGCTTGTATCGAGTCATAATGATGTTTTGCAGGATTTCCGGGAAGTAAGGTATAGGTTTTTCCAGAAATTTTCCGGAAACTTAACATGAAAATTCTGTCAGATCATTTCTGACGGCGTCAGGATTTACAACCTGACGGCGTCAGGTTTTAATTTTCTGAAATTTTTGAAAGTTTTGTTTTCATAAAAAGTTTTTATTAAATCTCTAACTTATAATCTCCAGGAATCTGCAAAATTATCATTACACAAGCATTATATCCTTATATATAGATTTATCCCGCCGATGTTATGCAGGTTTTCGTGTTTGTTTTCTCAGGTTTAACAGGTTATTTTGGACAAGGAGATGTATGGGGAATCAAGCTTATGACGATGCATTAGTCTTGGAGCTTCTACATTCTCTTGGAGGAAGATCTAACCATGTTACCTCATTATCCACCAAACGAATCAGGGGAGTATTTGATTTCATTCGTTTACCTTATTACTTTTACATCTTGTTATTTGAACATTGGGGACAATGTTCATCTTAAGTGTAAGGGGGGGGGGTAAAAATACGATACTTTAGAGAATGCTGTTACGCTTGATTTTTGTTTGTTTGATGGTAGATGTGTAATAAAACTGAGAGAAATACCTGTTAGGGCAATTTTAGTGCCAAATTTAAAATTTTTTACGACATATAGGAGTGAAACTTTGATCTTAATGAGCGTCTCATGGATAGGAGTTATATGACTAGCACAAAAACCGTACCACTAAAAAATTTTCCACCCCCAAATATGTGAGGTTCGCCCCTAGAATTGGTAGGAAAAGCATTTATGCTATGATGTGTGTACCGGTAGCACTTAGATTCTAGAACTTGCGTTAGGACCATTCCGAGGCCACAAGTGAGACTACATTCGTGTAGTTAGATTTACTACATGATAAGAGGCATTAGGATTAACCTATTGTTTTACACCTGTGTTTTTGTTATAATTACTTTGGCTATATTGGTCAAATAATTCTCCCACACCCTTTGCGTTGTACTCATTTTTAGTACACGATACCCCTAGTACACCCCTCAGAGCCTATCTTTTCGTTTCGACCTTTAAGCATTTTACTTAAAGGAAGAATTTGTTACACCCCACTTAAATGTACACCCAAATCGCCTTAGCCAACCTTGTATGCACTCATTTTTAAGTGCATTATTGTTACAACATTTGTTTAAACCCCAAGTTAATTATCTAATTGATTACATGGTTGCTAAGTCGAGTCATATCCTTGTACATATTGTTTTGGGACGATTGGCACTTATGGGTAAATTACTAGTGTAATGGAGTAATGGGGAAGAACAACATTATTACCCCCATATGTGCTAAATATTTTAAAAGTACTCCAAGTGTTTCGATTATCTTAAATCGAGTCATTAGAATAGTTATTTGTAAAGTTATGTAAAAGTTCAAGTGTAAGGGGAATGCAACGCCCCTATGATGTATTATTTTGGATGGTAGGGCAAAAGTGTATGCAAAAAAAAAAAAAAAAAAAAAAAAAAAAAAATCAAGAAAAAAAAATGAGAAAAAGAAAAGTAGAAAAAACATACGGACTACCATCCCGTTTCATTTTATGTTTATTTTATCTTTTTGTTATTTTGTTTTTAGCTTAAGTCGAGTCTAGTCTTGGCTTAGCAACGCCATATTTTACATGTAATTAATCAAGATCTTTAACTCGCCACCAGTAAAATATCCCTTATCCAACAAAACCGTGTTTATCATATCCCTACACCTCACGTTATAACCCATGTAAAAGCCCTCTTTGATAGTTTATCTTAGGTGCTTACGCCTAGTGGAGAAGGTTTTTGATCCTTTCCCAAGCCTATGGTAATCTATTTGCTATGACAGGTAGTGAGAGATATTATCCATTTTCATTTATGAGATTTATTTTGATGACACCTGAGAGATGTGAGTATCTAAACACTACTTGTGAGGTGCTAGTTTGTAATCTCCGTGCTTATTATGATTAAAGTGGAACGACTATTTGTTGTAATAACTTATATATTAGCGTTAAATGACCCCTAACTTGTATTTTGATTAGAATAAAAGCGCATTTGCTTGAGGACAAGCAAATCTCAAGTGTAAGGGTATTTGATGAAGCGAAAAGTGTACCGCTTTTAGGGGGTCATTTAAGCCCTAAATCGTATTTATTTGATCAAATATTGCCCTAAATCGTTCCTTTTGTCATTTTAGGTACTTTGGAGAAGAAATCTGGAAAAGGAAGCATTTTGGACGTTTTTGGAGCATAAAAGTGAAGAAAACGACAAAGTCTCAAAATCGGCTGGAAAAGTACCTTTGACGGCGTCAAGTATTGCTCTTGACGGCATCACGGCTTGGCAAAAGAGGTGGATACGAAAAATACACATGATAAGCCAGGGAGTTTTGCAATGTAAAGTCTGACGGCGTCACCCTTTGAGGTGATCAAGGCCATCAAGGTTTAAGTTAAAGAGGGACGGCGTCAAGCCCATTTATGACGGCGTCAAGCCTTGATAAGCCAGAGCGGATTTTGGAGGGCTACAAAGAGACGGCGTCAAAAAGGCCATCCGGGAACCCTAGACACGGCGAGGTGACGGCGTCAAGTCCTATAACGTGACGCCGTCAGCCCTTAAACTCTATATATAGTTTTGCAATTTTTTGTCATTAGTGTGCAACTTTGTGAGGAGAAACCCTAAGACGAATTTCTGCCATTTTTAAGGGTTTTCATACCCTTGGATCTCCCATGTTTAATTGAAGATAAGTATTCATTTAATCAATAAATATGTCTATGTGTTGTTTGATTATATCTTGTTCTTGTCTTTTGATTAACATGCTAGGCTAGATTTATCTTGTGTTTGCTTAGATCTAATGAAACCTAACTATTGATTATCGGTTATTAGTGTGTTATTAATTGTATTGAATGATTGTTTATCGATATAGGCTTAAGAAAACTGGCTAACCTCCTATACGGTAATTTGCTTGAACGTCTTAAGAAACATGAACCAATGCGTACTAGGTTTATATGGTTGTATTTAATGCATGAGCGAATTCTAGTGATCCCATGTTAGGAGCTTCCTAGCCGGCTCGACATAGGAGTGAAGTAGGAGCTTGTAGAGTTGGGGAAGTACGTACGCCACCCCACGATTGGTATTAAGGAATACACCCGTCATCCACGTAATTAATACACACTAATCAACCGGTAAAAGATAGTTAGGGAGTAAAGAAATCTAAGTAAACACATTTCTCTCCACATAAGTTTCACAACCTTTTCATTTTCAGTTATTTTATTTTATTTGCAATTGTAGTTATTTGGGTTAGTTGACTAGCAACTAATTCCGCCCACTCCTTCAAACCCGAGATTTTACTTGCTTTCATAAAAATATAAAAATACAAAAATAATCTTCCTTCACCCTTAGACCTAATTAGAGTAGTTTTTCATACCTAGCGAACACTATTCCCTGTGGAGAACGATCAATCCCCCGTACTTACCACTACACTATACTACATCGGTCAGGTACACTGCCTGGTGGGGTTGTAAGCCTCTTGAGATCCCTCGAGAGGTAAAACCTGTTGTAAGGTCGCAAAACAACGCACCACTATCCTATGTTGCCGTCAACCAAATCTTTGAAAAATCCCTCAAAGTGTTTATAGTTATAGAACACATTTTGGTAACACTTTGAGAGTTTTGTATTTTTCAAATACCCCCCCCCCTTAACATGTGCTCATATGTTTTAATTTAAAATTTGCACATGTTGGGTAGAGTTTGCACTTTTTGAATTGATCCACTTTCAGTGAACATGACCGATTCGAGACACGCTTACATCACTAGTTAGACTAGCTTGAAATTATTACCCGGCCTGGTCAAGTCCACATAAAGTTTCTCGAAACGGTACACTCTACTCAAACAAGTCCTCTCCGAGACACGCTTACAACACTGGTTAGACCAGCTTGAAATTATTACCCGGCCAGGACAAGTCCTTTCGATTAATGACAATATTTTTTTCGTCAATTCATTGGTGAAGTCTGAGTCGCGCTCATATGAGATGCCACCAGAGATGCCACATTCTTTTTGTCACCACAAGCCATTTGCTCCCCCTCAATATGTGTATTGATATACAAAAGAGTTTAGCACATATGGGAGAGCTTACATTTAAGCCCAAAACATCACATTTTTATCAGATTGCATATTTAAATCACATTCTCTCCCCCGATCAGAAATTTCAAACCTTTTGAGATTTTGGGATCTCAATTGATTTAAATAAGTTCGAAAATTTGGGAGACAATGTGGTCTGATTTAATGTATTATGATAATGGAACATTATTATGCTCCCCCTCAATCAATGAGGGAGAATGTTAGTGTCAGGTATGATAAGTTTGAAAGATATTTGAATGAAACTCATACACTGACACATAACAACAAATTTTATTCACTTGCTCATTATGTACAAAGTGGCGTGTTTTGATGATATAAAATTTTGAAATCACTCTCCCCCTCAATCGATGACCCGTTTTCTATTTAAAGAGCTGTAGTCATTGATTGAGTGACAAATTTTATGAAAAACTTCAAGTCTGATTGATTTCCAAAAAAATTCATGGTACCACCAAGTTTAGCACAAATACATTCCTGAAGAATCATAGATGGAAAATTATTTGCGATGTAAAGAAGACTTCTCTTCTTATACGAGAAATGATGCACTAAAACGTACATTAAGTCGAGGGTGCATGGATGTGAAGTAATCCATGCCCGGGTGAACTTCACCCGTTGTTAGGAACAGCCGTCCTTTTGCCGACGTGCTTTCCTCATTTTGAAAAACCGGGTTGCATATCTGAAGTAATAGCTAGCCATTTAGGCATGTTTTGAAAACTTTTTGAACTTCTGCTCGAATTTCATTTAAAGACCCGTGTCATTATTGAATAACATTTCTAGGACCGTAAATGTTATCGATACCAGAAGACATGCCTTAAAAAACTATTTTTGGAATTTTCTATTTTTCTGAATTTTTTTTATGGTTTTTGTTGGTTTTATATTTTTCTATTTACATTTTATAAAAGTTTTACGAGATTGAAAGAAAAAAAATATTTTTGTGCTTTTATGATTTTATATAATTACAAAGGATACGTGAAGAATTACCGCCTTAATTCTTCCTTAGATGGATAAGAGTTCAATCAGATCATTTTCCACCGAATGGTATCGGATTTCCATGTGCATCAAAGTAGCACCATATGGCATGAGTTTGTAGTTGACTTCTTGTCGAAATAGGTCGAGAAGGATTGCCAATCACATTCTCCAATGGATGAGCCTTTGAACACTTGCTGATATAATCAAATGATTGATTGAGCTGATGAGAATTTGATCGAATGACCCTTTTTGAAGATGATTCTCCAGAACTCGGGTCTGGAGTAAGATTATGGAGGAGGAGTTCATTAATGATCTCAGGAATTTGAATTCCTTGAATTTGTTCTTCAACACCTTGATGAATGACTAAAGATATAGTTTCATGTGTTGTTGGAGAAGTACTAACCGATGGTACATCTTGAACCATTGTGGATGATGAAGGAGTACCGGTTGTATAAGCAGATATCTGTGCATCAGCGGAACATAGGAGATACAACACTTGAACGAGCTGAAAGTATTCTTTAAACCAATGGTTGAAACATTATATCTTAGTTCTTCATAGACGGTGGAACACTTGATGCAGCAGTTCCGAGAGTGGTCTTCAAGCTTCATTACATCTTTCAGCTTCCTGACTCTTCGCAGCTGCCATCACTTTACTTGCTGAAGAACAATGTCAGCAAATCTAATTAAGGATTAAATCTGGCTTTTCACTCTCCCCTAATTAGTGCTCTCCCCCAAACTGACAACCTTTCTGATGAATGCCCTGAATATGAAGAAGTCTTCTGATAGTTAATTGCATGTCGTCTTTAGTCTTCTAACACGCAGCGGAAAATGTAGAACAGACTGTAGACTCGACCTTTTTCAATATTGTCCATTTGGGTAATAGAATATCAACATCTTCCTCTCACCAAATGCATTCCAGTTATTTTACATATAACAAATTAGCCCGTGACGTACACATGAAATGATAATACCAAAGTAACAAGTTGAAACACTGATCATCTTGAATTTGTTTCATAGGACATTGATGCGTGGTTTTGCGACCTTACAACAGGTTTACCTCTCGAGGGATCTCAAGAGGCTTACAACCCCACCAGGCAGTGTACTTGACCGATGTAGTATAGTGTAGTGGTAAGTACGGGGGATTGATCGTTCTCCACAGGGAATAGTGTCGTTAGGTATGAAAAACTACTTTAGTAGGTCTAAGGGTGAGGGAAGATTCTTTTTGTATTTTTATAATTTTTTATGAAAGCAAGTAAAAATCTCGGGTTTGAAGGAGTGGGCGGAATTAGTTGCTAGTCAACTAACCCAAATAACTACGAATGCAAACAAAATAAAATAACTGAAAATGAAAAGGTTGTGAAACTTATGTGGAGAGAAATGTGTTTACTTAGATTTCCTTACTCCCTAACTATCTTTTACCGGTTGATTAGTGTGTATTAGTTGCGTGGATGACGGGTGTATTCCTTAATACCAATCGTGGGGTGGCGTACGTACTTCCCCAACTCTACAAGCTCCTACTTCACTCCTATGTCGAGCCGGCTAGGAAGCTCCTAACATGGGATCACTAGAATTCGCTCATGCATTAAATACAACCATAAAAACCTTAGTTCGCATTGGTTCATGTTTCTTAAGACGTTCAAGCAAGTTACCGAATAGGAGGTTAGCCAGTTTTCTTAAGCCTAACATAGATAAACAATCATCCAATACAACTAATAACACACTAATAACCAATAATCAATAGCTAGGTTTCATTAGATCTAAGCAAACACAAGATAAATCTAGCCTAGCATGTTAATCAAAAGACAAGAACAAGATATAATCAAACAACACATAGACATATTGAATGATTAAACGATTACTTATCTTCAATTAAACATGGGAGATCCAAAGGGTATGAAAACCCTTAAAAATGGCAGAAATTCATCTTTAGGGTTTCTCCTCACAAAGTTGAACACAATAAGTTCCACACAAATGACAAAAAATTGCAAAACTATATATAGAGTTTAAGGGCTGACGGCGTCACGTTATAGATCCTGACGCCGTCACCTCGGCGCTTTTAGGGTTCCCGGATGGCCTTCCTGACGCCGTCCCTTTTTAGACCTCCAAAATCCGCTCTGGCTTATCAAAGCTTGACGCCGTCAGAATATGGCTTGACGCCGTCCCTCTTTAAGTTAAGCCGTGACGACCATGATCACTTCAAAGGGTGACGCCGTCAGATTTTCCCTTATGAAATTCTCTGGCTTATCATGAGTAATTTTCATATCCACCTTTTTTGCCAAGCCGTGACGCCGTCTGGACCAATTCCTGACGCCGTCAAAGGTACTTTTCAGCATAATTTTGAGACTTTGTCGTTTTCTTCACTTTTATGCTCCAAAAACGTCCAAAATGCTTCCTTTTCCAGATTTCTTCTCCAAAGTACCTAAAATGACAAAAGGAACGATTTAGGGCAATATTTGATCAAATAAATACGATTTAGGGCTTAAATGACCCCCTAAAAGCGGTACACTTTTCGCTTCATCAAATACCCTTACACTTGAGATTTGCTTGTCCTCAAGCAAATGTGCTTTTATTCTAATCAAAATACAAATTAGGGGTCATTTAACGCTAATATAAAAGTAATTACAACAAATAGTCGTTCCACTTTAATAATAATAAGCACGGAGATTACATACTAGCACCTCACAAGTAGTGTTTAGATACTCACATCTCTCAGGTGTCATCAAAATAAATCTCATAAATGAAAACGGATAATATCTCTCACTACCTGTCATAGCAAATAGATTACCATAGGCTTGGGAAAGGATCGAAAACCTTCTCCACTAGGCGTAAGCACCTAAGATAAACTATCAAAGAGGGCTTTTAAATGGGTTATAACGTGAGGTGTAGGGATATGATAAACACGGTTTTGTTGGATAAGGGATATTTTACTGGAGGCGAGTTAAAGATCTTGATTAATTACATGTACTATTCAATGTTGCTAAGCCAAGACTAGACTCAATCTTAAGCTAAAAACAAAATAACAAAAACATAAAACAAACATAAAATGAAACGGGATGGTAGTCCGTATGTTTTTTCTACTTTTCTTTTTCTCATTTTTTTTTGTATTTTTCTTGATTATTATTTATTTATTTTTTTTTTATTTATTTTTTTTTTGCATACACTTTTGCCCTACCATCCAAAATAATACATCATAGGGGCGTTGCATTCCCCTTACACTTGAACTTTTACATAACTTTACAAATAACTATTCTAATGACTCGAATTAAGATGATCGAAACACTTGGAGTATTTTTTTTTAAAAATATTTAGCACATATGGGGGTAATAAATGATGTTCTTCCCCATTACTCCATTACACTAGTACTTTACCCATGAGTCCCAATCGTCCCAAAACAATATGTACAAGGATATGACTCGACTTAGCAACCATGTAATCAATTAGATAATTAACTTGGGTTTAAACAAATGTTGTCACAATAATGCACTAAAGATGAGTGCATACAAGGTAGGCTAAGGCGATTTGGGTGTACATTTAAGTGGGGTGTAACAAATTCTTCCTTTAAGTAAAATGCTTAAAGGTCGAAACAAAAAGATAGGCTCTGAGGGGTGTACTAGGGGTATCGTGTACTAAAAATGAGTACAATGCAAAGGGTGTGGTAGAATTACTTGACCAATGTAGCCAATGTAATTATAACAAAAACACAGGTGTAAAACAATGGGTTAATCCTAATGCCTCTTATCATGTAGTAAATATAACTACACGAATGTAGTGTCACTTGTGGCCTCGGAATGGTCCTAACGCAAGTTCTAGAATCTAAGTGCTACCGGTACACACATCATAGCATAAATGCTTTTCCTACCAATTCTAGGGGCGAACCTCACATATTTAGGGGTGGAAAATTTTTTTAGTGGTACGGTTTTGTGCTAGTCATATAACTCCTATCCGTGAGACGCTCATTAAGATCAAAGTTTCACTCCTAAATGTTGTAAAAAATTTTAAATTTGGCACTAAAATTGCCCTAACAGGTATTTCTCTCAGTTTTATAACACATCTACCATTAAACAAACAAAAATCAAGCGTAATAGCATTCTCTAATCGTACTTTACCCCCCCTTACTCTTAAGATGAACATTGTCCCCAATGTTCAAATAACAAGATGTAAAAGTGAAAAGGTAAAAGAATGAAATCAAATACTCCTCTGATTCGCTCGGTGGATAATGAAGTAACATGGTTAGATCTTCTTCCAAGAGAATGTAGAAGCTCCAAGACTAATGCAACGCCATAAGCTTGATACATTTCCTTGTCCAAAATAACCTGTTAAACCTGAGAAAACAAACACGAAAACCTGCATAACATCGGCGGGATAAATTCTATATATAAGGATATAATGCTTGTGGAATGATAATTTTGCAGATTCCTGGAGATTATAAGTTAGAGATTTAATAAAAACTTTTTATGAAAACAAAACTTTCAAAAATTTCTGAAAATTAAAACCTGAAGCCGTCAGGTTGTAAACCCTGACGCCGTCAGAAATGATCTGGCAGAATTCTCATGTTAAGTTTCCGGAAAATTTTTGGAAAAACCTATACCTTACTTCCTGGAATTCCTGCAAAACATCATTATGACTCGATACAAGCATTTGACTCAAACAAATACTAATATGTATGTTAATTTAATATTATTATGATTCATGTTCATTTGTTCTAATAAACCGATTTGGATTTCCCTTACACTTAACTTTTGCAAAATACCTTTATATGTAGTTAAGACGAAGTTAAAAACAAAATAAAGCATTTTCACAAATTAGTTTTGAACATGAATCAATAATAATAAAAATTAAACATACATACGGAAACAAATAAAATCAAACAAACAAAGAAATAAACACACAAAGCAAATAAAGCTTGGGTTGCCTCCCAAGAAGCGCTTTTCTTTATTAACGAGTCTTGTAGCTAGACTCAAAGTCACGTACATTACGTGATTCCATCATTCATAATGACGTATCCCTGATAGATATAATCCTTGTTATCAGGGTGGTGGTGTCGCAATCGCTTGACATTCGCAGTCACTTCACCTCCTCCCTTGCTGGTCAAGCTTATTACCCCATCTTGGTATAGACTTTTAATTGTGAATGGTCCGTACCACCAGGGACTTGGTTCATCGGTAGGTGCTTTTGTTTCTGAATGCCTTAGGAGCACTGAGTCTCTTTTTGTAAATTCAACGGGGTTATTGGTCATCTCATCAGCCTCAATATAATCGTTATTTCCACCCTTACATTCTCTAATCTCATTTTCATTGTAACTCTTAATCCTTGCCTCCCATGCACGGATTTTCTCTCGAACATTACCACGGATTATATAGGAGTTCGCCTCCATCTTCTTTTATAGAGCAACATCTCGTATATGTCGTGGGACCGTTGGGAAGTTTATTGTTTTCTTCCCCTTCTTCATTAGGATGGCACTATTTCCGTAATCAATTTGTGCCCTAGTGGTAGCGAGAAAGGGTGCCCCAAGGATTATTGGCATATTCATATCATTCCTCTCAATAATCATGAAGTCGACCGGATACAGGAATCCGGCAACGTTGACCAACACATCTTCTGCAATTCCTAACGGGTACTCATAAGAATGTTTTGCAAAGGAGAGTTTAGTACGGGTGATGGATGGCAGTTCGTCGGTTAACTGGACATAGACGGATAAAGGCATCAAATTTACGTCGGAACCTTGGTCGGCTACCGCATCCAGATACTTGAGTTTTCCAATGCTGCATGGTATTTCGAAGACCCCGTAGAATTCCTGCTTTTCCACTAACTTTTGTCTTATGAGGCACTCATATAATTGCCCTCCGGGTAATGTGTCGGATTTATCATCCGGTTCCATTCTCTTGGACTCCTTGTTAGGTAAATGAGTACGTCGATAGTTTCTCACCCAATCGTTTATGGTCTCCTTGTTTATATCGTGCTTCAAGTAATGCCTCACTTGTTGTGACTTTGGCGGTTCTACCAATTGGCGCTCCTTAGAGGGCGCCTCCTTGCCTTTTTCTGAATCGCAGTTGAAGGCATTGGTGCTTCCATCATTAAGTGGGACGAGGTCAATTTTGTTAACTTCCATAGTTATGGATTTCCCTCTTCCATCATTTTCGCCCTCTTGGACGACGGAGATGGCCTTGACAAATTTAGTGTTGGGAACTTCAACGTCATTCCTTACCAACACTTTTTCAGGAGCTTTTGTATTTGTGTATTCTTTCAAAAGGTTCATCATCTCCGCCATCTTCTCTTCCATTTCCTCCTTCTGTTTGTAGACGGCTTCCTCAAATTTTGCCAACCGTTCGAAGTGTTTTGACATGTATTCTCTCATTCGAGCTTCGAATGTTGGACTAAGTTCCTGAGGTGGTGAGTTGGGTTGAGCGTGCTTATGGAAGGGTTTAGTATTTTCCCTACGGGGTGATTCGGACAATGGTATTTGCTTAACGCTTGAGACCGAATTAATTGTTGCTTTTTGTGGACTTAAGGGTCTCTTTTGCTTTTCCATAAGATATGCAACCCTTTTCTCAAGTTCACTAACGCTTTTCTCAGTGATTTGATTGGCTGTATCGGGCGATGAATATGTCTTGACCGCCGAGCGTACGTCGTGGGAAACTTGCCACAATTCATCATCGTCGGATGCAAGCTCATCAATGATCTCCCATGATTCCTCGGCGCTTTTGTCGCGCAATCTGCCCCCGGCGGCTCGATCAATGGCACGCTTGGTGTGGTAATCAACATGGTCATAGAAGATTTGGATTTGAAGCCAGAGATTTATGCCATGATCAGGGACTTTTTGGAGTAAGTCCTTAAATCGAATCCATGCCCCGTAGAGGGTTTCGCCTTGACGTTGTTCGAACATCAAGATATCCTTCCTTAGCTTGGTAGTTCTTCCCGGTGGGAAAAACTGAGCAAGGAAACGAGTGGTGAGATCATCCCAAGAGGTGATGGATCCTGCGGGTAGACGCTCTAGCCATTGACTAGCTTGGTCCCGCAGAGAGAATTGAAAGAGACGCAGTCGGGTCGTCTCTCGAGTGGCAACATCAAGGTCTATGGAATCAACAATTTTGAGAAAGTCCTTGAGATGTTGATTAGGATCTTCAGAACGAAGTCCATGGAATGCGCATCCGCTTTGCACCAACCGGATGGTGTCGGATCGCAAGGGTGTGACATTGGCTCCTTGAGTGAGCTCAATGGTGTTTCGATAGCCATGGTGGCTAGGACGGGAGTAGTCTCTTAAGGTACGGGCTCTAGGAGGTTGTGGTGGTTGTTGTGGTGGGTTGTTGGGATCAAGGATATTACCATCTTCCATGATGTCGGATGGTAATGGTTACGAACAAAGAAACGAAGAAAAAAGATAGACTAAAGAAAATCTAGAAAAATAAAATAAAAATCTCACTAGAAAGGAATCTAGTGAGTAGACCTAATAAAATAAAAATTCAACCTAAACAATAACTATTCCCCGGCAGCGACGCCAAAAACTTGATGCGTGGTTTTGCGACCTTACAACAGGTTTTACCTCTCGAGGGATCTCAAGAGGCTTACAACCCCACCAGGCAGTGTACCTGACCGATGTAGTATAGTGTAGTGGTAAGTACGGGGGATTGATCGTTCTCCACAGGGAATAGTGTCGTTAGGTATGAAAAACTACTTTAGTAGGTCTAAGGGTGAGGGAAGATTCTTTTTGTATTTTTATAATTTTTTATGAAAGCAAGTAAAAATCTCGGGTTTGAAGGAGTGGGCGGAATTAGTTGCTAGTCAACTAACCCAAATAACTACGAATGCAAACAAAATAAAATAACTGAAAATGAAAAGGTTGTGAAACTTATGTGGAGAGAAATGTGTTTACTTAGATTTCCTTACTCCCTAACTATCTTTTACCGGTTGATTAGTGTGTATTAATTGCGTGGATGACGGGTGTATTCCTTAATACCAATCGTAGGGTGGCGTACGTACTTCCCCAACTCTACAAGCTCCTACTTCACTCCTATGTCGAGCCGGCTAGGAAGCTCCTAACATGGGATCACTAGAATTCGCTCATGCATTAAATACAACCATAAAAACCTTAGTACGCATTGGTTCATGTTTCTTAAGACGTTCAAGCAAGTTACCGAATAGGAGGTTAGCCAGTTTTCTTAAGCCTAACATAGATAAACAATCATCCAATACAACTAATAACACACTAATAACCAATAATCAATAGCTAGGTTTCATTAGATCTAAGCAAACACAAGATAAATCTAGCCTAGCATGTTAATCAAAAGACAAGAACAAGATATAATCAAACAACACATAGACATATTGAATGATTAAACGATTACTTATCTTCAATTAAACATGGGAGATCCAAAGGGTATGAAAACCCTTAAAAATGGCAGAAATTCATCTTTAGGGTTTCTCCTCACAAAGTTGCACACAATAAGTTCCACACAAATGACAAAAAATTGCAAAACTATATATTGAGTTTAAGGGCTGACGGCGTCACGTTATAGATCCTGACGTCATCACCTCGCCGCTTTTAGGGTTCCCGAATGGCCTTCCTGACGCCGTCCCTTTTTAGACCTCCAAAATCCGCTTTGGCTTATCAAAGCTTGACGCCGTCAGAATATGGCTTGACGCCGTCCCTCTTTAAGTTAAGCCGTGACAACCTTGATCACTTCAAAGGGTGACGCCGTCAGATTTTCCCTTGTGAAATTCTCTGGCTTATCATGAGTAATTTTCATATCCACCTTTTTTGCCAAGCCGTGACGTCGTCTGGACCAATTCCTGACGCCGTCAAAGGTACTTTTCAGCATAATTTTGAGACTTTGTCGTTTTCTTCACTTTTATGCTCCAAAAACGTCCAAAATGCTTCCTTTTCCAGATTTCTTCTCCAAAGTACCTAAAATGACAAAAGGAATGATTTAGGGCAATATTTGATCAAATAAATACGATTTAGGGCTTAAATGACCCCCTAAAAGCGGTACACTTTTCGCTTCATCAGACATTAACTCCGATCACGTGAACTTGTTGTGCGTCCTTGGTGTACACATTTCTCTCCCCTGATGGTTACGATTAATCAGGCCGTGACGTACACATGAAATGAAAATACCAAAGTAACAAGTTGAAACACTGATCATCTTTAATTTGTTTCATAAGACATTAAACCCGATCATGCGTCCTTGGTGTACACATTTCTCTCCCCTGATGGTTACGATTAATCAGAATCAGCATAATGATGTGTACATGAAGCATTAACTGGAAGTACTTTATTACTGATTATATCAGCCCGTGAGAAGATGTCGATAAACTTCAGGAGTCATCAAATTAAGTGCGGGTCCTGAACTGATTTGTGCAGGAGTCGTATGACCATTTAAAGAAAACAATCAACATGTAGTATATTCACCCTTCTCCCCCTCAAAAATTGCATATGAGGTTGCCATTTTTGATTGAATAAGTAAATAACGATGACTACAGAACGTTGATTCACTTGATGTCTGAATGAGCATGGGAAAAGCATGAAGCATGTTGATGAGAGTGATCATAAACAAGAAGATTTATCTTCTTCCGAAGATAACGCGCACTGAGGCGTACACCTTTCTTTTCTTAGAGGAACGGGGCCTGAAGTGTTGTCTGCAGACGCCATTATGTTGACATTGAGGCCCGAGGCTTGAACTGCAGTGTTCAAACGTCATGTTTTGCTAAAGAACGAGGCTTGAACTGATGTGTTCAAACATCATTTGTCGATGAAGAATGAGGCTTGAACTGTTGTGTTCAAACGTCATTTGTTGTTGAAGAATGAGGCTTGAACTAATGTGTTTAAACATCATATTTTGCATGTACATCAATGTTGAGTTTCCTGAAGCCCTAAATTAGGAGATTTCAGTCCTTTTGGCCGCCAAACTCTGAGTCTTTCCTTGATAGGAATAACCGATGTACCTGCACTTTGGTTAGGATGACCTGCACTAATATGATGAGTTTGTTTGTATTTATGTGGGTTAGTGATATCAGCCTCCAGACCATTTGGGGTTTCACTGTCAACCTTGGTTTTGCAGTTTGTGAACAACTTACTAGTAGGTATCCATCTAAGCCCAACCATCTTAAAAATTCTACCCGTTGGAATCCACCTAAGGCAAGACTTAGGAGTGTTTGGTTTCTCATGCACAGTGGAAGACTTGTTGAGAGAGGACCTACTTCCTACAGCAGTTTGCCTACCAGTTTTCTGAGTAAAGCTCTTAGATTCTACGGGCATGTTGATATATCTAGTCTTAGGGGATTGAACCTGAGCACTAGTATTCTCTTCCTTTTCATTAGCCTTAGAAGATTGAGCCTTAGAACGAGCATCCGCTATCTTTTCATTAGGTCTTGATTGTGAAGTAACTGGTTTTGACAAAACTTGATTCGCATCAACTTGGGGGGGGGGGGGAAACTGTTGTTTTGAAGATTTTGGTCGTTCTTATCTAAACGCAGTCGGTTGCCTAACAACTGATTTGTTTCTAACTAGTTGTGTAGTTGGTTTTCCCAAGATTGATGGTTTTGCAAACTTAGTGTTTACACTATTTCTTGTTATTTTTCTTAGCTCATTTTTTAAAGCTGCAATTGTAAAACCTTTTTCCTGAATTTGAGCTTTGAATTCATCATTTTTGGCAATCAAAGAGGTTGTCTGAACTATAGTCTTAGTTTTCGTTTCTTTGATTGAATCACACAGTTCTTTGCAATGAAATTTCAAAGTCTCATTTTCATTAAGTAATTCAGCCACTTTAAGTTCCAATTCACTATTTCTAGTTGCAATAACATCACTGTCATGTTTAGCCTTAACTTCATTACACATATCACACATCTCAGTAATACGTTTTTTCAGGTTGTTGATCGTTAAGTTTTTCGCTTCTAGCTGAGCTTTCAAATCATTTATCATAAAGAATTCACGGAAATCAGGGAGTTCCGGATTTTTACATGGTAGGTTAGTTTGAAAATTTTATTCCTTTTATTTCATTGCGATTTCAAGTGAAATACAATGCTTTTCAAGATGTAAAAATTTGTTTGAAAGTTCATTAAAAACTTCTTTATCAACCACATCATTTGATTTAAAAGTCTCAGCCGTAAACAAAGAACTTGACTTATCATCATGTTCAGCATCATCCTGATCACTTTCTCCCCCTTTATGATTCATATTTGTTGAATTAGAAATGGTATTGCTATTAGTCTTTTCCAACAAATATGTGTCATAAGTGGGCATAACTTGATCAGTATGCAGTCGTTCATTAGGGGGCACATTGTGTTGATCAGTGACATGTACCTCAGCAGATGGAACTTGGTCATTTTCTGGTTTGTGATCTGTATCCATGTCAAGTGTGGTATAAGTCCCAGAACTGTCGTTTGTATCCTGCTTATCAAACATAGTGTCCCTGCATTGTAGATGCTGCGCCCTTTCATTAATGAACTCCTTAATATTACCCATGAGTTGGAGTAGTGTAACTCTGAACATGTCAACCTCGATTCCAGTGTAATTAGCAAAACACCTTTTCGTCATTTGACTGTCATAATCATAATCCCCAGTGAATTGCGAATCAATGAACACTTGGAGTTGGTTGTTGATCACACAAAAGGCAGCCATGGATCTACCTTCAGAAAATTCTCCTTCGTCAAGTTGTTGTTCAAGTTGATCTAAATACAAAATCATTTTGACTGTGAAAGTCTGAACATCTTGACCAAAGAGTGATGCGAATGCACGTTTGTATCCTCCTAAGAATCCAGGTTGTTCAAAGAGAACCTTGAGATGTGAGTGAAGTAATTGAAAACATTCAATGCAACTTTCCTTTACATTAGGCAATATTAGTGGCTGATGAAACTCTTTCTCTTGAGAATTCGAGCACGACGATTCCATATTAGCAATATCTGACTCAAAAATGTTTGTCTGTTTAAAAATGTTTGTCAGTTGTACTTTGCTGGGAATCTTATGTTCATCGATCATGTCGTACAATTTGAGTACCTCAGCTATGACTGAATCCGAAGTGTTTGACATGATGCTAACGTGCGCGGGATTTTACAATTCTATGATTTAAACAGAGAAATAAAATCTTTCGCGGGATTTTACAAAATCAAGAAGAAACTGTGAAATGATAATTGATATGTGTTATGATAACAGTTGGATCGATACAATGATTAGTGATTGTGTGTTAAAAGTGATGATCGTTTGTTAGACTTGGTGATCTGTTGTTTAGTTGTGATTTGGTTTGGTTGATGCAAGTTGTTATGGTGAAATTTTGGTCTGAAAACTTAAAACTTCAATAACTTCCTTTCGAAGGGGATTTGGGCCTCAAAAATTTGTTTCACGGCTTCGTGGGGAAATTACACAATATTCAGGCTATTCCGGTAATTTTGACAGGTATTTCGTTGAAAACGGAGTTACGGTTTAAAAGTTATGGCCGTTTGAAGTTTTGTCGTAAAAAGTCCACTTTTAGTCAAACCGCAGAGTCTTCAGTCAAACCGCAACATACAAATTGCAACTGTCAAGTCACAACACACAAATCGCAATGCCAAAACACAAGGCCTAATCGCAATGCCAAATCACAATGCCAAATCGCAATGCCAAATCGCAGTGCCAAATCGCAATCCCAAATCGCAATGCCAAATCGCAGACTTGTTGGTCAAATCGCAATATCTAGACGATAAATCGCAATAGACAAATACGTCGCTATCAAATCGCAAACCTCAAATCGCAACTAAGAAACTCAAACCGAGAGTCAAATCGCAGTTCACACTTTTCACCTAAAAACACCTAAAAATCACCCTTTTTAACGTTTTTGCTTGGTTTCTTTTGCACCACTTGATCTTAGAAGGTTATAAAAACAATAAAAACACTAACTTTAACACCACAAACATGAGAATCAAAGAAATCCAAGAATAAGCCCATAAACCTTCAAAAACCAAACTTTTGATCTAAACTAACAAAGAAAATGCACACACAATCTAGCTAATCCAACCATGGGCTCTGATACCAATTGTAGGATACTCATTAATCTAAACACATATGGTTCTTGTGATTTGGTCGAATTAGAGAGAGAAAGAGATGAAGTGGGAGCCTTAGTGAGAGAAAATGAGATGATATTAGATTGAACTAATGAAAAGGTCCAACCCTTCCCATGTTTGGGAAGGGCTATTTATACACAACATAAACACGCCTCTAGTAGGCTATGGACCGGGCTGACAGTGGGTAAAGACCCGACCCGACTCCATGGTGAAACGATATCTAAGCTAATATGATTAAACCTACGAGCTACTTAATGCTAATCCATCCTCGGGGTGACCGAGTCTTTCATGTGAATATTTATATTCCTAACATCTTTTGACTTGGAAACATTCGATAAATGAAAGAGTCATGGCGAAATTTGGTTATTTCCAAAGATTAATTTTGTCGTAAGTCCAAACTTGTTTTAAATCATAAAACGAGTATACCTTGTACTAATAAATTGGATTATAGGAAAATACCGACGTTTACCAATCGACTCATCTTATTTGATATGTTTGTTGTTAGTTATCTCGTTGAATTCTTTTCGTCATCTCGTCGACTTCTTTTCGTCATCTCGTCTCGACTCGAGTTATCGTCAATACTCTTCTCGACTATTCGGTTATTCATTTTTTTGGAGTGAGTACTCGTGAGTCCGTGTTCTCTACGGTTACATGAATGATGATACCAAACCGTTTTAAAAGGCTAAAACGAGATTATTTTTGGAAATCAGAATGATTAACTTTTGAAAACTCTTGCGCATTTGATTTTTTTGGTGAATATCGTGCCGAGTATGTTGCGTTATATCGTTTGATACGATATTCATTTTCTTTAACTTTTAAAAAATTTGAATATATTAGAGTATTTTCTTTTGTTTTGTCGGTGGATTTTTGTGTGACTTAATCTTAATACCGCCAATTTTGTCTATATAATATTCAATTAGGGATAACCGATACCCGCGGGGAAACCCGAAAAACCGATGGATAATATTAATCGGGTATCCGGTGGGATATGGGGCGGGTACGGGTATATTATAAACGGGTTCGGGTGCGGGTACAGTAAAACCCGCCCCGAACCCGAATCTGTTTACATTGCACAATTTGCACATTTGCATTTAATACCCTCATATTTTTGATTATCTTGGTTTAACTTTACATGTGTATGCATCCTCATATTTTCATTTATCTTGTTTTAACTTTACATGTGTATGCATTTGATATTTATTAGATCGAAAATAAAGAAATTAAAGCAGATGAAGAACCCCCGCGTGGTATAATGTGGTTGAAAGGAAGGGTAAACAAAGACGGAGAATATCCAGATGATGAGATTAGATCAGTGGGAGATAAACTTGTAAGTTTGACTGCAAATTCTATTATTATGCTTATATACCAACAGCATTAACTGTGTACTAGCAGTAGTAACTTGTATACCAGCAGTATTAACTGTGTACTAGCAGCAGTAACTGTGTACTAGCAGTAGTAAACACTTGGCATATTTTTCATTGAAGTTCATGAGCAGCACTAACTCCAGCTGAGCAGCATTAACATAAATATGAGCAGCATTTACTCTAACAGCATCAAGAAGACTTTTAATCCCAACATTTCCCATATTTTTTTTGCAGAAAGAAGCTGTTGACAAGATCAAGAAAAGAACATTGAATTTTGATAATGGCACTGATGCCATGACAGTTGTGTTTGGTAAGGAAAAGGGAGGTTATGCAAGAAGAGTGGGAAGTGGAGTTACATGCAAGATGTATTTTGGTCTTCCTCGAAGCAAACAAGAAACTGATGAAAGAATTGAGTTACTTCAAACTCAACCTGATAATAAGAGACGCGGGCATCAACAAAAAGATTTATTGGTCAAGAAATTGTCCACCGAGATGACAGAAAAAGATGTATTGGTCAAGAAATAGTCTAATGAGATGACAGAAACAAAGGGAATACTTAGTCAACTGATGGCACAATTGAGTAAACAAGGGGTGCAGTTAAATTTGTCATCTCAATTGCCAGTAGACTCAGATGTAAGCCATTTTTTATGTTGTTAACAATTTCATTTTCTAATGCTAACACCACTGATGCTAATGATAGCAGGCATTGAACATAAACTGATGAGTCAATGTATTTCTTAATTTATATTGCAGGTGACTCCAATGGCCATTGATAATATAGATAGCAGCGCTTATGAGGTGGAAAAAACTCTGTCAAGTGATGTTGTACGTGATAAAGATGCGAGAATTCAGGAGAAGTCTAATGGGCTTGTAACTTCGGAAAAGGTAATGGAAACAATGGTAAGTAATAAACCCCCCCCCCTTTGATTTTTGAATTTTACATACATGACTAATGTACCGTGTTTTATATATACATATAGGAACCTGTTAAAACTGTCAGACCTAAGAAAACGCCTAAGTCACGATGAAACGGGTCTACAGATTACCAATCGCAAGGAAATGTGTCTCCAACACAAGGACTACCAACAGTATGTATTTCAACATGTTTCTTGTTATTCATTTGTTTAAATAATGTAACGTGTTTTATATATACATATAGGAACCTGTTAAAACTGTCGGACCTAAGAAAATGCCTAAGTCACGACAAAATGGGTCTCCAGATTCCCAATCGCAAGAAAATGTGTCTCCAACACAAGCACTACCAACAATATATATTTCAACATGTTTCTTGTTATTCTTTTGTTTAAATAATTTCTGATATATACATGCAAAAATTATTTTTTTAGCCATTTAAGTGCAAACTGTGGCACTTAAAGAAATCAAATATTGTTGCTTTGGGTACCGTACACAAGTCTCATGGAAAACAAATGCTGCATAACCAAGCACTCCCAAATGATTGCTACAGAGTGTCAATTGATTCATCGTTAGTGGATGCAGCATGCATACCGGACGTAGGAAATAATGGGTTAAAAATAGTTAAGGATGGCGTAGGTGGTTTCTTTGCATGGCCAAAGGATCAAGTTATTCTTGAAGAGGAAGTACATACATGTGTTTTTTCAACCTACATATATATATATATATATATATATATATATATATATATATATATATATATATATATATATATATATATATATCTTCATATTTAATTCAATGTTTGATATAAGCGTCTTTTGTTTACTACAGGTTACACCACCAACTACGATGCAAAAGATTAGTGACAACAATTGTGGACCAAAAGTACCATTGAAGCGCAAAAATTATGTCTCTATTGAAGCCATGCAAAGGCAATTGCAAGCTAGGACGGCGAAGAGTCAAAAGGCTTTAAATTATGGTACTTGAGAATTTGATTATGTACGACATTATAATTGTATATTTGGTTCAGTTATATACATTCGAGTTTTATTCAATTTCAAATTTCTTTTTGTTTTTAATTCTGTTATATATATATATATATATCTACATATAATATATAACAATATGCGTATGATGTCATCAAATGCCATAATGCCCAGTAAGCGCCCTTAAATGCCCAGTAATCAGGCATTAATGCCCAGTAAGCAGCCATTAATGCCCAGTAAGCAGGCATTAATGCCCAGTCATCATGCCACGTGGCAAATTTTCTACATGCTCAATTTTTTTTTATCATTTATTTTAATTTTGGAGTTTTTTCCATTTTTTTTACCATTTATTTAAATTATATGAAAATTCGGAATTTATCATATTAAAAAATGACCATGCCGAGAATTGAACTTGGGTTGTTATTAAAATTACCACATATGATTACCACTAGACCAACACAATTTTTTGATTATATCTTGAAAAACCAAATCTATAAAGCTATGAAACCAATTATTGACCAGGAAATTAATTTCTTTGTTAGATAATTTAAATTTAGAACTTATCCACCATATCTAATACGTATTTAGAATTTTAAAAACCCAATTCCTTCATAATAAATGATCGGTTTTTGAATATTAGGATACATATTCATTCCTTAAATATAGCTTTGTTAAATATAAATATTAAAAAAAACCCACCTCCCACACAAAAAACTACGCTTCTTTTTCTTAATACGGTGTTTGTGTGTTTTTAGGTTTACAGACTCATACATTTTCGGATCCAGTATATGCAAACCAAGAGGTATTTGTTTGATGTTATTGTGGTGAATGATGTGTATATGTGCTTTATGTTTATGTGAATCAGAAAATGGTACGCCTTTTTTTCCCTCAAAACCCTAATACCATGACATGAAGCCTTGATCTCTTAAAACCCACACAAAAAGTATGCTTCTTTTACCTCAAAACCCTAATAATTAAACTTTGACACGTTATTTTATCTTCTCTGATTTGATGTGCAGGTTGTTCTTTCACAATCAGGTATCTTTATTTTGATCAATGATTTATATCAAGCAGGTATATGTTTGATCAAGCAGGTATGTACCCTAAATCATTCGACTCTTTCAAAAAAAACAATTAATTGTAACCATAATCAAGCAATCAGTCAGGTATATTTGATCAAGCATGTATGTACCCTAAATCCCAAATCAACAAATATTCAACATGTTATGGGCTTCTTTAATGCTTAACGCCAAAGTGCAATTAGCATCTTTAAGTTCTGTTAAATAATGATATCTATTTGTGTTACTTTGGTATTTATATCATCTAAAAGGATAAAAAGTTAACCTTCTTTTGTTGGCATCTCTTAATTTACAGGCAAATGATGATCAAACTGTTGGCATCGTATACAGCAATTCCATAGTGTAAGTAGTTTGTATACTTCTGCATGCCATTCAGGTTGGTTAAAATAATGCACTACAGCATGCATAGTTGATAGTTTATCCAACAAGACGGGGTAAAATTTAGCCAATATTTTTGTTATAAACCAATGATAGAGATAAAATTTATTGAATGTTCTGTAACAATTGAATAATTATAATTTCTTTGTCGTTGCAGAAATTAGGGAACCATTATTTTCTTCTTATGAACGTCCTCTAAACCAGGTTTTTTTAATGCTGATCTACACCTTTTTTTTTTCTGTCCTAATCGGCCATAAAAAAGTGTACTATGAATATTGAACTTGCTTCTGATATGGGGCGTGATGTATTGTCAAATATTGTCTTTAGGTACTTGAGGGCTAATTATCTACAGGGTGGGATTCCTTCAATATTGAAAACCTTACCCTCCTTAATATATTGTAAGTCGGTTTAGTCTTTTTGTATTTGTCCAATGTTTACGTTATTGAAATTACAATTCTATAAGGCTTTAAAAGCTACTGATATACGAGTTTTTGAGTTTAAATGCTGGTGATTTCATAGTAATTGCCGCGCTGTAGTAAAGTTTACCGATCACAACCTATCACCAAAGTGGGGCTCTACTCATGGGGCAAGTAAGGAATACGAAAATAATGGGCAACTTCAGAGTGGTTTTCTTTGCTGGAATGAGTAGTTTTAGTCTGATGGTGGTAAGAGAATGTGTAGTTGAGGATTTGAATTTGGCGGTTGGGAGTGAACGGGGGAAGCCATTGCCCGGATTTCATCAATCTCCTCATTAATGACCAACTTTATTAGCCCTTGCTGAAGCAGACAGGAAAGCGAAGGCAGCTGATGCTGCAACTGAAACAAATACACACGGTAATCAGAAGCTTTTACACCCGTTTCATGTTGGTATTCATGGATTTGTCATGCCTATAGCATCGGCTGTGGATTCCCATTGTATACTTCAACCTTGCATATGGGAGCTTTCACAGATTCGGTGATAACGAAAAAGTGTAAGTTAACTGAAATCTGAAGTTTTATTTGTACTATTTATGGACCATTGGCTCTTAGTTTAGGTTGTTTGAAAAATATTTATAATAATGACATAATAGCTTGATTAGAATCTGTTTTGAGAGCTTATTACAGCAGCTAACAGCCTTAAGTCATACGAAGTAATAATTAGGGGCTGTTTGAACTATTCATGTCGATCTAAGTGAATCACAAAACATGTGTATACAAAATTTAAAAATGTGTATACAAAATATCACATGTCTAATGCGAATCACAAAACATTGTGTTTAGATGTTAACGAATTTGTCACTGCTAATAAGGTTTTAGGTACACCTCTCTCAGGATCTTCATACTTTCTAAACACAGGTTGTTTCTTCATAGTTTTAAACTTAACTGTTGTGTATGAGATCTTCATAGTTTTAAACTTAACTGTTGTATATGAGATGTTTAAATAATAACATGTTGGTCATACAAGTTGTTTCTTCATAGTTTTAAATAAAAATAAAAACTATTTCAATAAATAGTTTATGAATGCATTGTCTTTATGGTACATAGACCTCAAATATGGCTCAATTTTCTAATTTCAGTTTCTATAACCCAAAAAGTTTTATAAGTTAAAGTTTATGCATAAGTATCTCTTTTATACTAATGCAGAAAATTTAGGGTGTGGTAGGTGAAACAGACGACGAGATGGATAAGATGTTTCTCAAATAATTATTTAAGTTCGGTATAAACTTGTGTCTATTAATCAGTTAGTAGGTGTATCACAGACGTACAGGATGATGATAATGGATGACGAATACATTTATTAGATGTTCTAAATAGTTGCAACTGATGAAGGTACCATATCATGTTCTATTGCTGATCAATAAATCATCACTTTTATTTAATGAAATTACATGATATAATACAACTTATGTATTTGAAACTAATGGAGGTATAACAGGTGTCATCAGATGCTAAGCAATTTGATTTTGATTCTGATATGTAAATTAGATATCTTTTTTTCATAGATCGTGTCATGGTTGTACCATTGAGTTTCAATAATATGCACAGGTTCATGCGCCACCACCTGATCAATAAAATGATACCAATATCATCGTCGTACTGACATCTTGCAAGGTTCGCAGTTATGGAGGTAGTCATCTCTTAATATATTCTTATTGCATAATCCCAAACGGGTGAATGTAGTATTTTTTTTTATTTTTTTTATTTTTTTTTTATTTTATTTTTTTTTAATTCAAACGGGTAAATCTAAAATAGTATAAAAATCTCAAGCCTAAAAAGCATAAGCTGACTAAGCGATGGACGCAACCAAAATCTCATGATTTGTATCTAATTATAGCTTTTGGGTTGGTCCTACGATCCGGCTAAGGCTTTTACCATTTCTTAATCCTGTTGGAGACCCATGCTTGATGAAATTTGAGACACATCTACCAATTATAGCTACGGCCCTTTCTTTGTACAAATCCACTTTTCCAAACACGTCTACCAATTGTAGTCACAACTAAGTATGTATGTTTACGCAACTGCAGCAGTAGGCACCTACCGGGATCCGGTCAACTTTTTGGACAGTTTGCCCATTTTGTTCGGTTAGGTACCAATTCTATTGAGATAATGTTGTTAACAAAGTTATTAACTATCAAAGTTGCAAAAAATCCTTCACTACTTTTGAATTGAATACCTAAAGTAGTACCGCTGCAACCCAACCCAAACCCGGCAACCTCACTAACAGACAATGATTCATGTTAATCTCACACAACCTGTTTTCACCACTGCAAATGGATGTTTAGACGATCTTAAAGGCTTGGCTTCTTCTAATGCTCGCTGTGTTGAAGAAGTAAGTACATAGCATTGATTTAGTATCAGTAAAGGCTGAGCATAATGTTAATTAGTATATAATTTAATTATCTCTGTTATATTAGGTTTTGGCTGAAGAAGCTGCAGAAGGTCAATCTATATTTGATGATCTTCAGGGCAAAAGGAAGTAGCTGTGAAGTGGGACGCATAAAAATCTCAACAAGGGCTTGATGAACTCAAGAATCTGTGAATAATATGTGTTCTATGTCTTGATCCTTAGTGATTTGGTTACATCATACTCGAGTCACCTTGAACAAAGACACGATATGCTTCTTAGAAAATTGTTTGATGATGGGAACTACAAAAAGCTATACAACTACAAGCATCTTATCAACGGTTTTGTGGTTCTTTCTCCGGAGTAAGTCAACTTTACTTCCTTTATTAAATTAACTAAAAAAGATGGTGTTAAGCATAAATCGTGTAGTTTTGCAATTATTTTTTCTTATCCGTTTGCTTATTCAGGTTGGATGTGTCTGAAAGTGATAATGTCATGTTAATCATTGTTGGATCAGCCGTAACCAGACATGCTTTTGGAGATGTGCTTTTACTATCCAAAGCTGTAGTAATCAAGTAAAGATCGATGTCTTAAGGTAGGTTAGAAGAAGAGGTAATTAGGCAGTCACTTTTACGTTTTGGTAATCAGTTCTGTTGCATTGCAACTACTTTGCAGCTGATTATCATAAGCTTATTATTTGACTTTTTAAGTAATAAACATCAAGAGCAGCCGCCAACTCCTTTTTCATTATTCTTTCTTATCACACAAAATGGTTTCTTTAATTTTATTTATAAAACGAAGCACAAAAATACAAAAAAGGCTTTTGGTTTGAGCATATTATGTGTTTGCAGGCACATAAATTCGGAAATTATTGAAGATATGAACAACCTATTCTTGCTCAATTATTTCATTATACTAAAATTCTGATCCAAAGATTAAAGGTACGCATTTAACTTTTTCATTGTAAAAATTATTAAAAGGATAACATCTAATCAATTGGATACCATGGAACTGTTTATTTGATTATGGATGAGGTTATACTATACAGAATATGCTGTAATGATAGTCTCTAATATAATGAAAACAAAATTTGTCTCAATGTTGCTTCCCGTCATCACAACTGTTTGTCACACACTACCAAGTTTTGATTTCAAGCAATCCACTAACGTGATGCTTTTATAGGTGAAACGTGATTGCATGTACGTGTTTGTATGGCAACATTATTTGCCAGCCTTTTCGCAAATTGAAGTATGATTAAGTTTGTTGTCTCTTGAATTTCATTCACACAACCCTATTTCAAATGTTTCTCTATATGCAGTTTGCAACATCAGAAGTTAATACACCACCATAGAAATTTAAACTGAAAACTATATGAGCTAATCAGGCAATTTGCATATTGCATGGTTCTTTTGCAATGAAACCCACAAGGCCACAATTTTAAAACAAAATATAGAGCAATCTGTTATCATCTGACGTAAGGGTTTAGTACACAATCTACATGTTTATTTATTTTTTGCACGTTACGGTTAGGTCTTGATTGCATTCTTTATAAACGAGTAATGGGTTTGTGTGCAAGTCTAAAAAAGACACAGATATCCACTTCGGAACACCCAAATTGAAAAAAGGTTTATGTTATACCTTTTTATGTGTTAAACTAAGTTGTGAAATGGAATTCTCATTCATTCAATTTGGGTGTTAATAAGTGATGACAACGTAGTTTAAAAGAGGTGATTCAGATGGATACTCTATGTTGGCGTTTCATGAGTAAAAAACATAAAAGGATTACAGTCTCTATGTTATGGATACGGACTAACTAATTCTTTATTCTCTGTCAGGGACTCAATGGAGTGAAGAAAGAAGACGCGTTATGAATCTGGGGCGGAAAAGAATGTTGAAGAATTTCTTTGAGTGTGTGGGTGCAACTTATTACTTAAAGGAAATGAAGGTCCATACCACTCTTTGAAGTGGTCACGATGATATGATCTTTGGAGCTGCTGCCACTGTTCATTTATCCCATTCTCCTGATTCTGTTTTTGAGAGGCTTAGGGATGAAAAAAACCGCCTTAAGGTACTACAAAGACACAATAACATGTTGCATGAAAACATTAGACGCACACAAGCAACCTCGCGAGGTCATTCGGCTACTTATTTCTGATACGTAAATGTGAGTAACATGGCTGTTACTATAGTATTTTGAAACAATATCGTTGGCAAAATATATGAACTAACTTTTTGCGACGCCATGTTATTACAGTTACTAATCGAAGAGCATAAAACAATCACGGCAATACCAGTGGTAACAGTAACGAAGACCGCCTACAGTTGAAGGCAAGTAAATTCATTAGTTCCTATCTCATTGGTTTGCTACATTGTGGGCATAATTATACATACTATCAGTTATCGTTGCATACCACGTCGTTCAGGGCGGTCCAAAAACGACGCACTTCGGGGTTTTGTTTTTTTGTTTTTTTTATGTGATAATTTTTTGAAGTTTACTCGCCCTCCACAATTGAAACGTTGTAATATGATATGATACTTTTGTTTATCAGATTCTTGATTTGTAAATACTGCATTAATTTATGTATCAATGATAATTTCTTTCGCTCTATAGTTATCTTTATTTGAGCAATCAATTTTTATGTTATCATGTTTATATTAGATGACAATTTCATTTAAAGTTGGGGACTGACATTAAGTTAGTTGCATAATTAGCAGTAATATATCGGTTAACCATGTTTTTACATGTTGAAAACCTAAAGAAAAGGGTACAAGAGTTTTGTTTTGTGCTATTTAGTCAGCATGCAAAAACTCACTCCAACAAAAAAACACAAGACAATCCTACAAACTTAGGCAAAAATTAGGCTATAGATCTTCATACGAGGAATATCCAAATATACTAAGTAGGAACGTTATCGAGTTAGGGTATTAGGAGGGGGAGGATAGAAATCGGTGAGCCAGGTATTTTTTATCCTCCCCCTCCTTCCAATTGTTCTTATATGTGCGATAATTTGGGTTTTTCTAATTCTTTTGAACGGGGGTGTTACAGATATTGAAGAAAAGTTATACAAGCTTCCTGTGTCTCTCATTACTAACAAAAAAACGATGTATGATGCATGTTATTCATGAACAGATTCTAATAACCTGAGTAACATCCCTTGGGTGACATAACAATAGTTTATAACTGTGGATAAACTATCTAATCCTGGCCTTATATATTGTGATTATATGTTGAATCTGGCATTTGGATATATATACATTTATTTTGATGTTTCTGTGTATGTTATTGTTAAACATCTATAAAGTGCAATTTTTTAGTTAATAGTCTTGAGTTTAGAAATGAACTGCCTTCCTGTTAATTTGTTTTGATGGTATTGTGATTATTGTAGTTTTATCTAATACATAAAGGTATTATGCATTTTTGTTGGTTATAGGTCTAACCGTATAAGGAGGAATTAGGAGAAAAGAGATGAATAGCGCTAAGATTTATGTTTTTTTTGGGCTCTGGTCATGATGCATGTTACAGTATAAAAGATCTAACATATATATATATATATATATATATATATATATATATATATATATATATATATATATATATATATATATATATATATATATATAGGATAAAGATCAAATAAAAAGACAAATATCCGTACATTACGTAAAAAGATTTTTTTTTTCAAAAATTTTCTCGAAAAATTCCAAAAAAATTCCACAAGATCAAGTATGTTGCTGCATGAAAAAGTTGTGAAGGAAGTTTTTCTAAAAGTTGATATTTTTTCAGAAAAAAATTTATGAAAAAATACGTTTTTGCATTAAATCGCTTTTTTGTGCATCAAAAATTCGTTTTTGCACCCAAGTTCTTTTGACTTTTTTATTCAAAATAACATTGCGTATCTAACTAAAACAAGTTGAAAATTTTGTGCATCAAAAATTTTTTGCGCATCAAAATTCGTTTTTTGTGCATTAAAAAAAACGTATAAAAACTCAAAATTAGAAAAACTTCTTTCACAAAAGTTTCATGCACCAACATTCCCGATCTTATGGAATTTTTTTGGATTTTTTCGCGAACTTTTTTGAAAAAAAAATCTTTTTACGTAGTGTACGGATATTTATCTTTTTATTTTAACTTTACCCTATATATATATATATATATATATATATATATATATATATATATATATATATATATATATATATATATATCTAACATGTACTTTTCTTTCATTACCAGAACCATGGCTGCTCATGAAGACGCTAATGCTTCTTGTGTTTATTACGCCCCACTTGATCCGACCCTACCCGAACCATGGAAGGGTTTAATTGATAATAGCACAGGAACAATTCGTGGTCCCGTGACGCTGGATTTTCAGTCGCAGACTGTTTTCGGTCCGTGTCAAGGTTATTTCTATGAAACGTTATTATTGTTTTTTTGGTCAAAAAAATAGTTTGTGGTATCACTGAATATGGTGTTTTATATGTACAGCCGTGCCTTAATACACGTGTTTTAGATTTCTCAAGAGGTGCATCGTTGTTCTTTACGGGAGGTAGACAGCGACTGATTTTTTTTTATAAATACGTTGTATGTTAAATGTTTTTTCTTATTATGTGACTTAGAATTATGGTCTACCTGATTCGTAATTACATTATCACTCACTTACCAGGACCGTCCAACGCGCCCGTGGAGTATGCTTTTATCTCAAGCGGACCGCACGCTGGTGCACCACAACTGCCTGCATTCTCAACAGGTGTGTAACTTACTTGGTTTTATTCTATATAAATCATTTCAACATATCTACAGTATGTATAGGCTAACATTATGGTGCACTTTATTGGTAATTATCTTCCAATGAAGCACATTGAGAAGAAAAAGAAAAACCAACAGAGAAGCTATAAAAGCTCTGAACCTAATATGGAATGAAATGAGCAAGAATGTCACAATTTTTAATTACAACGAGTTTTATAGCATACCAATTCTAGAGGCTGCACGTGTGGATGCTTGCAAGGGGATAGTTTTCTTAACTTAGTTACTTTCTACTATATATGATTGTATATATATATACACATTCCAACCATTTTTTTACTTCTTTCGCTATAGTAAAATATATGCCAACGATAAATATAAGTCATCTTACGCTATACAAACATATGTCAACGAAAATTATAAGTCATGCCCGCCCCAACGGGCGGGCTTATATGCCCGAGAGGGCTTATAAGTCATGCCCGCCCATCGGGCGGGCCATGAAAGCTATAATTACAAGTCATGCCCGCCCATTGGGCGGGCTTTGAAGTCTATATATATATATATATATATATATATATATATATATATATATATATATATATATATATATATATATATATACTCATTCCAGCAGCACTAACATAGTACTAGCAGTAGTAACTCTGCTTCAGCAGGACTAACGTAGGACTAGCAGTAGTAACTCTGCTCCAGCAGTACTAACTTAGTACTAGCAATAGTAACCCTGTGACTAAAAGATGCACTCACATAATATGGTCACGCTTATCAACATTATTGGTCACTCTTTGTTTAATTCGATGTGTGACTAAATATTACAAAGTGCCATACAAACTAAAAATTCTTGTGACCATTGGATGAACAATAGTCACGCAAAATACACATTTCTTCACTTTAAACAGCATATGGTCACACTTATTAACACTTTTGGCCACTTTTTGCTTAATTGTATGTGACTAAATACAAAAAAAAGAAAAAAAAAAGAAAAAAAAATGCTTTGTGTGACTTAATATTACAAAAGGCCACACAAACACTGATAGGAATATAAATATTCATATGAAAGACTCGGTCACCCCGAGTACTCATTAGCATTAATTAGCTCGTAGGCTTAATAGTTTAGTTTAGATATCGTATCATCCATGGAGTCGGGTCGGGTCTTTACCTACTGTAAACCTGATTGATGAGTGGCGTTTTTACTCATCATTTTATACCCGAAAAACCCCACAAAAATGACCAAAAACACCCAAATGGACCATATAATGTTACAAATATCCTTGGATTGTGTTTTTTGTGTTTCAGGTATAAAAGGATTGAAAACGGGGCAAACATGGACAAAACCGAGCTTGGAATGGAAAAGAGTCGAAAACCGAAGCCGGGAAAGTCGTTTTTCATATGGATTTGATTCAAGCTCAAGAAATTCCAAAATAAACCTTGGATTATTTTCACTTGGCAATATTAGCCCTTGGTTTAACTTTGAAGACATGGCAGTTTTGGTCCCCACAATTACAACAATATCACATTTGGTCCTTGGTAGTTTAACCACATTTTATCCTATCTATCTATCCTATTAAACTTACACAACCGGATCCAAAAGAAATACAAAATACTACTTCCCTAAACCTATCCTACATTAAACTAACTAACCGGATCCCCAATCCATTTATCCCACCGGCCCATATTTACTTAAACCCAGCCCACATCCTCTAAAAAACCCGACCCACCCACCTTCGAATAATATATCAATCGGGGTCAAATGATTAGTCAAACCCCCAATTCATTCCCTGTATATCTTCTTCCTTTTAACCTAATCCCTCCATTAAACCCTAATCACCAATCCATCCCTTTCCTCACCACACCAGTCCAAAAGATTCACATGGGCATGTCTTTGGTCCCCTCCCCTCCACCTCAGCGATCCGTGGACAAAAGGAAAAATCAACGGATGAGATTCCAAGATGTGGTGACCAAGTTATGATCCAAGGGCCATGGAAGAAACACAAGTAGCAAGAGGGGAACACACTCACAAAAAAAAAACACACTCATTCTAGGGTTTTTGTATTTTTTAGTAGTATAAATATAGATAGAGTAGTAGCAGTAGAACCAGGTTTATTTTAGTTTTTTTTTAAGGTATTTGTATTTTTTTATTTTCCAAGCATTGTAATTTACTCTTATTCTTAATTTAAATTCAGTCTTTTTTTTAAGTTTCAATTTTACTGTCTTGCTTATTCAGTTGGTGTTTTGATTATTCAGTAAAAGTCCTAAATATTGTCTTTAGCTTATAGCTTATTCAACTGCTTACCTGCTTATGTCTTCTGCTTATTGCTTTTTATGTTTTTTTTATTTTGCTTATTTGTTCCATATGGTGTTTGTTAGTTCTGTGGTATGCCAGGCTTCTAGTTCTAGGTTGCTTTACCCTTTCCCTTTGCCTTAAAATAGTTGTTTATAACCTAAAAATAGCTGACAGATTTTAAGAAGATGTTTGGTCATTAGATGAAATCTGTGGTTGAATAAGTTTCATAGAGTAATATTAGTCCAAGTAGTTCATTATTGGTTGATATATACAGGTTAAGTCATATAAATTAGTGCACATTTCGGTGAAAGTCAAAATAGGTTTAATTTTGGCATTCTGTGCACAGTAGATTGAATTAGGTTCTCAATTCTTAGATCTAGGTAGAATATTCTGTCACTTAGCTTAATTAGGTTCTATATCATCTTATCATAACATCTAGGTTCAATATAGATCATTAGCATTTCATTTTAGTCAAAGTTTGTTAAAACAGAAAAAGTCAAAAACAAAAGGTAGGAAGTCTGTTTTTTTTTCAAACTTGCAGATAAGAATTAACATAGTAATTGGTTTAAAAATTAGTTGACATTTAGTTTGTGAGTTATTTGGTATGTGAACCTTAAGTTTCAATAGCCTTTGTTAATTTTGGGCATCATCTTTGGGCTTAAAATTAAGCTCAAAACAGCCCATTTGAAACTCATTCTACCCTGCAATAAGCCAGCAGTTCAGCAGACCCTCTTTGGTCTGTGGCTTATGTTGTGTTATTTTGAGCTTATTTATGAGATTTATAGCTTATTGTGAATCAGTTTTTTTTGTTTTCAGTATGGTTTCAGTTTATCTCCCTATTTATTAGTTTATGAGTAGTTTATACTAGCTTATTTAGAATTCCTCTTGTTTTTTTTTCTAACTAATCCAAAAATTAAGCTGTTCTGAGCTTATCTCTTAGTATAAAAAAGATTTTCAGTTTTAAACTTTGTTTGCTTCACTTGTTGCTTTGAGCTTTTAAAAGAAAATCAAGAAAAAAAAATATATATTGCAAAAATTGACCAGCCTGGGATTCGAACCCAGGTCTGTCAGCCCACAACACAGCTTCCTTACCACTGCACTCTTAGCCTTTTCTTAGTTAATTCCTACACAACTTAATTTAAAACCCTTATTTTTACCCTTTTTCTTTTTTTTAGCTTATTCGACCCTTGTCTGCTTTTTCCCAGCTTATTGAAATAAGCTGGGACACTTTCTATATTTTTCATAGCTTAAGTTTAGTATAAATTATTTTAGGAAAAATTTTCAGAATTTTCTTTTTTCTCATTTAGTATTTTTAATCAATTATTTTCTTTTAAATAGTTTTTAATTTATAAAAAATTATTAAAAAAGTCAAAAAAATATATTTCTTTTTTTCAAAATTTTATTTTGCCATTTAGAACGTAGGAAAATTATTTTGGTACTCGTAGTATTAATTTTTAAATATTTTGACGTTTTTACTCGTTCGTAGTTTCCGGTTTACGTTATTTTAATTTTCGTTTTAGTAGATATTAAAATCCAAGTGAACCCTCGTCTTTTCAAGCATTTTAATTCCGAACCAAAAACGATATCCTCAATTTCACGCCTCGTTGGGACCTCGACCCGGGTATACACTTATCCGGTTATTAAATCGATTGTCGCGTTCGAACCGTCGCGGGTTGACTTTTCTTCGTGAGAGGTTTAGCTTGTCACGCGTTTTTGCGCGAACTATCAATTTTTGGCGCCGCTGCCGGGGAGGTGTGTTGCGACAATATCGTCACGGTTTGACGATTAGTGACTTGAAGAACCTTCCTCGTGAAGTTTCGTATATATCTTGTGAATATTTTTTATCCAAAAATCCAAAAAAAATTGAAAAACCAAAAAACCCAAAAATATTCTTCTTTCCTTTTTAACCCTAATGTTCTTGGTGCATGCGCACACGTAATCGTAGACGTGCTGCCTCATTAGTCGAACCCGAGATTCGTACTAATCCCGATCCTCCCATTGTCATAATGGCGAAGAATCGCACCATGCTTGAGCTTCTCCAAGCACCCACCGAGGGTTACGGAGATGCTATTGTTGTTCCCCCGATTGTTGCCGATAATTTCGAGCTTAACCCGGCGTTACTATCCTTAGTAACGTCAAATCAATTTTACGGTTTCGAGAGGGATGACCCCCATTCCCACATTCGATGGTTCAACAAAATTTCATCGACCATCAAATGTAGGGATGTTCCTCCAGAAGCAATCAAATTGCTTCTCTTTCCTTTCTCTCTTTAGGGGGCAGCCCGGATTTGGCTTGAAAAACAACCCCCTCGTTCTATCTTAACTTGGGAAGATTTGGTGTCGAAATTTGTGAACGAATTCTTTCCACCTTCAAAAACCACAAGTTTAAAAAATGAAATTACCAAATTTACTCAAAAATTTGATGAATCTTTTAGTGAAGCGTGGGATCGTTTTAAAGAATTACTTCGCAAATGTCCTCACCACGGTTTTTCCGAGTTACACCAAATTGATACTTTCTACAATGGATTGAACCAAACCGACCAAGATTCTCTAAACGCCGCCTCCGGTGGTTTTATATTGAATCGGACTACGGGAGATGCTTTGTCCATCATCGAGAACAAGTCAAAGGTTCGCACTTCACGAAGCAAACCGGTTGTTTCCCAAGTGAGTGCTTCGCCTTCTTGTTCACAAACGATGAATACTTCTAGCACGGATGCTAAAATTGACAAGCTTACGGATACCGTACAAGATTTGGTTCTCTCCATCCCAAAAATTCTTTCTTCTTCCCCACAAGCTTCTCCACCCGCTCAAGTCAAAGCGGTGGAGGAAAGTTGTGTCACTTGTGGTGGTCCTCATGCTTATTATAATTGTACCGCCACCGATGGCTGGCCTTTTAAAAGCAATGCCATAGCCGGGTCTTACAACCAAGGAGGTACTCAATACCATCCTCAAGTTGACCCGAGCTATCGAGCTAACTATCAAGCAGGACCACCCGGTTTTTCTCAACCAAACAATCAAAATAGATTTAATCAAAACCAAAGTAGGGGGCCAAATGTTCCATATCAATCCCCTACTAATCAATACCCGACCCAAGGGGTCAATTTCACTCAAGGGTATCAAGCTCCAAATTACCCTGCCCCGATTGCTCCCTCAAATGATCTTACAAATTACATTAAGACAAATGAGGTGAAAATGAGGGCCATGCAAAATCAAATCACAAATTTGAAAATCAAATTTCAAAATGCTTTGACTAAGCAGGGTAATGAGCTCAAAAGCAAAATTGATCAATCGCAAACAAAGATTGAAAACATGTTTGATACCCTCATCCATCAATTTCAGCAAGCTAATCTAGCTAATCAAGCTAATCAAGCTTCTACTTCAGGAACTCTCCCAGCTAATACAATTCTTAACCCAAAGGGAGAGTTGAAAGCTGTTACCACCCGAAGTGGTAAAGCTTATGACGGACCCTCGATTCCTACTCCTTCTCCGGTGAAGGAAGTGGAACGAGAGAAGGAGGTAACAAAGGACAAGGTGCACACCTCAAGCCCACAAGGTACCGCACACGTCCCACCTCTAGTAATCCAAACTCCAATTCCGGAACCCGATGTTCCGAAGACAAATTCTAAGCCTTCAATACCATATCCTTCAAGGCTTAATGATCAGAAGCATAAAGAAAAAAACAATCAACAAATGGAAAAGTTCTTTCAAATCTTCAATGAGTTGCATTTCGACATAAGCTTTGCAGATGCTCTCGTTCTTATGCCAAAATTTGCATCTAAACTTAAAAGTTTGCTAAGCAACAAGGAAAAGTTGTCGGAGATGGCAAAAACCCCCCTAAACGAGCAATGCTCGGCGGTTATCCTCAAAAAGCTTCCCGAAAAGCTCGGAGACCCCGGCAAGTTTTTAATCCCATGTGATTTCTCGGGGATGGTTCAATGCTCCGCCTTGGCGCCAGCATTAACCTTATGCCACTCTCGATATGGGAAAAATTGTCTCTTCCAAAGCTTACACCTACTTGCATGACACTCGAGCTAGCGGACCGTACTATTACTCATCCGCTTGGAATAGCCGAGGACGTTGTTGTGAAAGTAGGAAAATTCCACTTTCCCACTGATTTTGTTGTGGTAAACTTTGATGCTGATCCTCGAGTTCCACTCATTTTGGGTAGAGCTTTCTTAAGAACGAGCCGTGCTCTCATTGATGTGTACGCTGAAGAATTAACCATTCGTGTTGATAATGAAGCGGTCACATTTAATATTAATCAGGGGTCTAAATGCAACGTTGCTACGATTGATCAAAAATCTGATATACTTTCAAGATTTACGGTCAAGAGTACGTCACAAAAACGTGCTGAGCTCAAAGCAATGAAAATTGCCCCTGGTTCAAGTCAGTGGTTTAAGAGTTGTGCTGAAGTTAAAAGTGTTCTTGATTGCGATGAACACGAATCAGAGGATACAACGGAAGTGGTGAAAACTGCTAGCTCTAAGAGCGCACCACTTGCCCCACCTCCGGAATCGGTTTATCGTATTGATATTTCCGCACCACTCATTTCCGACTCTTCCCATCCTTCTCCTCCATTTGAGGGAAGTGATATCTATAAGGAAGAGCTCGAGGTTTTCTTGTTTGATGCTCCAATTTAACCAGAAATTGTTGAGCCCGATTGTGATCCGGGGGGAGACGCTCCGTTGTTTGAAAAAATGATATTTGATGAACCATTATTTTCTCTCCCCCCGAAGAAAGTTGTTATTGAGGAAAAGCAGTCTGATCCTGTGGAGCTCGAGCTCAAGGATGCTTTTCCCGAATATGAGAGTTTTGTGTTTGATGACAAAGAGGAGAGTAGTGGCAGTCCCACTTCTCATCCTGATTATTCACTCTCGGCTTACGAAGCCTTTTCCTTTGATATCGATCATTTGGAAGAGACGGCTAGTGGCAGTACCACTTCCCATTCTTATCTCTCTCTTCCAGAGTATGATTCATTTCATTTTAATATGAATGATCTATATCATGAGGAGTTCTCCGATGAACTCCCTCATATTATATCTCCTCCGGAATATGATCATTTCTACTTTGATCTTGAGGAAGATACTTGTCTGGGGGGAGGTGTGCTTGATTATAAGAATTTACTTATTGAAAATTTCATCCCAACCCTCCTGCCCAAGACTTTTGATGAAAGCTTTGTCTTTGGTGATGAAGAATTTTTCATGATAATCATGATGATTTTTCTTCTCTTCATCACATTTGTTGTGATTTCTCATCTCTTTCACTCCTTCGGGAGTGAGGACACCATCTTTGACCCCGGTATCGCCCCTAATAGTTTCTACTATTAAAATACCGCAGGTGTATCTCATCGGTGTGGAACATTCAAGAACTTCAATGTTTCTTCAAACATTTTGAATGAAAGTCCGATGGAGATTTTCTCTTCCACTTGCTTCCCCATGGACAAATGAATTCGGGGTCGAGTCAAGCTCGTGACTCGGTTAGCAAAAACAAGCGCTTCGTGGGTGGCAACCCATGCTTATCCTTCTATTTTCTTCCTAATTTCTGTCACTAAGTGTGGGGGAATTCCTCTACTTGTTGCTTTGTGGTTGTATGTTTGCCTTTGTTTTTAGGATTCCCGTAGATCGTGATGATTGATGCGCCTGTTTTCAATCCAGCCGCCCAATATCCGATCTTTATATTTATGTTTATCCAGGGATATCTTATTAATCTTTTTTGTGAAAACAAGATTTCATTTCCACACTTAGGTAGTAGTATTACCTTTTTACGTTCTATAGTGTCGGCTCAGGCCGGTACTTTGAAGATTGAGGGCAATATTCAATTCTAAGTGTGGGGGGGGGGGGGGGGGGGAATTCTTGTAAATTTGACCCAATTTTTAAAATTTTCACATATTGTACCTTCTAGTCCCCTAGCACCCCTGTTTTGACCAAAATTTTAAAATTTTTATCGTATTTTTCGTCTAAAAGAAGTGCGTGGCACAATAAAAATAATTTGCTAAACATTAATACTTCGGTATTAGTAGAAGTTTAGACTTGATTAGGCTAGAACAAGGGGAATCCCGACTCTGCTAGAGTGTTGATCTAGCTGCTACCCTTAACGCTTAGGCTAAGTTTTTACGAATTGTGCAAATGAAAATGCTAAGCGTGGAGTAGTTGGTTCTCTTTAGAGCTTATATAAGTAATCTATGGCTTTTCCTCCCAGAAGATCCTAATCTGACTAAAATTAGTGCTATTTTCAAACTTTTGAACGCAAAAACCATTTTTGTTAAGCAAATAAATTTTTATACAATCTTGATTTAGAATACTAGTTCAAAGTTTTATTTAAATTTTGGAACAAGCATACTTTCTTAAAAACATAATAAGAATGCAAAATGAAAGTGAGTCATTGCTTGAAAGTTGCAAAAATTAAAGTTTTGAGTATGAATAAATAAGTGCTCTAAGCTACGGATTCGAGATCGGGCCTTGGATCCTTATTTCCGGAACGCGTTTAGGTCTTGGCTACCCTCTTGCACCGGCCCTTGGACCTCTAGTTCAGGAATGTGTAAGGTCTTGGTCTAACCACCTTGGATCCTCATTTCAGGAATGTCTAGAGTCTTGGAACACTCCGTTGTAACGGCCCTTGGATCCTTTATTCCGAAAGGTGTAAATTCTTGGAACTAAACCGTGAAGCTCCGTCGTTTAGGGTACGCAAGTAAAAAAAAAAAAAAGAAAAAAAAAAGTGAAAAAGTGATGAAAAATGAAAAAAATGTTTATGTTTGTTTATGAATAAATGTGAGAAACTTGCTTCTTCTTAAATTTAAATCGAAAGTTGAACTAGTGTTCGTCAAAATTGTCTAAAAGTTGGACGGTGATTTAGAAATTGTTGACTTCAAAGATCCCGTGAGCTCCGATACTATTCTCGAGGGTGTAAAAACCTAGCCTCCTAAGTTTACTAAGGATAAGCTGAGAAGAAAGTCGCTACATGGAGTGATCTCACCTTTGAGTCTCTAATTTCTAAATCATTGTCGGTTTTTAACCCTAATAAATGTCGATTTTTACGGTCAAAACTTTGAAAACAAGCACACACACCTAACTTATGAATAATTGTGGGAGCGAAAAGTTAAGTCTCGGCTTACACAGATTACTAATATAAGTAGTGTTAGCATTTTACAAAAACGTTTGCACAAGGGTTTTAGACTTAGTTGGGGAGTATAAAAAGAGGATGACGATTACAATTCCCCGGAGTCACCCATTTTGTGTGATTCCCGTTCCATGATGCCACTTTTGAAAATCAAGCATGATGTTTACGTTTGTTCTCGTTTAAATTACTTGCATTTTATAATAAAGTCAAAATGGGATAGTCTTGGTAATTTTGATCCTTTCATTACTTCATATGATCAGATTGCTAGGGACTAGCAATTGCTTACTGTGGGGGATTGATGAGTGGCCTTTTTACTCATCATTTTATACCCGAAAAACCCCACAAAAATGACCAAAAACACCCAAATGGACCATATAATGTTACAAATATCCTTGGATTGTGTTTTTTGTGTTTCAGGTACAAAAGGATTGAAAACAGGGCAAACATGGACAAAACCGAGCTTGGAATGGAAAAGAGTCGAAAACCGAAGCCGGGAAAGTCGTTTTTCATATGGATTTGATTCAAGCTCAAGAAATTCCAAAATGACCCGTGGATTATTTTCACTTGGCAGTATTAGCCCTTGGTTTAACTTTGAAGACATGGCAGTTTTGGTCCCCACAATTACAACATATCACATTTGGTCCTTGGTAGTTTAACCACATTTTATCCTATCTATCTATCCTATTAAACTTACACAACCGGATCCAAAAGAAATACAAAATACTACTTCCCTAAACCTATCCTACATTAAACCCACTAACCGGATCCCCAATCCATTTATCCCACCGGCCCATATTTACTTAAACCCAGCCCACATCCTCTAAAAAACCCGACCCACCCACCTTCGAATAATATATCAATCGGGGTCAAATGATTAGTCAAACCCCCAATTCATTCCCTGTATATCTTCTTCCTTTTAACCTAATCCCTCCATTAAACCCTAATCACCAATCCATCCCTTTCCTCACCACACCAGTCCAAAAGATTCACATGGGCATGTCTTTGGTCCCCTCCCCTCCACCTTAGCGATCTGTGTACAAAAGGAAAAATCAACGGATGAGATTCCAAGATGTGGTGACCAAGTTATGATCCAAGGGCCATGGAAGAAACACAAGTAGCAAGAGGGGAACACACTCACAAAAAAAAACACACTCATTCTAGGGTTTTTGTATTTTTTAGTAGTATAAATATAGATAGAGTAGTAGCAGTAGAACCAGGTTTATTTTAGTTTTTTTTTTAAGGTATTTGTATTTTTTTATTTTCCAAGCATTGTAATTTACTCTTATTCTTAATTTAAATTCAGTCTTTTTTTTAAGTTTCAATTTTACTGTCTTGCTTATTCAGTTGGTGTTTTGATTATTCAGTAAAAGTCCGAAATATTGTCTTTAGCTTATAGCTTATTCAACTGCTTACCTGCTTATGTCTTCTGCTTCTTGCTTTTTATGTTTTTTTTTATTTTGCTTATTTGTTCCATATGGTGTTTGTTAGTTCTGTGGTATGCCAGGCTTCTAGTTCTAGGTTGCTTTACCCTTTCCCTTTGCCTTAAAATAGTTGTTTATAACCTAAAAATAGCAGATGGATTTTAAGAAGATGTTTGGTCATTAGATGAAATCTGTGGTTGAATAAGTTTCATAGAGTAATATTAGTTCAATTAGTTCATTATAGGTTGATAAATACAGGTTAAGTCATATAAATTAGTGCACATTTAGGTGAAAGTCAAAATAGGTTTAATTTTGGCATTCTGTGCACAGTAGATTGAATTAGGTTCTCAATTCTTAGATCTAGGTAGAATATTCTGTCACTTAGCTTAATTAGGTTCTATTTCATCTTATCATAACATCTAGGTTCAATATAGATCATTAGCATTTCATTTTAGTCAAAGTTTGTTAAAACAGAAAAAGTCAAAAACAAAAGGTAGGAAGTCTGTTTTTTTTTTCAAACTTGCAGATAAGAATTAGCATAGTAATTGGTTTAAAAATTAGTTGACATTTAGTTTGTGAGTTATTTGGTATGTGAACCTTAAGTTTCAATAGCCTTTGTTAATTTTGGGCATCATCTTTGGGCTTAAAATTAAGCTCAAAACAGCCCATTTGAAACTCATTCTGCCCTGCAATAAGCCAGCAGTTCAGCAGACCCTCTTTGGTCTGTGGCTTATGTTGTGTTATTTTGAGCTTATTTATGAGATTTATAGCTTATTGTGAATCAGTTTTTTTTGTTTTCAGTATGGTCTCAGTTTATCTCCCTATTTAATAGTTTATGAGTAGTTTATACTAGCTTATTTAGAATTCCTCTTGTTTTTTTTTTCTAACTAATCCAAAAATTAAGCTGTTCTGAGCTTATCTCTTAGTATAAAAAAGATTTTCAGTTTTAAACTATGTTTGCTGCACTTGTTGCTTTGAGCTTTTAAAAGAAAATCAAGAAAAAAAAATATATATTGGAAAAACTGACCAGCCTGGGATTCGACCCCAGGTCTGTCAGCCCACAACACAGCTTCCTTACCACTGCACTCTTAGCCTTTTCTTAGTTAATTCCTACACAATTTAATTTAAAACCCTTATTTTTACCCTTTTTCTTTTTTTTAGCTTATTCGACCCTTGTCTGCTTTTTCCCAGCTTATTGAAATAAGCTGGGACACTTTCTATATTTTTCATAGCTTAAGTTTTGTATAAAGTATTTTAGGAAAAATTTCCAGAATTTTCTTTTTTCTCATTTAGTATTTTTAATCAATTATTTTCTTTTAAATAGTTTTTAATTTATAAAAAATTATTAAAAAAGTCAAAAAAATATATTTCTTTTTTTCAAATTTTTATTTTGCCATTTAGAACGTAGGAAAATTATTTTGGTACTCGTAGAATTAATTTTTAAATATTTTGACGTTTTTACTCGTTCGTAGTTTCCGGTTTACGTTATTTTAATTTTCGTTTTAGTAGATATTAAAATCCAAGTGAACCCTCGTCTTTTCAAGCATTTTAATTCCGAACCAAAAACGATATCCTCAATTTCACGCCTCGTTGGGACCTCGACCCGGGTATACACCTATCCGGTTATTAAATCGATTGTCGCGTTCGAACCGTCGCGGGTTGACTTTTCTTCGTGAGAGGTTTAGCTTGTCACGCGTTTTCGCGCGAACTATCACTGCTCCATAGCCTACATGGGGCGTTTATGTAATAAGTATAAATACCCTCTTCCCACCAAGGGAGAGGGTTGGAGCTTTTCATTATTCTTAATCTAATACACATACATTTCTCTCTCTAGAAAACTCCCACTTCTATCTCTCTCTCTCTCTAGAATTCGGCCTAAACACATGTTCAAGAGTGTGTTATGATTTCCAATATCTTACAATTGGTGTCAAGAGCTATGATTTGATTAGTGGTTGGATTCGTGGTTAATGTTTCATTGTTTGTTTTTTTTTTCTTTTCTTTGGTTTGAATTGAAAAGATAGAAAACATCATAGTTTAAGCCTTATTTGTGGTTAGTAGTTTTTTAAGCTTGTACTTTCATGTTTAGAATAGTTATGGTAGCTTATCTTGGTTACTAGATAGCTTATTTCATAAGTTTCGTGGACATATAAGGCTTATTCGAGAATTTTGTGTTTTTGTTTCTTGATTGCGATTTGACTCTCGGTAAACATTTCTTAGTTGCGATTTGAGTTGGGTTGGGAAAGATTGTGTTGCGATTTGGGTTAGTCTAGATCTGCGATTGGTTTTTAACTAAAAAGGGAAAAAGACAAAACTGCAAGAAAGTGACACCTTTGTCCGTTTGTGAGTTGCGATTTGGAATCTGCGATTTGGTATTGAGATTTGAGGTTGCGATTTGGTATTGCGCGTTGGTTGTTGCGATTTGCCTGAGATTGCGATTTGGTTGAAGGTTGCGTTTTGCTTCTGTGAACTGCTATTTGCCGTTGCGATTTAGGGTTGCGATTTGGTGCTGCGAGTTGACTCTGCGATTTGCCTAAGATTGCGACTTGGTATTGCTATTTGGGGTTGCGATTTGGGGTTGTGATTTGCCAGCTGAAGACCAACTATCAAGCCTTACTAAACGTTATGCTGCCCAAGTCTTGTCTGATCTTGCGACTTATTCATTGAGACTTGTATACTTCATAACTTAAAATCATCTTAACTAAACCAATTCACAATTAAACAACAAATCACAAAATACAACAAACAATCACCACTCCTCACATACAATCACTAATCATTGTACCGATCCAACAGTTATCATAACACATATTAACTATCATTTCACGATTTCTTCTTGATTTTGTAAAATCCCGCGAAAGATTCTATTTCTAGGTTTAAATCATAGATTTGTAAAATCTCGTGCTCGTTAATATCATGCCAAAAACTTCGGATTCAGTCATAGCTGAGGTACTCAAATTGTATGACATGATCGATGAACATAAGATTCTCGAAAAAGTACAACTGACAAACGTTGTTTAGTCAGATACTACTAATATGGGAAATAGCAATGTTATCCCATATGAACAATATGTGAAACACAACGAAGCGTCTGTTGTACCTAGTAGTGCATCTTCTGTTCTAAATGATGGTTATGTGATGCATGAGAACACTGCCGTTATCCCTGATGACTCATTGACTACTAAACATAATATCTATAAAGATCAAGTGGCCATACATGAACAACGTGCAGAATTGGAACTTACTGAACGTGAACAGAAAATGGATAATCAAATGGGTACATCTTTGTACTCGAGTTCACAAGAGAGAGAGTTGCATCAGTTACAACAAATGCAAGATAATGCAAAGGAAAGTTGCATGAAATACTTTCGACTACGTCATTCACATCTCAAGGTTCTCTCAGAAAGACCTGGATCCATGGGAGGATTCGAACGAGCATTTGCATCATTCTTTGGTCAAGATGTTCAGACTTTCATAGGCACTATGTTCCTGAACTTAGATCAACTAGAACAACAACTTGTCAAAGAAGAATTTCATGAAATTGGATCCATGGCTGCTCTTCAGGTGATCAACAAACAACTTCAATTGTTCATCGGTTCACAATACACTTGGGATTATGACAGTCAAATGAAAAAAAAGTGTTTTACTGATTACACTGGAATTGAAGTTAACATGTTCAGAGAAACATTACAACAACACATGGGTAATGTTAAGAAGTACATTGAGGAAAGAGCACAATACAAACTAAAGTATGACATCAAGATGAATGAAAGTCGGATGCAATCAAGAGAGATTAAGGTTGATTCGAGTAAAGCAATGGGTGCTAGTTTAGTTGTCACAGAATGTAGTGGGACAAAGTCAGATAAGCATGATACAAGCAGCAGTTATGTGACTCATATCACACATGGTGTGGATGCTGATATCAGTCCAGTAAATGACCAAGTCCCATTTGCTGAGGTAAATTTAACTGTTCAACATAATGTCCTTGCTAGTGAACAACAACATACTGATCAATCTGAACCTATTTATGACACATATCTGTTAGAAAAGGCTGATAACAATACCACTCCTGATTCAACAAATATGAGTCATAAGGGGGGAGAAATTGACCAGGATGCTAAACATGATCAAGTTATAAGTCCTTTGCTTAAGGCTGAGCTTTTCAAAACGAATGACATGGTTGAAAAAGAAGTTTATAATGAACTTTCAAACAGATTCTTACAACTTGAAAAACATTGTATTTCACTTGAAATATCAATACAACAGAAGGAAGAAAGTCTTCAAACTAACAAACCATGTAATAATCCAGAATTTCCTGAATTTCATGAATTTTTTGAGATAAACGATTTGAAAGCTCAGCTACAAGCTAAAAACTTAACGATCAACAATTTGAAAACTCGAATTAATATGCATGAGAAAAGTAATGAAGCCAAGGATAAACATGACATTGATGCAATTGAAACAAGAAACATCGAATTGGAACTTAAAGTGGCTAAATTACTTAAGGAAAATGACACTTTGAAAAAGCATTACGAAGACCTGTATGATTCTATCAAAGAAACAAGAACTAAGACTACAGAACAAACAACTTCTTTGATTGCAAAAAAAAATGATGAATTCAAAGCTCAACTTCAGGAAAAAGGGTTTTACAATTGCAACATTAAAAAACGAGTTAAGAAAATTAACAAGAAATAGTGTGAATACTAAGTTTGCAAAACCATCAATCTTGGGGAAACCAGTTTCACAACCATTTAGAAACCAATCAGTTGTTAGACAACCGACTGCGTTTAGATCTGAACGACCAAAATTTTCAAAACCACGGTTTGCCTCCCAAGTTGATGCGAAACAAGTTTTGTCAAAACCAGTCACTTCACAGTCTAGACCTAATGAAAAAGAATATGCTTTTGCAAAACCCCATCATATGAGTGCTTCTAGTTCTTCTAGGATTAGTTCAAAGCGTGTGTCATTTGTGACACCAAAAGAACATGTTAGACATAAAGACATTGTTCAGAATCAAAACCTAGCGGATGATAAGAAAAACACACATGAAAAGACTAGGAATTTGCCTGTTTCTAAGAGTAGTTGCGTGTCGATTAAAGCAATTCCCGTAGCAGATCACTCTAAGAATCCTAGATCTTTTTCTGAATCCAAACACTTTATTTGCTCGACTTGTCAGAAATGTGTTTTTAATGCAAATCATGATGATTGTGTAACAAAATTCTTGAAGAAAGTGAATGCTCGTGCTAAGGTTCAATCCCCTAAGACTAGAAACAATAACAAGCCCGTAGGACCAAAGAGTTATACTCAGAAACCTGGTAGGCAGATTGCTATAGGACAAAGGTTTTCTCTCAACATGTCTTCCACTGTGCATGAGAAACCAAACACTCCTAGATCTTGTCTTAGGTGGATACCGACGGGTAGAATTTTTAAGATTGTTGGTCTTAGATGGATACCTACTAGGAAGATGTTCACTGATTGCACAACCAAGGTTGACAGTGAAACCCCAAATGGTTTAGATGCTGATATCACTAACCCATATAAATGCGAACATACTCTTAATGTTAGTGCAGGTAGTCTTCACTTAAGTGCAGGTACATCGTTCACTCCTATTAAGGAAAGACTCAGAGTTTTGTTGCTGAAAAGGCTGATATCTCATAAATTAGGGGTTCAAGAAACTCAAAATTGATGAACATGAAATATGACGTTTGAACACATCAGTTCAAGCCTCGTTCTTTTGCAAAATATGAAGTTTGAACACATCCGTTCAAGCCTCGTTCTTCAACGACTATTGGCGTCTGCGGACAACACCTCAGGCCCCACTCCTTAAAGAAAAGAAAGGCGTACGCTTCAGTACGCTTTATCTTCGGAAGAAGAGAAATCCTCGTGTTTATGACCATTCTCATCAACATGCTTCATGTTTTTTCCATGTTCGTTTAGTCATCAAGTGGATCTACTTACCTTTGATCGTATTCTTATTCACATGTTCAATCAGAAATGGCAACCTCATATGCAATTTTTGAGGGGTAGAAGTGTGAATAAACTACATGTTGATTGATGTTTGAAAGATGGTCATACGACTCCTGTATACAACAGTTCAGGACCCGCGTCTAATCTTTTGACTCATGGTACAATCAGTACAGGACTCGTGCCACAAGTGCCTCCTCCAACACCTAATGTTCCACTAACTAAGGATGAATGGGATTTATTGTTTCAACCTATGTTTGAGGAATAATTCCAACCTCCTACGAATGTTGATCATCCAGTTCCTGAAGCTCTTGCTCCGGTTCCTGCTGACTCAACTGGTTCACCTTCTTCAATTTCCATTGATCAAGATGCACCATCTAGAAGTACAACTGATGAAGCGAAAAGTGTACCGCTTTTAGGGGGTCATTTAAGCCCTAAATCGTATTTATTTGATCAAATATTGCCCTAAATCATTCCTTTTGTCATTTTAGGTACTTTGGAGAAGAAATCTGGAAAAGGAAGCATTTTGGACGTTTTTGGAGCATAAAAGTGAAGAATTCGACAAAATGCCAAAGCTGCTGGAAAAGTACACGTGACGGCGTCAAGGATTGCTCCTGACGGCGTCACGGCTTGGCAAAAGAAGTGGATATGACAAATACACGTGACGCGCCAGAAAGTTTTACAAAGGAAGTCTGACGGCGTCACCCTTTAAGGTGATCAAGGCCGTCTCGTGCTAAGACAAAGAGAGATGGCCATCAGGATTAAAGAGTGACGGCGTCACCCTTAACCTTGACGGCGTCAGCTCCTGATAGGCCAGAACGGATTTTGGAGGATTAAAGAAGGACGGCGTCACCTCCTACAACGTGACGCCGTCAGCCCCTAAATTCTATATATAGTTTTGCAATTTTTATTCATTGTGTGCAACTTTGTGAGGAGAAACCCTAAGACGATTTTTCTGCCATTTTTAAGGGTTTTATACCCTTGGATCTCCCATGTTCAATTGAAGATAAGTAATCAATTAATCATTCAATATGTCTATGTGTTGTTTGATTATATCTTGTTCTTGTCTTTTATTTAACATGCTAGGCTAGATTTATCTTGTGTTTGCTTAGATCTAATGAAACCTAACTATTGATTATTAGTTGTTGGTGTGTTATTAATTGTATTGGATGATTGTTTATCGATGTTAGGCTTAAGAAAACTGGCTAACCTCCTATACGGTAACTTGCTCAAACGTCTTAAGAAACATGAACCAATGCGTACTAAAGTTTTTATGGTTGTATTTAATGCATGAGCGAATTCTAATGATCCCATGTTAGGAGCTTCTTAGCCGGCTCGACATAGGAGTGAAGTAAGAGCTTGTAGAGTTGGGGAAGTACGTACGCCACCCCACGATTGGTATTAAGGAATACACCCGTCATCCACGCAATTAATACATACTAATCAACCGGTAAAAAATAGTTAGGGAGTAAGGAAATCTAAGTAAACACATTTCTCTCCATATAAGTTCCACAACCTTTTTATTTTCAGTTATTTTATTTTATTTGTAATTGTAGTTATTTGGGTTAGTTGACTAGCAACTAATTCCACCCACTCCTTCAAACCCGAGATTTTACTTGCTTTCATAAAAAAATATAAAAATACAAAAAGAATCTTCCCTCGCCCTTAGACCTACTATAGTAGTTTTTCAATCCTAACGACACTATTCCCCTAGAGAACGATCAATCCCCCGGTACTTGCCACTTCACTATACTACATCGGTCAGGTACACTGCCTGGTGGGGATTGCAAGCCTCTTGAGATCCCTCGAGAGGTAAAACCTGTTGTAAGGTCGCAAAACCACGCATCAAGTTTTTGGCGCCGCAGCCCGGGGAGTAGTTATTGCTTAGGTTGAAATTTTATTTTTATTAGGTCTACTCACAAGATTCCTATCAAGTGAGATTTTTTCTTTTTATTTTGTAGCTTTCTCGTAGTTTATCTTTTCTTTGTGATTTTGTTTGTAATTTGCTTCAAATGGACTTTTCACTTAGACTTCTAAGATTGCAAGATATGGTTGAGTGGCTAGAACACCAAGGAGTTCAAAATACCTCATTTAGAGACACCTATGAATCATATGAGCCTTCACCTAGGATAGATTCTTATGAACAACCTCCATGTTTAGGATCTCATCTTAGTGAGGCCAATAGGAAAAGCGACCTAGTTTGCCAAGGAATTGTGGATAGAGCCGAAACAATAAACCATAAGTTGGATGAAGCGCTAGGTTTGTTATCATCACTACCTAAGAAAACAATTGATGAGGATATAGGTGATCTTGACACGTGGAATGATGAGGTAAACACCATAAGCCCACAAAATACTCAACCATCATTTGAGGCACCCACACCGCCCGTGACTTACCCGGAAGAATAGAAGAGACTTTAGGAATCCCGATGGAGGTAGAACCCTTGGACCAAGCACAACTAGAGGATATAGGTTTGAACACTTTTAGTGATGACCTTACTCTTAGTTCTAGGGAATTTCCTAGTGTTGATGAGCCGGAACCTCAACCTTTACACAACTTTTCATCCTTAGATTTACATCTAGGAGACAAAAGAGGAACCGACCCACCCATAAACCAATATTATCCGGGTAGTTTTAGGATGAAGGAAGCCATTCACTCACCCCCTTCACCTCACGTGGCATATTTCCACCCTAAGGGTGTGTATCGCTACTTCCACCCGCACTTAATCCTAAGTGTAGGGAAAACCTCCCCTATTTCCGTTAAATAAGAGTAGAGTCAGGCTCGTGACTCGAACAAAAACAAGCGCTTCTTGGGAGGCAACCCAAGCTTTATTTGTTTTGTTTGTTGTGTGTTTGATTTTATTTGTTTCCGTATGCAAGTTTAATTGTTATTGTGTGTGCTCATGTTTCAAAGTAAATTGTGAAAATGCTTTATTTTGTTTTTAACTTCGTCTTAACTACATATAAAGGTATTTTGCAAAAGATAAGTGTAAGGGAATCCAAATTTGTTTACAAGAACAAGATTGAACATGAATCACAACAATATTAAATGAGCATGCATACTAGTAATTGTTAGAGTCAAATGCTTGTATCGAGTCATAATGAATATTTTGCAGGATTTCCAGGAAGTGAGGCATAAGTTTTTCCAGAAATTTTCTGGAAACTAACCATAAAATTTCTGCAGGTCACTTCTGACGGCGTCAAGTGTAAAATTCTGGAAATTTTGCAAGTTTTGTTTTTCTACCGGAGTCATAAAGTTTTTGTTAAATCTTTAGTTTTATAAACTCCAGGAAATCTGCAAATATTCATTCTACAAGCATTATATCTTTAATCGTTTTGTTTTTATTTCTAAGTCTGGAATTACATCTAGTTGTGAGTTTTCTTTGTTCAGGTTGATGCTTTGGGTTTTTTGTGTTTGTTTTCTCAGGTTTAACAGGTTATATTGGACAAGAAGATGATTTATATTTCGGAAGGGAAGCTTTCAACGTTCATTTTCTTGGAGGAGGATTTAACCATGTTACCGGATTATCCACATCGAACGAATCAGGGGAGTATTTGTTTTCATTCTTTTACCTTATTTACTTTTACATCCTTTGAATGAACATTGGGGACAATGTTCAGCTTAAGTGTAAGGGGAGGGTAAATGATGATACCTTAGAGAATACAATTGCACTTGATTTTTGTTTGTTTAATGGTAGATGTGTAATAAAACTGAGAGAAATACCTGTTAAGGCAATTTTAGTGCCAAATTTAAATTTTTTTACAACATATAGGAGTGAAACTTTGGTCTTAATGAGCGTCTCACGGATAGGAGTTATATGACTAGCACAAAACCGTACCACTAAAAAAATTTTCCACCCCCAAATATGTGAGGTTCGCCCCTAGAATTGGTAGGAAAAGCATTTATGCTATGATGTGTGTACCGGTAGCACTTAGATTCTAGAACTTGCGTTAGGACCATTCCGAGGCCACAAGTGAGACTACATTCGTGTAGTTAGATTTACTACATGATAAGAGGCATTAGGATTAACCCATTGTTTTACACCTGTGTTTTTGTTATAATTACATTGGCTACATTGGTCAAGTAATTCTCCCACACCCTTTGCGTTGTACTCATTTTTAGTACACGATACCCCTAGTACACCCCTCAGAGCCTATCTTTTCGTTTCTAACTTTAAGCATTTTACTTAAAGATAGAATTTGTTTACACCCCACTTAAATGTACACCCAAATCGCCTTAGCCTACCTTGTATGCACTCATCTTTAGTGCATTATTGTGACAACATTTGTTTAAACCCTTAGTTAATTATCTAATTGATTACATGGTTGCTAAGTCGAGTCATATCCTTGTACATATTGTTTTGGGACGATTGGGACTCATGGGTAAAGTACTAGTGTAATGGAGTAATGGGGAAGAACAACATTATTACCCCCATATGTGCTAAATATTTTAAAAGTACTCCAAGTGTTTCGATTATCTTAATTCGAGTCATTAGAATAGTTAATTGTAAAGTTATGTAAAAGTTCAAGTGTAAGGGGGATACAACCCCCCCTGCGATGTATTATTTTGGATGGTAGGGCAAGAGTGTATGCAAAAATAAAAAGAATAAAAAAAATAAAAATAAAGTAGAAAAAAAATATACGGACTACCATCCCGTTTCATTTTATGTTTATTTTATCTTTTTGTTATTTCTTTCATTAGCTTAAGTCGAGTCTAGTCTTGGCTTAGCAACACCATATTGTACATGTAATTAATCAAGATCTTTAACTCGCCACCAGTAAAATATCCTTTATCCAACAAAACCGTGTTTATCATATCCCTACACCTAACGTTATAACCCATGTAAAAGCCCTATTTGATAGTTTATCTTAGGTGCTTACGCCTAGTGGAGAAGGTTTTTGATCCTTTCTCAAGCCTATGGTAATCTATTTGCTATGACTGGTAGTGAGAGATATTATTCATTTCCATTTATGAGATATACTTTTATGACACCTGAGAGATGTGAGTATCTAAACACTACTTGTGAGGTACTAGTTTGTAATCTCCGTGCTTATTATGATTAAAGTGGAACGACTATTTGTTGTAATTACTTTTATATTAGCGTTAAATGACCCCTAACATGTATTTTGATTAGAATAAAAGCGTATTTGCTTGAGGACAAGCAAATCTCAAGTGTAAGGGTATTTGATGAAGCGAAAAATGTACCGCTTTTAGGGGGTCATTTAAGCCCTAAATCGTATTTATTTGATCAAATATTGCCCTAAATCGTTCCTTTTGTCATTTTAGGTACTTTGGAGAAGAAATCTGGAAAAGGAAGCATTTTGGACGTTTTTGGAGCATAAAAGTGAAGAATTCGAAAAAATGCCAAAGCTGCGGGAAAAGTACACGTGACGGCGTCAAGGATTGCTCCTGACGGCGTCACAGCTTGGCAAAAGAGGTGGATATGACAAATACACGTGACGCGCCAGAAAGTTTTACAAAGGAAGTCTGACGGCGTCACCCTTTAAGGTGATCAAGGCCGTCTCGTGCTAAGACAAAGAGATATGGCCATCAGGATTAAAGAGTGACGGCGTCACCCTTAACCTTGACGGCGTCAGCTCCTGATAGGCCAGAACGGATTTTGGAGGATTAAAGAAGGACGGCGTCAAGAAGGCCATCAAGAAACCCTAGCCGCGGCGAGGTGACGGCGTCACCTCCTACAACGTGACGCCGTCAGCCCCTAAATTCTATATATAGTTTTGCAATTTTTATTCATTGTGTGCAACTTTGTGAGGAGAAACCCTAAGACGATTTTTCTGCCATTTTTGAGGGTTTTATACCCTTGGATCTCCCATGTTCAATTGAAGATAAGTAATCAATTAATCATTCAATATGTCTATGTGTTGTTTGATTATATCTTGTTCTTGTCTTTTATTTAACATGCTAGGCTAGATTTATCTTGTGTTTGCTTAGATCTAATGAAACCTAACTATTGATTATTAGTTGTTGGTGTGTTATTAATTGTATTGGATGATTGTTTATCGATGTTAGGCTTAAGAAAACTGGCTAACCTCCTATACGGTAACTTGCTTGAACGTCTTAAGAAACATGAACCAATGCGTACTAAGGTTTTTATGGTTGTATTTAATGCATGAGCGAATTCTAATGATCCCATGTTAGGAGCTTCTTAGCCGGCTCGACATAGGAGTGAAGTAGGAGCTTGTAGAGTTGGGGAAGTACGTACGCCACCCCACGACTGGTATTAAGGAATACACCCGTCATCCACGCAATTAATACACACTAATCAACCGGTAAAAAATAGTTAGGGAGTAAGGAAATCTAAGTAAACACATTTCTCTCCATATAAGTTCCACAACCTTTTTATTTTCAGTTATTTTATTTTATTTGTAATTGTAGTTATTTGGGTTAGTTGACTAGCAACTAATTCCGCCCACTCATTCAAACCCGAGATTTTACTTGCTTTCATAAAAAATTATAAAAATACAAAAAGAATCTTCCCTCACCCTTAGACCTACTAGAGTAGTTTTTCAATCCTAACGACACTATTCCCCTAGAGAACGATCAATCCCCCGGTACTTGCCACTACACTATACTACATCGGTCAGGTACACTGCCTGGTGGGGATTGCAAGACTCTTGAGATCCCTCGAGAGGTAAAACCAGTTGTAAGGTCGCAAAACCACGCATCAACAACTCAGACTACTCAAGAAACCCAATCTCCAGTTATTCCTCAAGGTGTTGATAATGACTTTCATGATATTGAAGTTGCACGCATGAATAATGATCCGTTCTTTGGTATTCCTTTCCCAGAACCTGGTTATGAAGAATCTCCTTCATCACGGATTGTTGTTCCTTCCAATGTGCACTCTGTAAATCAACCACAAGAACATAAAGGAAAATGTCGGCTAAAACTTCAAAACGGCTAAGAATTTGGACATGGAATGTCAAGTGATCACGAAGTTTATTTGGCATCCCTTATTTGAGATTGAAGTGGGTTTCACGAAGGCTTCTACTTATTTCATCATCGAGACTTCATCTATCGATTGATGACTTGCTTGAACTTATAAAGTTTATGATTGGGACTTGGATTATCTAGTTATATACGATGTAAGGAGTTACATTGTAGTACTCACGGGTTATAGCTATCACTTCAAGGAGTTACATTGTAGTGATCAGTGTCACACGCAGATGCAGATGTGGATAGTCTCAAGAGGTGTTGTACTTGTTTTGGCTCTTAGTTGAGTGTATAAGGGTACTTAGAGGTTTTTCTTCTGCATCGTTCTTCAATCAACAACAGTGCAAGCTTAAGTAACAAATTTGGGGAATTCTACTTCATTTTCAAGTTTGGTATATCGGGTTTACTTCACCAAGTGGTCACAGAAATAGCCGACAGAACATAAGGGTTGGTAAAGATAGTCAAAGAGAGTTTCTGTAGCAGTTGATTCTCATAGGATAAATTTGAGCCAATTGTGTTCTTCTCACAAGACTTCAAGTATATGTGCGTAAAATGTGTTGCCGATTCTGAGGTATCCAAACCAGCAAGGGGGAAGGAGACATACATCTGAACGCAAAACGAGTACATGTGATGAACTTTATACATCTTCTTAGTTGAAGTTATTCCGGGAATACAAATGTCATCACCGTAGAGAAAATCAGTGTTTTAACTCGTGGCTTTTGGTGTATTATTCCAACTACGTGGGGGAAGAGATGTAAGAAACAGTTTCTGATGATAAAAGAGGTACACAATTGTATGATGATTCCTCTAGTTAGTCTGTATCCTACTGAAGGAAATGCGTTCATCCGGGACTTACTTGATTTTTATGGTACTGTTTTGGTTTTATCATTTCGACTACTTCTGGTACTTAGTTGCTTTTGTGGTACTGTCTTGGTGTTATCATTTCGACTACATATGGGATAAATTGCTTACACTCGGGCCTTAGTTGACTTTGGTGTAGCAATTCTCATCTGCAATTTCTTGAAGGGAGAAAAGTGCATTTCCGGGTCTTAATTGATTTTGATGTTACATTTTCGACTTTATTAATGGGATTAGGTGTGTACTTCGGGTTGTTTTTTGAGCTTCATACAATGAGACTGATTGCATCACTTCAACTACTTGGGGGAAGTGGTCTCCTGATACCTTTGGTATGCATTTCTTCAGCCTTCAGTGGGAAGAAATATGAGAAGAATTATTCATGCGTGAGATGATATGTTGTTGATCTATTTGATGATTCCCCGAACGGATAATTACGATGATTATTCTTAAAAGGAGCAGCAATATTTGATGTGGTGTGCTACGAATTCCGCTGTGCACTTAACTAATGTAAGATTAAAAGAGAGGTTTGAAACTTCTCAAAAATAAGATTGTCGGTTTGGGAGGAAGCTATCAAAGCCTCACATGGAGAAGGCTCAAGTTCAGACGATTATTCAGGAGCCTCGAAAGCTTTGGTGGTGAAAGTTTAAAAGATGTTGACTAGTGACTTCTACAGCGTACATAACGATATCCACATTTCGGTATTCATGTCAACATCTTCTTAAATTGAATAATATATTTTGTACATATCTTAAACCAAAATGTAAATAGAAAAATATAAAACCAACAAAAACCATAAAAAATTCAGAAAAATAGAAAATTCCAAAAATAGTTTTTTAAGGCATGTCTTCTGGTATCGATAACATTTACGGTCCTAGAAATTTCATTCAATAATGACACGGGTCTTTAAATGAAGTTCGAGCAGAAGTTCAAAAAGTTTTCAAATCATGCCTAAATGGCTTGCTATTACTTCAGATATGCAACCCGGTTTTTCAAAATAAGGAAAGCACGTCAGCAAAAAGACGGCTGTTCCTAAGAACGGGTGAAGTTCACCCGGGCATAGATTACTTCATATCCGTGCATCCCTGATTTAGTGCACGCTTCAGTGCATTATTTATGGTATAAGAAGAGAAGTCTTCTTTGTATACAAATAATTTTCCTTCTATGATTCTTCTGAAAATTATTTGTGAGACACATGGTGGTAACGTGTTGTTTGAAATTATTTCAGACTTGGATTGTTCATAAAATTTGTCACTCAATCAATGACTACAGATCGTTAAATCGAATATGGGTCATTGATTGAGGGGGAGAGTGATTTCAAATTTTATATCATCAAACGGGTTTCTTGGATATCTCATAATTGTTAGAAAAGGTTTTTGTAGTTAATGGGGTATTAGTTGAAGAGGATCTTACTAAGCTTTATCTCAAATGGTCAAATGTGTTAGTTGTTAGAAAGATTAGGGCATTATGTGCAATTTACTTATAGTTTCCTAGCTTTATGTAACTAGAAGGTTCATTTGTGTCACTTTGGAATCCTTGGTTAATCCCCTAAATACTTTAAAACTCAAAATCTAAAAGAAGTTAGAAAACCCATTGTGTTTGATGTTCTTGAATACTCCACAGGCATTTGTATGATCTGATTGAATGAGTTTCGAATGTTGATTGACTTTTGTTAGTCGATAGCTGTTTAATTGTTGTTGACGTATTGCTTGTGCACTCAGGATATGCTTAGGTATGTAGCTATCGTGTTAGAATCTTGTTTATAAGATCCTGAGTTGAATGTTGAAATATGAGTGAATTTCCATGTTCATGATTGTTGCTTGCTCTTCATGCTAGATAGCGGTTTGAAAATTTTCCTGATTGTGGTTTGATCATGACATGAATATGATTTTATGAGTAGGCAAACCGCTGCGTGGTAGCGGTTAATGTAGAGTTAATCTGTATGTATGCAAATCTTTGTGGATATTCCTATGCAGACTCCATGGCTGATGTGAATGTGCCTGCTCCCGCTCTAACCATTTGATCAGATATTCAAACTCCATTGACTGGCTCTGAATTCACCACAACAACAACATCGGCAGCAACAACAACAACAACACCTTCACCACCACCACCATCTTCACTTCAACAAAGCATTACTAATTCTGGTCTCTCCGAGTGGGGATCTACAATACTTGAGAAGTTTTGTTGGTGGATGGATAATTGATGTTGACTACTGACTCCCTCACAGAAGCGAATGATCACATCATCTGTGCGTAAAGGTCAACATCATTTGTGTCGTAACAGTTATCTTGTACATCATAAGTAGTGAATATACAATTGTTGTTATGTGTCAGTGAATGATTGTTTTAATTCAAAATCTTTCAAACCTGTCATACCTGACACTAACATTCTCCCTCATAGATTGAGGGGGAGCATTAGTATGTTCAATTATCAGCACATATTAAACCTGACCACATTTTATCCTATATTTTCTAAACTTATTTAAATAAATTGGGATCACAAATCTCAAAAGATTTGAAATTTCGGATCGGGGGAGAGAATGTGATTTAAATATGCAATCTGATAAAAAAAATCTGATGTTTTGGACTTAAATGTACGCTCTCCCATATGTGCTAAACTCTTTTATATATCAATGCACATATTGAGGGGGAGCAAATGGTTTGTGGTGACAAAAAGAATGTGGCATCTCTGGTGGCATCTCATTTGAGCGCGACTCAGACTTCACCAATGAATTGACGAAACAAAAACTGTCATTAATCGAAAGGACTTGTCCTGGTCGGGTAATAATTTCAAGCTGGTCTAACCAGTGATATAAGTGTGTCTCGAAGAGGACTTATCTGAGTAGAGTGTACCGTTTCGAGAAACTTTATGTGGACTTGACCAGGCCGGGTAATAATTTCAAGCTAGTCTAACTAGTGATGTAAGCGTGTCTCGAATCGGTCATGTTCACTGAAAGTGGATCAATTCTAAAAGTGCAAACTCTACCCAACATGTGCAAATTTATAATAAAAACATCTGAGCACATGTTAAGGGGGAGCATTTGAAAAGTATAAAACTCTCAAAGTGTTAGCAAAATCTGTTTCATAATCATAAACGCTTTGAGAGATTTTACAATGATTTGGTTGACGGCAACATAGGATAGTCATGGTGTTATAAGGTGACTAAGGTTAGGAAAACCATCCTATGATCCGCTAGAGCAGGAGGGATCTTCCCAGGGACAATCCTCTAGTTAGAATAGAAGTCCTTAGGGACGATGAAAAAAATGAGAAAAGTGAGAATAAGGGAAGAGTGCTGACTGAGATGGAACTGGTACTGGAACAAACCCAACAAGGTACTAGTGATGAAGTCTCGGTAAGCACTGAAGGGGTTGAAGAATGAAAAAGAAATGTAAAGATAAAGGGTGAAAATAAAGAAGCCATCCTTACACTTTAGGCAGAAACCGGATCAATACATATGCTGTCAAAATCACTTAGTTGATTGCTGACATTGAAGACAAGTATCATGGACCCAGTGATACGCTGCACAACCCTCCCTAGCCACTCAAGGTCCCTCAAAAGACTCTTGTTTCATTTGTCGCGGAGATCAATACATTTCTATCGTCTTTCTCACTCCAAGTTAGACGATATTGAAAAGGTGGCAGTCCTCTCCAGCCTCCGATCAATAAATCAAAACGCACTATTGAGTCTAGAGCCAAGAGATCGTCCATAAATCTCATTAGGACACATTTCCAATATGCTTGCTGTTTCATACACCGTGAAAATGTAAGAAAACATATATTAAGAGTCCTACGCATTATCCTTGTTGTATTGCCAGAACATCCGAGTGATATGTAAAGTATTCATAATGAAGATGGAAATCCTTCTAGAGCCAACATCAAACAAGCTCTTGGTGGGTGACATGTGAGATCCTTCATGGATCAAACTTGTGACAACTGGAAAGAAACGATGGGGCAATTCGCATTTAAATCAAACTTGTTCCAGGAAATGAATTGACGGATACTTTTGGAAAACCTTTCGATGTGCTCAACAATTGTTTTCGAGCACATTGACTGCGCATAAATTTTCAAACAAAAGTATTAGTGATTGAAACTTGATGTTGTCTATAAAACTTTCGTCGTATTCCAAAAACTCTTTATTCAGTAATACGCGAATGTTATTTTCAAATCAATTTCTCATTAATCAGTGAATCATAATTCACTGGTTCACTCACTCCGTGCTTTGTCTACTTTGAGACGCTCCGGTTTGCAGGAACTCCCGACGATTGCAGCTGATGGCCAATAAAATGTCAATTCATAACCTCATGCTCACACTTCACACTCACGTTCAAAGAAATCATGATAGCAGAATGACCTACAACAATGCTTCCGCAACTCTGATGCTAAATATCATGATCCAGAAAAGTGTGAGCATGACGGTCCGATGGTCACTACATCACATGGAGGCGATACTACTAAGGATGATTTGGAGATTTACTGTGGCTGATGATCTCAAAGCAAGCTCAAAGATCACACAAGCCAAAGGAACATTAATCCCAAGATCATTGCTTGAAGTACAAAGATTAAAGACCTTGAAGAATCAAAGACTACGCGCTAGGAAATTAAATTCATGTTATTGAATGCTAGAATTCAAATTGTAATTTCCGGGGTGACCTCCCTTAGGGGGAGATTGTTAGGAATATAAATATTCATATGAAAGACTCGATCACCCCGAGTACTCATTATCATTAATTAGCTCGTAGGCTTAATAGTTTAGTTTAGATATCGTATCATCCATGGAATCGGGTCAGGTCTTTACCCACTGTAAACCCGCTCCATAGCCCACATGGGGCATTTATGGTATTTGTATAAATACCCTCTTCCCACCAAGGGAGAGGGTTGGAGCTTTTCATTATTCTTAATCTAATACACATACATTTCTCTCTCTAGAAAACTCCCATTTCTATCTCTCTCTCTCTGTAGAATTCGGCCTAAACACATGTTCAAGAGTGTGTTATGATTTCCAATATACTACAAACATAAAAATCATGTGACCATTGGATGATCAATAGTCACACAAAATAAACATTTATTCACTTTAAACAGCATATGGTCACACTTATTAACACTTTTGGCCACTTTTTGCTTAATTGTTTGTGACTAAATACCCAAAACAAACATGCTTTGTGTGACTAAATATTACAAAAGGCCACACAAACATAAAATTCAAGTGGCCATTGGATGAACAATAGTCACACAAAATACACATTTCTTCACTTTAAACAGCATATGGTCACACTTATTAACACTTTTGGCCACTTTTTGCTTAATTGTTTGTGACTAAATACCCCAAACAAACATGCTTTGTGTGACTAAATATTACAAAAGGCCACACAAACATAAAATTCAAGTGGCCATTGGATGAACAATAGTTACACAAAATACACATTTCTTCACTTTAAACAGCATATGGTCACACTAACACTTTTGGCCACTTTCTGTTTTTTTGTATGTGACTAAATACCCAAAACAAACATGCTTTGTGTGACTAAATATTACAAAAAGCCACACAAACATAAAATGCAAGTGCCATTGGATAAACAATAGTCACACAAAATACACATTTCTTCACTTTAAACAGCATATGGTCACACTTATTAACACTTTTGGCCACTATTTTTTTTTTTTTTTTTTTTTTTTGTATGTGACTAACTAACCAAAACAAACATGTTTTGTGTGACTCAATATTACAAAAGGCCACACAAACATAAAATTCATGTGGCCATTGGATGATCAATAGTCATAAAAATACATATTTCTTCACTTTAAACATCATATGGTCACACTTATTAACACTTTTGGCCACTTTTTGCTTAATTGTATGTGACTAAATATGCAAAACAAACATGCTTTGTGTGACTAAATATTACAAAAGGCCACACAAACATAAAATTCAAGTGGCCATTGGATGAATAATAGTCACATAAAATACACATTTCTTCACTTTAAACAGCATATGGTCACACTTATTAACACTTTTGGCCACTGTTTTTTAAATTGCATGTGACTAACTCCAAAAAAAAACACACGTTGTGTGACTAAATCATCACAAACATCACATTTATTATATATTCATGTGGCCACAGGACGGAAAATAGTCACACAAAATACACATTTACTTGAATAAATCATCTAAAATGTCACATATATTATATATTTATGTGGCCAAAGGACGAACAATAGTTACTCTAAAAAAACATTTGTGTGACTATAAAGTGTTTACGGTCACTGATACTGATTAATCCAACAAAACTCGTGCCTAATTTGTAACACATATTCGGGTTTTGGTCACTATTTTTCAATGAAAACGGCCACAAACTAAACAATGTCACCATATGCCACCTACAGTGGCGCGACCTTTGGTGACACAAAAAAAAAAAAAACGTGTGTGACTATATGCATATCGTCACACATTTTTGGAGTAACCAATATCACTTTTTGTACCAGTTGTGAGGTTTCAAATAGTGAAACATATCCCTCGTAACCCACTTACTCCTAGGAGAACTAGTAACTTTAGCTTTACAAACACCTAACATCAAAAACATAAAAAAATCATCAGTGATTCATCATCAACAACAGTAACTAAATCACATAACAACACTAAAAACACTAATAAAATTCACATAACTGAACAAAATCACATGTGATTCATCAGTTGAATAAGCAACAAAATAAGCAACAAAAACCTAAATAAGCAACATCTACTAATTATATCAAAAAAATAAGCAACAAATACCTAAATAAGCAACATCTACTGCTAATATCCAAAATAAACAACAAAACCTAAAAACCTAAATAAGCAACAAAATAAGTAACATCTACTTGTTATCTAACAAAACCACAAACCACCATTGATTTTTACTACTTTCAGTTGATTATCTAATGAAATCTAACAACTGAAATCTAAAAACTGAACATCAAAACATACAAAACAACAATTATATTCAATATCTAATGCTTTTAATCATAATCAATTGAAAAATAACCGTAATATAAAGAAAAAAATAAAAACAAAATTACCAGCAACAGTATCAGGATGAACAGATGAAGAATTGACCTTAGTTTTACCATTACTCGCTGCTATTTCAGCTCGTATATCCATTATTTATAAGATTTTGGGGGAATAATTAGGGTTAGGTATGAAGTTATTGAGATTGATGAGAGGATTGTAGAGAGAAATGAATGAGAGTGATGAATGTGTGTGTTTATATAACGAAATGAATGACGGGTTGGTGAGCACAGGTGTGAGTTAGCAAAAATTGAGTGAACAGGGAAAGACCACGTTACCCCTCCCCAATAAATGACAAAAGAAAAAAAAAGATAATTCATATTTATCACACGCGTTAGATGAAAACTAGATGGACGGACGGGATGGGTTCATCAGATTTAGACAAAAATTTGGATCTACATGGAACTTTTCTCGTGTTGAATTTTAGTTGATTATAGGCTTTACTTGTGCCATGGAGGCATATCTTAAGAAGTATTAATTAATCATACTTATTTTATAAATTAAATTCATTTTCATGTAAAATGTTGTTAAATTTGGTAAACAAAAGAAATTTTGAAAAATAATAATATCAAATTTCAATTAAATATAGCCCATTTAATGTTTTAAACATGTACCACCATAACACATTAACATTAATTTCTTTGTATTAAGTTTTCTTGTAATAACTAATAACATAAAAAATAGGCGTTTGTATACGATAACTTACTAAATGTGACATATTGTACGGCTCAAATACTCTTTCTTTTGATTGGAGAAAATACTGTCACGCACACTCGACTATACTATGACGTCGTTTATTTTTTTCAGAGCTTTTACCTCTTCATCTACAAACCATGTCTGCAGAAGAAGAGGTACATCTAAAGTCTTCAAACCATGAAAGAAGACCGTTTGTTTTTTTATGCTATTAAAGTACATTTTTTCCTAGTGTTTCATGATTAGAGAATATAAATTCTTTTGTCAAATGATACTAAAATGTTAAGTGCAAAACAAGCAATCACTTAAAATACCGAGTACCAAAGACAAGTTTTCATCTGTTTTATATTTTTTCATCAATTTTATACGTTTTTGTACGCTTTTATACGTTTTAGTTCATTTTTATACGTTTTCATCCGTTTTAATACGTTATTGTCCATTTTTATGTGTTTTCATCCGATTTTAAACGTTTTCGTCCGTATTTATAATTTTTCTCCCGTTCTTATACGTTTTTTTAACGTTTTCATACGTTTTTATCCGGTTTTATTTGTTTTCTTACGTTTTTGTCCGTTTTTATACGTTTTCGTCTATTTTATACGTTTTCACACGTTTTCATACGTTTTTGTCCGTTTTTATATGTTTTCGTCAGTTTTTATATGTTTTGTCCGTCTTTATACGTTTTTCTTATGTTTTCATACGTTTCTATCAGATTTTATCTATTTTTATACATTTTCTAACGTTTTTATCTGTTTTTATACATTTTGTCCGTTTTTATACATTGTCATTCGTTTTCGTCATTTTTTCTTACGTTTTCATACGTTTTTATCCGTTTCGATAAGTTTTCATCCATTCTTATACGTTTTCGTCCGTTTTTTATATGTTTTCTTATGTTTTCATACGTTTTCATCCATTTTATACATTTTCGTCCGTTTTTATTTGTTTTCTTACATTTTCGTACGTTTTTCCATTTTTATACGTTTTCATCCGTTTATGTACGTTTTCTTACATTTTTATAAATTTTTCTACGTATGAAAATGGATAAAAATAAAACGTAAGAAAACGTACAAAACATATGAGAACGCATAAAAACACATAAAAACGTATAAGAGGTACAAAAACGTACAAAAACATATAAGAACGTACAAAACGGATTAAAACGTAAGAAAAACGAATGAAAAACGGATAAAAACGTATAAAAACGGACGAAAACCTATAAAAACGGATGAAAATGTATAAAAACGGATAAAATCGTAAAAAAACATATAAAACTAACGAAAACGTATAAAACGGATGAAAACTTATAAAAACGGACGAAAGCGTATAAAAACGGATGAAAACGTATAAAAACGAACGAAAACGTATAGAAATGGATGAAAATGTATAAAAACGGATGGAAACGTATACAAATGGATGAAAACGGATAAAAGCAGATAATAACGTAAAAAAATGAACAAAAACGTATATAAACGGATGAAAACATATAAATACGGACGAAAACGTATAAAAACGGATAAAAGCGTATATAAACGAACGAAAACGTATGAAAATGAATGAAAACGTATAAATTGACGAAATCGTATAGAAATGGATACAACGTATGAAAACGTCTAAAACGTTTAAAAACGGATAAAACGGATAAAAGCGGATGAAAAACATATAAAATGGACATTGAGAAAGAGATGTAGGGTTTGTGAAAAGCAGAGGTAAGAAATGAAAGATAATGTCTGAATTTTAGAAAAGAAAAAAGTAAAATAAAGCTGTTTTGTCTGCAAAAAAACAAACGAAAAGCTCTGCGCTCCCGAAGAGAAAATAAGTGAAAAGAGAAGAAAAAGTGGTTCTTTTTAAAAACAAACGACACCGTACTCTTCTTTTAAACACTTTTTGCCCATATTCGGACTTAAAACCGAAAATGACTAATCAGTTGATGGGTTATTTTATAAGATTTCATTGAATCGAAACCGTACAGAGTATGAAATCAAACTATTATACAGAGTTTCGACGCATCAACAATTTTTTTTTTTATTTTTTTTTTTTTATTTTTTAAGAAAGACAAGTTTTAACTATCTCAGAACATTTATACCACAAACCTATCTCACATGTACTAAGCATGACTTGAATCCATAACTATTTAATTAAAAAGCTTCTCACACAACAAGAATCGAGAGGTACAATTAAGACATAAGCCCTTTGTTCACAACAAGGTTATATTTTATTTTTTTGAACTTAACAAGGTTATATTAACCAAACTATTTATGTTAGCACAGTTCCCTTTTTTTTGGCCAACCACGTAGCCTTTTTTTTGGCCAACCACGTATACACTTAGGTTCTAGGTTAAACACAAACACAAACATCCCCTAATTGTATACGAGGGTTTGTTCAAAAAAATAATACTGTAATAAATTGTATACGAGGGTGAGAGATATTGGGTTCAGAAAAGTTGTCGGTTATTTAACGTTCTACAAACTGCGAAAACCTGAACCAAAAGTATGCTACTATACGTACCATATATAACGCAAAAGACAATGATAGCAGCTGGGGAAGAACAAACATAAGAGATTACCATGAATTGGAGAATAAAAACGCTTTTAATATCTCTAAGCTGCGTTTGGATCTCCCAAAACAATACAAAAATAACTATTGAATATACTAATTCTATTCTATGTTGCTGATAAACATAAACCCAAAATCTACAATAATCAACTTAAGATTTTTTTCTACAAATTGGACAAAAGTTCTTCTGTTGTAACCATCGATCGATACATCCATGATGATACCAATGTGTACATTTGAGTGCCATGCACATCTGATCGGCTTCAAATTCCTCCTGGCAAATCACACACATCTCTTTGTCATTCTCCAAGTACGTGTTAGCATAATAAGACTCGTAACTTGTTATAAAATCTGCAATAATGTTAACCGAGCGTTGGTCCAACACTAGAGATCCATCCATGAATCTAGCAACGGGTCCTGATTCGTGTGTTGTTAGTTCAATCCAATATACTCTATACGCGGCACGTTCATAATAGAATTCGGATACAATTTCTTCATAGTTTACTTGACATGGAGGGTCCATCATGACTAAGAGATCGAGTTGATCATCAGGTTGTGCATTAACGATGATGAAATGACGGGAATCCGGGATTATAATCCCGTAAGGAGACATGGATATCGACATAGACATTAATCTATACTACTATACGAGTATATTAAACTTTTTGGACCAGAAACCCTAGAGCTTAAGTTTGAATTATGATGATCGTAAATTGTAATGTATTTATTTTGTTAAAACTATATAACTGATATACAGATGGAGATATTCATTGATTACTTGGACCGCAAGAAATAAATACTTTTACTTGTTTCGTTAATGTCAATCTAAAAGGTTATAACGGTTATTATTATTATTATTATTTTATCTTAATTATGCATATCAACCCGAGGTTTTATTGACTTGGGTTATTCACGGGGTGAGCGTGGTTCCGGACCGCTAAGAACTGACCCGGAACGGAGAGAACCGAGAACCAAAAAATGCATATTTTAGGAATAGAGAACCGGACCGAAGAGAGTGTTTCGGTTCCGGGTAGTTCGGTTCTACCCGATTGGAACCAAAAATTTTTTAAAAACATCCAAAAATTCAATATATATATATATATATATATATATAAAATATATATATATATATATATATATATATTCTAGTTGTCATGGCCCGCCCGATGGGCGGGTATGTTTTGTAAGCCTGTTGGGCATGACTTATAAGCTCTCTCGGGCATATAAGCCCGCCCTTACGGGCGGGCATGACTTATAATTATCATTGGCATATCTTACTATAGCGAAAGAAGACTGCTAAAAAATGGTTGAAAATTGTACATGTTGAAAGAAAGGGTTGTACATAAAAACTTTTAGATTTCTGTAAATAAATTATTAGATATTAGTGATCGAAGAAAAAATGAGCGCCAACATAATGGGATATGAGCTTTCCAGAAGCGAACTATTACAACAAATCACAGTTATTACAACTTTCCACAAGTGATCATTACCCAACATAAAATTATCATGTTTGCTGAGAGAGTCCATATTAAAACATAAAATGTAAATTTGCATTAGTTCTTAGAAACAAAAATAACATTTATTTTAAAGCATACCATGGATTAGCCACCTGTCTCAAGCATCTCAGCATTGATACAATCACCATCCTTTACCCCCAGATTTGTCAACTATCTAGTTTTCATCAACCATTGTTCCTTCAAGATCATAAAACCGAACAGTTTTGTAGGCCCTAACATCAGCCGGAGCACGCCACCTGATCATAAGTTGTTTCACTGGCTCATTGCGCCTCACTCTGAAATACAGATCCAGTTCATTCATTTGACTTGTCACCATCAAACTTACTACTAATTTGTTGCCCAATTTGCCACCGCATTTTTTAGCTTCATATATCCATTATATACATATAAAGTAAATGGCCAAAACTTGAGGGTTAACAATTATAGAACACTGAAAAGGTATAAATTTATTCTTAAAAAGATGTATATGATTTAGATTCAAATTCGAAATAAAACAATTTCCAATCCGTTGATGCTCTTCACTTTAGAGAAGGCCACTGACCACTGAAGAAGTGGTCGTACTTGTGACAAGATTTTACGTTTACTTACGCTAATAGTCATTGAAAAACACATCACAACAGGGAATTGGGTATGGTGAAAGTTTAACGTCATCTTAGTGTCAAAAGGGCTAAAGATTTCATTCGTCAAATAAAACTCTTTTGCTCACAATCTCATCACAATAAATTAAAATTTGGCCTATTTAAAACATAACGTGAAATTATTTAAAACATGACTTATAATTATAATTTTTATGGTCTCAGTTAACGGAAAATTATTTTTAAGGACGTCGATTTTATTTAATTTTTTTTAGTATTAGTTTACGTTTAAAAAATTTTAAGAAAATGGGAGCTTGATGTACATTTTTTTTTTTTTTTTTTTTTTTTTTTTTTTTAAGAAAGATATGTTTTGTTATTTTTAAATTTTTAGTAATTTTTATAGTGTTAGTTAAGGGAAAATTATTTTTAAGGATGTTGATTTTAATGTAAATTCATTTTAAGGACGGCGAGTTTAACTTTTTTCCGTCTTTGTAAGTGAATGATAAATCGGTTGTTTATAGTTGAAACGATCGGAGTTGTTTTTTCCTTTGTATATACCGATAACAAATGCATGTGTTGCATGCAAAAACATAACTGTAGCTTTTGATGCAATATTTAGTCTATATTGTTGTATAATACATTGTATACATTTCAAATACATCTTAATTAATTATATAGAGTGTTGTATTTTGATAGTAAGTTAACAAAAAAAGATATAAACATACCGATATTATTATTGAATGCATTAAGAACGAAAAGAAATAAACGTTAACTTTTATTCAACAATTAAAAAATACAAAATTTTTACTAAGAATATTGTATATGATTTAAGCTACATACAATGACAGCAACTGTATCTTGATTCACAGGCTGACCATCTTTGCGCGTACGGGTCAATATAAATAGCTCTGCCTGTGTCGGTTCCTTGCCATCTGGCCTTATTGCTTCTGAAGTGGTTGAGCATAACAAATTATGTCATTGTGTCAGTATCTCGAGGAAAGCTCCTTATCAACAGATTTACGAATTTATCTCTTCCTCACGTATTCTAGCAAAGCTTTTAAATTACCTATAAAGTAGTAGAGAATCAGTAAAGTAGAGGCACAGATCACACCAATGTTTCGCCCATCATAATGATACAGTACCAATAAAAGAGTGAGCTTACCTTACTTCTGAAATATTGAATTGACCTTCAAATTAGATTTATCATAAAAGCATTTCATAAAACCTCTGGTATTCATACAAAAACGCACTTAATCAAGTGTTTCCTAGCTAACCAAATACATGCTTAACAACATGACCAAGATAGTTCAATGTTTTATGTAAAGTAAACTAAAATTGGTGTTCTTACATGGTGTTCAACTCGTTCTCTGCTTTAGAATGAGCACTTTCTTCCTATGCTCTTATTATTGCATCTTTCTTTCAATTGAGATTCTAGCAATAATAACATTTGAAAGTAACAAACCATCACTCAAGTAAGTAATTTATTAATGGATTTATGCTTCCAGTTAGTGGAGGACCTTAAAAATGACCTCATTCAAAACCTTCTTATAATAGATTAACCATCTAACAAATAAAATAATACATACAGAGATTACGATTTTGGTGCAAAGTGCGAACATCAGAAGTTGAAAGCTTATATGCAAACAAAATAGGCATAAATTAATTAAATCTAATGAATTCCGAGCGTTGGATCAAGATAAATCGAATCTGGTTATAAGAATAATGTAGATTATTATCTGATTCTCACTGTTTTACATCTTAAATAATCCAAACACTATCACATGTATTGTGTTCTGCTTCAAACACACAATCACTATCTAAAAGCTATCCCAAACATCCCTTTATAATTCCATGATTATTTAATCACAACAAAAACATTATAAGCACACATCTAAGTACCACTTGAACACATATATCTTACATGTTCAATAACTAACCAAACCATCAAAGCATAAAAGGCCCGATACAGTTTGCACACGAGCTTCAAATAATAATTTAGCGGGTGTTTGAGTTAGCAGCTAACCATTAGCTTATTGAGCTGGCTTATGGACTTATTCACATTTGAAAAAGACACTTTTGATTAATATCTTATTATGACCTTGAAGCCATATGATTCCAGGTTTATCAACTTATAAGATGTTTTTAGTAGGCTTATTGGCTTATCCAAATCTGGATAAGCATGCAAGATAAGGCAATTCAAACAGCACCTAAACACAAATTTATTAACCAAACTAAAAGCTATCAATAAAAGTATAAAAGGGCAAATACATTTTATACATGAGCTACAAAAAAAATACTTATGGATGTGTTAGTGACCACAAAATATGATGAAAGAAGTAGTTATGTATGATGAACCATAGTGTCCCCAACTAATTTTCAAACAAAAAAAAGTAATAAAACATTCATGTAAGCAATACCTGAACTTGTGGTGCCATCTGTGCTGTTATTATTTCTCACGCCAAAAATCACCACCTCAGACATTGCCTCTTACTCGCCTTTAACAGCTCCTCGTCCACCTCGAACTTGTGGTGCCATATCAGTTTACACGATAATTATTCATGAACCCACGATCCCTTCCATTAAGATACTTTCCACGTGCATGTGAAACTGATATGTTAGATCAGATGTTAATTATGTACACAGGTCATCGATCACATTGATGTCCCACATATAACATTAATAATTCTAGTCTCCAAGTGACCCACACCAATTTGGTTTGTTTCATGCTTGAACCAAAACACGTCAACCAAGTGAAGGTCATGTTCAATATCATTAAATACCCAGCGTCTCCTCTATTTCATGGCGACGTGAGACAAGGAATGTAACACCGTATGACATGGTTAATGTCACAAGCTCATTTTGATTAGCTCATACAAATTAAAAAAAAAATAAGTGTCCTAATGAGACTTTTCAAATTAAATCTAAATAAGCTTATGAGCCCGGTAAATACGTAAGTTAAGAGATGGTATTGACAGTGTAAACTATTTACATCAACTTTTCAAACCCATTATATCATTCTTGTTTTGCCGTTGAGTTTAGGCTACTTTTATCATGTTTGACCAAATTCATTTTTTTTTTATTTGAAGCGTTTCAAATAAAGCGAAAAAAAAAGCGACCCTTACATAGGTATGTGCTTTGAATTACGCATGTCTTTTAGGTACCTCAGCTTGTAGTGATTGAATCTCATTGTCCTTATCTATATTCACTTTAGTTTCTCTGCTCATTTTCTTTACTGTGGATCTTCTCTTCAAGATTATGTTTATCTAATGTCTTATTCTGATTACCCATTATGCCTGTGACAAAAGCACATGTGAAAAACATGGAAATAACTTATATTTTACGGTTTATATCCATTCCTGAGTCCTCATAATTAGGATACAGATTCTATGATGAGAATGGCATAAAATAGACTTTATAGATACTTGAGAAACAGCCCCATAATAATGACAAATGCGATCATAGTTACCCATAGACACATACTCGAGAGGTGGGCCTGCAAGTTTCCCAAGAATGAACCAAGCTGAAATAAAATTAACGTGGAAAGTATATTGGCAACTGGTGTGTCAAATACCTCTACTTCCTGTGCTTGCACGGCTGTCATGCGTAAAAGGATCATGGGAAAATAGCCCGGCCTCTCGAGCTATACCGAAAAGAAGATATCATTCGGTAGGTAGCATCCACAAATATTGTACCCGAGACAAAAGGTGGACCATCATGAGTTAAGTCAAGTACCTGTGTTCCTTGGACGTGGGTGCCTATTACCTGTGAGCTAACGATGAAAAGAATGCCCGTTTTGGCGAGCTGCATAAATAGAGAAATGGTAACTCAGTATCTAAAGACAACAAATTTGGCACCCAAGAAACTACTAAATATATAGCAAAAGTAGCAGGCATGTAACAGTGACGGGGAGTTTTTAGGTAAGAAACACTACCCATGGCATTAGAAGCTGCAAATCCTGAAGCTGGCGGCGTGTGAATTGCCAAAGCCGGTGGTCGAATAACGTGTGATTTAGCAACGATCAAACTCAGAAGCAGATGATGTAATAACTGACTTTGAAACCAGTAAACTATCTGGTCCACCACTAAATCTCATACATGAAGAAGAAACTACCATCCTCAAAGACCGACCGAGCATGGTACTTGATAACCAGGCATCAGACATACGTCGTCTACCAAATGAAGCAAACTCTTCTAAAGGGATACCTATCAATGTTGATGACAGTACTTCTGTTGTGGATAAGCGTATTTGTTTTGAGAATACAGACACTAAAGATAAGTCAAAGGAACAAAATGCTTTTGGTAAACCACCAAGTGGGCCAGGTCTGAATATGCCAAATGTAAAAAAAGGAACAGCTGAGGAAGAAAGGAGAAGAGCAATTGACTGGGATAGCTTGAGAAAGGAGGCACTACTTAATAGTGAAAAGAAAGAAAGAAGCAAAGACGCAGCGGATTCACTTGATTATGAAGCCTTGAGACGTGGCCATGTCAATGAAATTTCGGATGCTATAAGGGAACATGGAATGAACAATCTGGTAGCTGATAGAATGAAGGTACTTTAAATTCTTTTTTTAGTGTGTTTATATTTAGGGGGTGTTTGGTTTCATAGGTATCAGTTTGAAACACACAAAATTAGGAATCCTCCATACCCACCTAATAGTTTTGGGTTTAGCTATCCATACCCGTTCCCATACCACTTTATACATAACCCATTCCCGGACCACCCTGTTATCAGACCATACACAAAAGAATTTGTAACAGCAGACTAAAAAGACACCTTAGCTAACTATTTAAGAATTGCTAATATGCAGGATTTCCTTAACCGCTTGGTGAGAGATCATGGGGCGATTGCTCCATTCAGTTAATTATGAAACTTATCTAATAAAGTATGCAGCGTGTCAACCTGAATTCAGGATTCATTGATGTATGATAACACAATATACAGTGGTACAGCTGAGAGATTTTATTAACCGTATCACGGATAAATTTTTTGCGGGGATTGAGATATAATGATGTCTTTTGTATCAGTATATTTACAAAAAAGGACATTCCTAAATAACCTCATAAGGTTATCCAAACACTACAATGAGCATAATTTTTACAAATAAGCTAATAGGCTAAAAAAGAATGTATATATATATATATATATATATATATATATATATATATATATATATATATATATATATATATTGGTTAGAGAAATCAAAACATACGTTTGGGAGAGAAAGATCAATAAGGCTCAACTGGAATACGAAGTCGGGGATTGTTAGCTGCTCACAAGGAACAAAGCTAAAAAGTTGAAGAAGTCGATAAACATATACAACCTTTTTATACACCTGCGAATCAATATCGATTTCAATATCCATTTATATAACAAACTTTTCATAACATATTCTTTATTTTCCATTCAACCATTACATGTACAATTTTATCAAAGATTTTTACTACATATGACTATCAAATGAGGCAATTAATAAAAAGATGCAAGTAGTTTCAAGCATGTTTACACATAATTACATACCATGCCATCCACTAATAACTGCTATGCAAGTATGGCAGTCTTCGGTCCAAAGGTGGAGTGGAGGATGTATATTGCCTGCATGTGTAGGAGATAAACAAAGCGATAAGATTATATTGGCGAAACAACAAAAAAAGCATAACAATAAAAATGGAGGACATAGCACAAGCAAAATACCTCAATTTCTGAAATATAAGACTATGCCTCTCCATCTTCAAATTTTATGGCCTCTGAGTCTGAGAGTTCCAAAACAACCCTGCACATGGCCAAAAATGTTCTCATAACTACATACAGAAGTTTCATAAAGCGACATTGATTATAAATAACTGATCATCCGATAAACTACATAGTTTATTGATACAGTTTCAAGCATACATGCAATATAGACAATATAAAAGTCAAACATGTCTGGCTCGTTAAATTTTGCCCTTAAATCTGCAATTTCAGCTTCAGCGTCTGCCAATCGCTATTGGTATGCAGCCTTGTTAGCAACGCTTATCCTCACTTTTAAACCATGCTCATCAAAAGCGTTTTTTAGAACCTCAGCTTGCGAATGAGCTCTCCTTTCAGATTATTTAATTTCTATGATGTCCCTTGTACCCAACGAAGTAGAATTTCAAGACCTTTTATCATATAACTGGTGTCCATGCATATCCAGATGAAATATCATGATATAAGACTCGATGATGAAGCGAAAAGTGTACCGCTTTTAAGGGGTCATTTAAGCCCTAAATCGTATTTATTTGATCAAATATCGCCCTAAATCGTTCCTTTTGTCATTTTAGGTACTTTTGAGGAGAAATCTGGAAAAGGAGGCATTTTGGACGTTTTTGGAGCATAAAAGTGAAGAAAACGACAAAGTCTCAAAAATCGGCTAAAAGTTACCCTTGACGGCGTCAGATTTTACTCTGGACGGCGTCATGTCTTGGCAAGAAAAGGTGGATGTGAAATTTACTCATGATAAGCCAGTGAAAATAGCATGTGAATTCCGACGGCGTCACGCTTTAACCTGATCAAGGGCGTCACGGCTTAATTCAAAGAGGGACGGCGTCACGTTCAAGGTCTGACGGCGTCAAGCCTTGATAAGCCAGAACGGATTTTGGAGAGCTAAAGAGGGACGGCGTCAAGAAGGTCATCCGGGAACCCTAAAAGCGGCGAGGTGACGGCGTCACACTCCATAAGGTGACGCCGTCAGATCCAAAAGTCATATATTAATTTTGCAATTCTTTGTCATTAGGGTGGACAGCTTAGTGTGGAATTTTTGGGAGAAAACCCTAAGACGATTTTAGCATCTTTTTCAAGGCTTTTTGCCTTGAGATCTTCCATGTTACATTGAAAGATAAGTTATCAATTAATCATTCAATATGTCTATGTGTTGTTTGATTTTATCTTGTTCTTGTCTTTTGTTTAACATGTTAGGCTAGATTTATCTTGTGTTTGCTTAGATCTAATGAAACCTAGCTATTGATTATTGGTTATTAGTGTGTTATTAGTTGTATTGGATGATTGTTTATCTATGTTAGGCTTAAGAAAACTGGCTAACTTCCTATTCGGTAACTTGCTTGAACGTCTTAAGAAACATGAACCAAATGCGTACTAAAGGTTTTTATGGTTGTATTTAATGCACAAGCGAATTCTAGTGATCCCATGTTAGGAGCTTCCTAGCCGGCTCGACATAGGAGTGAAGTAGGAGCTTGTAGAGTTGGGGAAGTACGTACGCCACCCCACGATTGGTATTAAGGAATACACCCGTCATGCACGCAACTAATACACACTAATCAACCAGTAAAAGATAGTTAGGGAGTAAGGAAATCTAAGTGAACACATTTCTCTACACATAAGTTTTCACCAACTTTTTATTTTCAGTTATTTATTTTATTTGCATTTGTAGTTATTTGGGTTAGTTGACTAGCAACTAATTCCGCCCACTCTTTCAAACCCGAGATTTTACTTGCTTTCATAAAATTATAAAAACACAAAAAGAATCTTCCTCAACCCTTAGACCTATTAGAGTAGTCTTTCATACCTAACGAACACTATTCCCTGTGGAGAACGATCAATCCCCCGTACTTACCACTACACTATACTACATCGGTCAGGTACACTGCCTGGTGGGGTTGTAAGCCTCTTGAGATCCCTCGAGAGGTAAAACCTGTTGTAAGGTCGCAAAACCACGCATCAAGTTTTTGGCGCCGCTGCCGGGGAATAGTTATTGTTTAGGTTGAATTTTTATTTTATAGGTCTACTCACTAGATTCCTTTCTAGTGAGATTTTTGTTTTATTTTTCTAGGTTTTCTTTAGTCTATCTATTTTCTTCGTGTCTTTGTTCGTAACCATACCATCCGACATCATGGAAGATGGTAATATCCTTAATCCCAACAACCCACCACCACAACAACCACCACCTCCTAGAGCCCGTACCTTAGGAGAGTATTCCCGTCCTAGCCACCATGGCTATCGAAACACCATTGAGCTCACTCAAGGAGCCAATGTCACTCCCTTGCGATCCGACACCATCCGGTTGGTGCAAAGCGGATGCGCATTCCATGGACTTCGATCTGAAGATCCTAATCAACACCTCAAGGACTTTCTTAAAATCGTTGATTCTATAGACCTTGATGTTGCCACTCGAGAGACGACCCGATTGCGTCTCTTCCAATTCTCTATGCGGGACCAAGCTAGTCAGTGGCTAGAACGTCAACCCGCAGGATCCATCACCTCTTGGGATGATCTCACCACTCGTTTCCTTGCTCAGTTTTTCCCACCGGGAAGAACTACCAAGCTAAGGAATGATATCTTGATGTTCCAACAACGTCAAGGCGAAACTCTCTACGAGGCATGGACTTGATTCAAGGACTTACTCCGAAAGGTCCCTCACCATGGCATAGAACTTTGGCTCCAAATCAAAATCTTCTATGACCATATCAATCTCTCCACGAGGCAAACCATTGACCAATCGGCCGGTGGCAAGCTACGTGATCTAAGTGCGGAACAATCATGGGCTCTCCTAGAGGATCTTGCTCTTTATGACAACGAAAGTTGGAGTGATCCCCGTGATTTGAATAAAACGGTCAAGGCAATATCTTTGCCTTCGAACAATTCAAGCACTTCCGACCGTAGGATTATAGAACTTGAAGACCAAGTCAAGTTTCTCATGAAATCCTACGAGGTTCCTAAACTTTCAAGCCAAGTGAACAAAATCACTTCTTCATGTGAATTATGTAGTGGTCCCCACGACACTCGTGATTGCATGGAACTCCCCGAACAAGCTTTTGTGGACTACGCATCCTCGCGTACCGACGGAGCGGGAGACAAGTGGTACACTTTCAAACCCGAGCCAAACCATTACGGTGATACATACAACCCTTCATGGAAAAATCACCCGAACCTTAGGTGGAAACAAAACCAAAACGCACAACAACCCAATTCTTCCAACCCACCTAATCGTTTCCAATCAAGCGGTTCCAACTCGAACCGTACTTTCAACAACAATCCTTCCGGCAATGGTAGTACCAATAACTTTGAAGGATTGATGTCTCAATTTATGGCATCTCAAGAAGCTCGATTAGCCAAGTTTGAAGCCGATTTCAAACAAAAACAAAGCGAGATGACCAATAAGATTGACACCTTGTTGAAAGCCCTCAATGACCGAGAAATGGGAGCACTCCCTAGCAACACGGTCAAGAACCCGAAACTAAACGTCAACGCTATTTCATCGGTTTCGTCCCCTAGTTCTTGTCCACAATATTATTCGGTCAATTCCATGAGCACGTGTTTCAAACAAACCCAAGTCGTTCCAAATGACCAAGAAGTTATGACATCCAAATTGGTCAACAACATAGTTGAAACACCTCCCACTCAAAACCTTGACGAAGAATTCAAGGAGCTCCACCTTGAAAGTCCGGTTGTTGATGTGTTGGATGAGAAGAAGCTCAAGTTAGGCGAAAAAGGGACCGCCTTCGTTCAAAACAAACTACCTAAGAAGTTAGATGACCCGGGCTTATTCGTTCTACCTTGCAAGATCGGTAATTCGGAGGCTTATGACACATTAGCCGATCTTGGATCAAGCCTTAACCTACTTCCGTTACCTCTCTACACCTCTCTAAAACTAGGAAAACTTGAAGAAACCGAGGTGATAATAGGTTTAGCGGATGGGAGTGTTGCTTACCCGGTTGGAGTAGCTAAGGACGTGTTAGTGCACATTGGAAAACTAACCATTTTAGCCGATTTCCACGTCCTTGATATGATTAGCGACCCTACATGCCCCTTGTTAATAGGTAGAGGATTTTTGGCGACCGCTAGTGCTATGATTGATTGTAAGGAATCTAAGATAGCGGTAGGAGAAGGAGATACTTGGTCAGTCTATGATGTGAAGAAACATGCTTATGATACTAGTGATGAACCGACACCCCATTGGTTAGAGTTGAATAGGAGACCATCTAGATATGGACCTTGGATAGATAGAGGCTTCATAGGACCCCAACGCCCATTTTACCTAGAAGAGGACTTTGTGAACTGAACACATACGGTAGAACAACTCTTGGCTAGGGACACCGAATTGGATCCATTTGAAGACCCTCTAGTTTTTAGAAGGATGATTGAGTTCCTAGGAGTTTTGCCAATTAACCTAGGAATGAATAAGTGGACTTGTGAGGAGGATGATCACAAGTGGGATTGGGACAAACCACCCAAAGATGGAGATGGGTCATGGCATATTAAGATGACATTGTATGACCCGGATGGAGAGAAGTTTGAAAAGATATATCGTACTAAGCGGACCAATAGGAAACTTCAATCCAAGCTTAACCCTAAAGACGTCCTCGATGACGAGCTTACTTATATAGGGTAGCGTGACTTTGAGTCTTGCTACAAGACTCGTTAATAAAGAAAAGCGCTTCTTGGGAGGCAACCCAAGCTTTATTTATTTATTTGCTTTATTTGTTTGATTGTTTGTTTGTTTTTATTTGTTTCCGTATGTGTGTTTAATTTTTATTCTTATTGATTCATGTTCAAAAGTAATTTTTGAAAATGCTTTATTTTGTTTTTAACTTCGTCTTAACTACATATAAAGGTATTTTGCAAAAGTTAAGTGTAAGGGAAATCTAAATCGGTTTATTAGAACACATATGAACATGAATCGTAATAATATTAAATGAACATACATATTAGTATTTGTTTGAGTCAAATGCTTGTATCGAGTCATAATGATGTTTTGCAGGATTTCCAGGAAGTAAGGTAAAGGTTTTTCCAGAAATTTTCCGGAAACTTAAAATGAAAATTTTTGTCAGGTCATTTCTGACGGCGTCAGGGTTTATAACCTGACGGCGTCAGATTTAATTTTCAGAAATTTTTGAAAGTTTTGTTTTTAAAAAGTTTTTATTAAAATCTCCAACTTATAATCTCCAGGAATCTGCAAAGTTATCATTCCACAAGCATTATATCCTTATATATAGATTTTATCCCGCCGATGTTATGCAGGTTTTCGTGTTTGTTTTCTCAGGTTTAACAGGTTATTTCGGACAAGGAAATGTTTTGAATCAAGCTTATGGCGATGCATTAGTCATGGAGCTTCAACATTACTTTGGAAGAAGATTTAACCGTGTTATTTCATTATCCACCGAGCGAATCAGGGGAGTATTTGATTTCATTCTTTTACTTTTTACTTTTACATCTTGTTATTTGAACATTGGGGACAATGTTCATCTTAAGTGTAAGGGGAGGGTAAAAGTACGATTAAGAGAATGCTATTACGCTTGATTTTTGTTTGTTTAATAGTAGATGTGTAATAAAACTGAGAGAAATACTTGTTAAGGTAATTTTAGTGCCAAATTTAAAATTTTTTACAACATATAGGAGTGAAACTTTGATCTTAATGAGCGTCTCACGGATAGGAGTTATATGACTAGCACAAAAACCGTACCACTAAAAAATTTTCCACCCCCAAATATGTGAGGTTCGCCCCTAGAATTGGTAGGAAAAGCATTTATGCTATGATGTGTGTACCGGTAGCACTTAGATTCTAGAACTTGCGTTAGGACCATTCCGAGGCCACAAGTGAGACTACATTCGTGTAGTTAGATTTACTACATGATAAGAGGCATTAGGATTAACCCATTGTTTTACACCTGTGTTTTTGTTATAATTACTTTGGCTACATTGGTCAAGTAATTCTCCCACACCCTTTGCGTTGTACTCATTTTTAGTACACGATACCCCTAGTACACCCCTCAGAGCCTATCATTTCGTTTCGACCTTTAAGCATTTTACTTAAAGGAAGAATTTGTTTACACCCCACTAAAATGTACACCCAAATCGCCTTAGCCTACCTTGTATGCACTCATCTTTAGTGCATTATTGTGACAACATTTGTTTAAACCCCAAGTTAATTATCTAGTTGATTACATGGTTGCTAAGTCGAGTCATATCCTTGTACATATTGTTTTGGGACGATTGGGACTCATGGGTAAAGTACTAGTGTAATGGAGTAATGGGGAAGAACATCATTTATTACCCCTATATGTGCTAAATGTTTTTAAAAAAAAAGTACTCCAAGTTTTTCAATTATCTTAATTCGAGTCATTAGAATAGTTATTTGTAAAGTTATGTAAAAGTTCAAGTGTAGGGGAATGCAACGCCCCTATGATATATTATTTTGGATGGTAGGGCAAGAGTGTATGAAAAAAAAAAAAAAAAAAAAAAAAAAAAAAAAAAATCGAAAAAATCAAGAAAAATACAAAAAAATGAGAAAAAGAAAAGTAGAAAAAACATACGGACTACCATCCCGTTTCATTTTATGTTTATTTTTATGTTTTTGTTATTTTGTTATTTTGTTTCTAGCTTAAGATTGAGTCGAGTCTTGGCTTAGCAACATTGTATAGTACATGTAATTAATCAAGATCTTTAACTCGCCACCAGTAAAATATCCTTTATCCAACAAAACCGTGTTTTCCTTTTCCCTACACCTAACGTTATAACCCATTTAAAAGCCCTCTTTGATAGTTTATCTTAGGTGCTTATGCCTAGTGGAGGAGGTTTTCGATCCTTTCCCAAGCCTATGGTAATCTATTTGCTATGACAGGTAGTGAGAGATATTATCCGTTTTCATTTATGAGATTTATTTTGATGACACTTGAGAGATGTGAGTATCTAAACACTACTTGTGAGGTGCTAGTTTATAATCTCCGTGCTTATTATGATTGAAGTGGAACGATTATTTGTTGTAATTACTTTTATGTTTGCATTAAATGACCCCTAACTTGTATTTTGATTAGAATAAAAGCGCATTTGCTTGAGGACAAGCAAATCTCAAGTGTAAGGGTATTTGATGAAGCGAAAAGTGTACCGCTTTTAAGGGGTCATTTAAGCCCTAAATCGTATTTATTTGATCAAATATCGCCCTAAATCGTTCCTTTTGTCATTTTAGGTACTTTTGAGGAGAAATCTGGAAAAGGAGGCATTTTGGACGTTTTTGGAGCATAAAAGTGAAGAAAACGACAAAGTCTCAAAAATCGGCTAAAAGTTACCCTTGACGGCGTCAGATTTTACTCTGGACGGCGTCATGTCTTGGCAAGAAAAGGTGGATGTGAAATTTACTCATGATAAGCCAGTGAAAATAGCATGTGAATTCTGACGGTGTCACGCTTTAACCTGATCAAGGGCGTCACGGCTTAATTCAAAGAGGGACGGCGTCACGTTCAAGGTCTGACGGCGTCAAGCCTTGATTAGCCAGAACGGATTTTGGAGAGCTAAAGAGGGACGGCGTCAAGAAGGTCATCCGGGAACCCTAAAAGTGGTGAGGTGACGGCGTCACACTCCATAAGGTGACGCCGTCAGATCCAAAAGTCTATATATAATTTTGCAATTCTTTGTCATTAGGGTGGAGAGCTTAGTGTGGAATTTTTGGAAGAAAACCCTAAGACGATTTTAGCATCTTTTTCAAGGCTTTTTGCCTTGAGATCTTCCATGTTACATTGAAAGATAAGTTATCAATTAATCATTCAATATGTCTATGTGTTGTTTGATTTTATCTTGTTCTTGTCTTTTGTTTAACATGTTAGGCTAGATTTATCTTGTGTTTGCTTAGATCTAATGAAACCTAGCTATTGATTATTGGTTATTAGTGTGTTATTAGTTGTATTGGATGATTGTTTATCTATGTTAGGCTTAAGAAAACTGGCTAACTTCCTATTCGGTAACTTGCTTGAACGTCTTAAGAAACATGAACCAAATGCGTACTAAAGGTTTTTATGGTTGTATTTAATGCACAAGCGAATTCTAGTGATCCCATGTTAGGAGCTTCCTAGCCGGCTCGACATAGGAGTGAAGTAGGAGCTTGTAGAGTTGGGGAAGTACGTACGCCACCCCACGATTGGTATTAAGGAATACACCCGTCATCCACGCAACTAATACACACTAATCAACCGGTAAAAGATAGTTAGGGAGTAAGGAAATCTAAGTGAACACATTTCTCTACACATAAGTTTTCACCAACTTTTTATTTTCAGTTATTTATTTTATTTGCATTTGTAGTTATTTGGGTTAGTTGACTAGCAACTAATTCCGCCCACTCTTTCAAACCCGAGATTTTACTTGCTTTCATAAAATTATAAAAACACAAAAAGAATCTTCCTCAACCCTTAGACCTATTAGAGTAGTCTTTCATACCTAACGAACACTATTCCCTGTGGAGAACGATCAATCCCCCGTACTTACCACTACACTATACTACATCGGTCAGGTACACTGCCTGGTGGGGTTGTAAGCCTCTTGAGATCCCTCGAGAGGTAAAACCTGTTGTAAGGTCGCAAAACCACGCATCACTCGATCACACCATGCAGGAATGTGTTTTTTTCATAGGAATCATATACTACAACATTAATAGTCAGACTCACATTAAACAACTTTATAACTAATACAGTACGTAACTTCATTTTGGGCATAAAATAGTAGCATGATTGAATTATTTATGGTATTATATACCTGTTAAACAGGTTGATGCCTTTCAAACTTGTATGTGACGGGAGACGTAATAACACCTTCACGCATTCCTTGAAAAACATTCCTAATAATCTGGGCAAATAAAGCAAGAAGCACTCACCAATACAAACACTCCAAAAATGCTTTCATAAATAAAACGCAATGCACTTCATAAGAAATGCTTATAATTAAAACTTTCTTTACATGAGTTTTGGGTCATTTTGTAACCATAAAACATTTAAATCGGCTTTGAATAATAAATTTTACATAAAATGACAGGTTTATGTCAAAAATGATATATTTACAATTATTGCTAAAATTGGTTTGGGATGAACACAACCCAGCCCCATTTCAAGACCTATAACAGATAAATAACCCTGTTCAGCCGAACCTGTTTTTGACATTTTACTCAACCCACCCATCTTTCTACTAAATAGTTTCTTCAGGTTTACCTTTTTCATTGACTTAAACGATGACAATCCATCATAAGAAACGCTGAGGGAACCCTTAGTCAGCAGCAGCTTGGGTCTTTTGCACTTTGTGGGCATGTGCTTGTGAGCTGCACCGTTTTTGAAGATTAGGCCTTTAAAAACTTCACTGGAACAATTAAAGCATATATCAATATAATATTTTATAAGAGAATACTTGTGAGGCAACGACACAAAGATTTAATTAGTTGTAGATGTATCCAAATATTCCTTTGGACTCGTATGTTTTCGTACACAATCAGCGGAGGCCTCCCCGACATATCTTGCAACTTCTTCAATATCATGCTCTTACTTCGTCTTTCCATTAATAAGTCATCAAATCTGGTCCAATGAAAAGTTATTTAATCTCTCGGCATATGAAACACCAGCTGTTAATCAAATGACGCAACTTCAAGTTCTTCATGGGATCACAATTCATATACCAGGATCACAATTTATACGCCTAGCCGCCATATGCCTTGTAACAACTATGGTGCCAGTAGTACCCGTAAATACCTGATGTGTGCGCCCTCCTTATATATAGTTACTATATAACCACAGAAACCAACAATTTAATAATAGTAGTACAATTCGATAGTGTAAACGCAGATTACACGTGTCAAGTAGTCGTGTATAGACAAAATGCGACAAATAATTGGTTTAGGAGTAAATTTCAAGAAAACAGATCTCTAGAATTTTACGTTAGGTCAGTGTATAGGTTAATTCACATTTTTCAAACGATGGGGCGCATCCATTATTTCTACTAAAAATGCCATATACACTGTCCAATGGTTTATTTATAGCTGCAGAAACGATATAATGTCATAGGTTAATATGACACGAATAAACCAAATGGTAAAATTACTACTTGTACTTGAATTGTGGGAACAAATAACATACTTCCATTCAGATACGACTCTCGAACTGACCGAAAAGCTATTGTTTCCTATCCAGAGAACACACCCAATTCCACGTGAGTTACTGCTATTAAACTGCACATGTCTTCAATCATGCCTGACCAAATACTAACTAACTAATGCCTATTCCTTTCCAGAGAATACACCCTCTTCCGTCGGAGTTGTTACAATTAAACAGCACGCGTTTCCAGTCATAGCATCACTATTATAATTTATCATATACAGCTATGTTACTTAATTTGTGATGAACATACATTTGTGTATATTGGAAAATTAGGGTTTTAGGGACAAATCAATTTGGTTTTCACATAAGACACCAATTTGGTCTCCAGTTTCATATCTAAAAATAACGCATTTGCCATATTATGCTTTGTCACATACATGAGGTCTGAGAACGTAAGAAATTTTATGACTGTATTATAAAACATGCATGGTGATTTAGCTTATTTAAGAATGCAATGTATTAAACCTGATATAAAGGAGCATGTATTAAACCTGATGGTGCTCATCTTCTTTTCTAGCTTCAACCTCAACAGCATTGTCAATTCTAACAAAAATAAAAAATTGTTAGTAAAATCAAACACATTAAAAATCATCAAAATGCTAAAATCGTGATGGAGTTTTCTTATCTGCGTAAACATAAAAACAAAACATTATTAGTTAATTGTGTGAACTTCAACATATTAGGGTTTTCAGAAAAAAGAGAGAGATAGAGAGAGTCGACTTGTGGAATTGATATTAGGGTTCTAAGTGAATGAACCGGGCTATATTGTGCATAATTTGGATTAGAAAAAATCATTAATTGCATATGTTTATAGATTTGGTGTTGCAAAATGTAAAACAAAAAAGATGTTGGTCTAGTGGTTATCAAGTGTGTTAATGTTACAAATCACCCAAGGTTCGATCCTCTCTAGCGAATTTTTTGTACTAATTAATTCCGGATATTAATTCCCTTAATCCTTGCTTAGGTGGACTAAATGTGATGACATGACTTTTAATGACAATTACATGGCAATGACGTGGACTTATGTGGCATTATTTACGTGTAACGCTTCCTGTTATATATAATGTGTGTGTGTATATATATATATATATATATATATATATATATATATATATATATATATATATATATATATATATATATATATATATATATATATATATATATATATATTACAGTTAGCCTATTTGTGTCCTTTTAAATTGTGACCCACGAATAGCAAAATAAACTAGAGTGCTTAAATCAAGATAAACATGAAAGTAGAAAACTAAAACAATTAATTTGATACAATTTTCCCGCATAAATTTGCTTTATTCATGTTTGGTTATGCTTGTCACTGAAACGCATAGATAAAAATACTTGTACCAAATCATTGTTATACTTTTACTGAAAGTAACAAACTAACAACATATATAGAAACTTACTCCTAGTTGGTTGCGTAAATTAAAATTTATTGTAAGTTTTTATCTAATAAGTTTAAAAATGTGTAACGTATGGTACGAGAAAACGATTTTTTGGAAAAGATTTGTTTGAATATCATGTAAAAATAACGAAACGTCCCATAAATATCTAGTATATTTGAAATGGGCGGTTCTTCGGTTATTGACCAAACCGAACTAAGAACCGAAATTTACAAGAAACCGAGACCGGACCGCGGTTCCAAACTTCGGTTTAGGTTAATTAAGATAAAAAGGAACAACACTTACTCACCAAAGGTTAAATGACGAAGCTCATAAAGTAAAAAGTTGTGATAACATCATAGCCATTACTAAAGGATAAAATAACTCTAATTTTTTAAAACAAGGACTGACTATAAAATATACTCTTAATAAGATTAACGTATGCGCATTAGTAACTTTGTGTCATTCGTAAAAGATCGGGATGACCACACTCATTGGTACTCACAAAAGATTAGTGTCACTTGTTACATCAAAATATCAACTTTTATCCGTTATTAATCAGTACTGCCTACTGCTTAATTAGCAAAACTAGCTATTGATGTTGGCGAGTGCTTATTATGTTTTCTTTACATATCCAAAAATCCGTAACATAAAAGAAAAACAATGTTAGAGAGAAGGTTTGACTTTTGACAAAGATTATGTTCTTCTCCTTGGTTGACTTAAAAAACATTAATCAGAATGTAGCTTCTTCCCACAAATACATCATCATCTTGTTGGAGAATTCCTGGATCGATTTGGATATGGCTGTGAAAGCGTAGTCCAAAGAGTTATCAGGAAAGCTATCCTAGTTGGAGTAGAAGTCCAACAAGTTTACTTGACGTGCAAAAGGTTAAGTAAAGTGTAATCCTAGTTATAGTCTAATACGTTTAGTTTAGTCTATATATACCGTGGAGGGTAGGGATTCTCATTGTACCGAATTGAAGTTTTTGAGTTAGATTTCGTCAATAAAACTATTGTGTGTTCCAGGAAGATTCTTGTTCTTTACTTTCTGTGGCGTGTTCTTGCTGTGTGCATTTGTGTGCGTACCTCTGATAACCACAATTGGTACCAGAGCTTCTGGGAAACGTGGGAGACCTGTAACCTGCGATTAAGGGTTTACAGCAACTGAATTGGACTCTAACCTGCGAACCTGTGGTTGAGTCACCTGTTCTTTAATTATTAGGTCTGCTCATGGGTTTTTTTATCAGGTCTGGTTGTGGGTTTTGACCAGAGCTTGCGAGGTGTTCCTGGTAGTTTGTATCCGCGTTCAAGGGTTTACACATACCTGAATCTAATAATCGTTCCCTAACCTGTGATCCGGTTGGTTAGACGTGAAGTATTGATCCTGTGGTTACTGTATCAGCGACATAGGGTTAAAGAAACACTAAAAAAACAAATCGACTTACCTGTGTACCTGTTGGTTTAAGTTGTATTATGTTTCATTAATCGGTTTATAAACTAATTAAAGCCCAGCCAAGTTATATTAGTGAGTTGGAAACAGTCCATTGGGTTGTTGATTGTCTCACTATAGGGTGAATCTGAGAAACCGTTGATTATCCTACGTGTGTTCAACACAAACTGAGTAACTAATCTAGCCGTGTGATAAGGGTTGGATAAATCCTCGTTGCAAACCTGTTGGGTCCATCAGTACCCAAGTATACTTAAAACAAGATTTGGACACAAATTAACTAAGTGTTAACTTAAACCGAGAACAATTCAAGTCACTGAGTGAACAGTCACTCAGTGAGTCATCTTCAGGATGCTTAAGGCTAATTCAAGAAGAAGGATTCACTACTCATGAAGGCGGTACTCCCTGAGTAGGACTTAAGCCAAAGAAGAAGATGATGGTTCAGTGAGTGCTGGACAAGAACTCACTGAACCCCAGTCTCCTCAACAACATTAAGTGATTGAAGACTGAAGAACTCAACGCTTGAAAGAAAGGCGGAGGGATCTGGGAAGAGTGTAAGATAAGATCAAATCTTATCTTGTCAGGAAGAAACTTTCCGTAAGACGGCTAAAAGTCATGGAGTGTCAGACCAACCACTCCTAAAGACTTTATAGTCCATTCCCATTGGTTCTTGGAAATGACAATTACTGTTGTAATTGTCAGACACGCTTGCTTCAACAAGTTGTAGTTTTTTAATCACTTTTACTCTTTTATACTTGTGTATAAATAGGTTCAAAAGGAGAGAAGTTGAGTGTGTTTTGTACATTGAAAGCTTAGACTTTTACAAGGCAACTTCTCTCCTATAAAGAGTAACGTATCCCTGAGATAGCTCAGTGGGTCGAATTGTTACCACTCAAAGCAAAGCTTGAGTTTAGATAGGAGACACCACTATACCTTGTCTGTTCAATCCCAAGTTTTTGTTCCGCAAAACACTTGGGTAATAGATTCTTTGATTCATTTCTAATAAGAATTTAAACATTGAAAAATACTTATATGTTTTTACTTTTACGTTTCATTAATCTGTTAGAATTAATCATAACATTGTATTAGTCATAAACACGAATAGATTAACTTTCTAGTTAACTCTAAGCGTGTTAAGGGAATAACAAGTGGTATCTGAGCCTCTGGTTTATAAAATCTTTCAAAACTAACCAAGAGTGCTCAAGGTTTTTAAAACCAAGATCCTACTATGGCTGATATTAATGTGCCCCAGCTGGTCGATAAAAAGGGTGGCAGCTATTCTGCTGTTGCACCCAGACTAGATGCTCGAAAATTTAGCAATTGGAAAAAATGTATGATTTGCTATTTAACTGGTATGGAACCTTACTACATCACTTGTATCAGGGATGGCCCATTTGTCCCTAAGACTGCTGCAGGGCTAAACAAGCCTGAGGCACAATGGACCATTAATGAGAGGAGGGTGGTCAATCAAGACCAGCGCCTTAAAAGCATCCTTATATCTTGTCTTCCTGACGATATAATGGAATCAGTCATCAACTGTTTAACAGCCAAGCAAACTTGGGATGACTTGGTTAATAGCTTTGAGGGCCCCTCAGATACCAAGGAAAACAGGGTCATGGACCTGAAACTTGAGTATAATACTTTCAGGGCAAAAGACTCTGAAAGTCTCTCTCTAACTTATACCAGATACAAGACTTTGATAAACGAACTATCAAATGATGGTGTAATATTATCTAAGCGTGAGACAAATGTTGGCTTTGTCAACAGTCTCCCTGAGAAGTGGCTAAACTTCTGACAAGGCCTGAGGAATGCAAATCACATTCAGACCCTTGGGCTCCCTGAAATCTATGGGAAATTTGTCTATGAGGACAACTTGATCTCAAGGAGATATCCTGACTCAAAAGCTCTTGAGTCCAAAAAGGCCTTAACCTCCACACCCATTTCAACTGCTTTCTATACTAATGGTGTTGTGCAGGGTTTCCAAGAAGATTCTGAGGATGAAATTGATGAAAGGACTAGTGATGAGTACCTAAAAGATTTAAACTTGGAATTCCAAGAGAGGGCACTCCTTGCTAGTTCAAAACGTTTCATCAAAATAAACCAGTCCAACTTTTCTAAAGGAAAAGCAAATGAAACCACTGAATGTTTTAACTGTGGTAAAAAGGGTCATTTTGCTAGGGATTGCTATTCTAAAACTACCTCAGAACCTTCTTACAAATTTTCAGGAAATAGTTCCTCAGGAACTAACAAGTTTCCACCTAGAATGTTTCAGTCGACCCAACAATTTCAAAACAAGGGTCAAAAAGACTTTGAAACAAAATATAGGAAAGCCAAGGCTAAACTTGAAATTCTTGAAACTAATCCCTCTATGTCTCAGGCTGCTCAAACACCCAAATCTGTTCAGGCAAAGAATAAGGTTTTAGTAGCTGAAGCTTATGACTGGGATGATGAAGAGGTCTCCTCAGATGAGGAAATTAGAGTGAGTGCACTGATGACACTCTCTGAAGGTGATCAGGTGGCTATTGGGAAAAGCCATGCAAGGAATGGAGAGTGGGTAAACATCACCATGAAGAAGGTAAACACTTTACTTTCTATGGATGATGATTCTGATTGGCAGTCTTACATGAATTATATTTGTGTAGATCTTAAATTTGTTGAGGAACAAAGTCTTAACATGTGTTCAAAATATAACAACAAGGTGTCAGAATTGAATAAACGTAGAGATGAATTGCTTGTACTAAAGCAAGCCAAATTAGAAACAATAATCTACAAATTCAAAACACTGAAATTTTGAAACAAAACCAAGCCCTACAAACTGAACTTAACAAAGAAAAAGCTGTCATCCAAGGCTGGACCAAAAAGAACCCCAAGGTCTTTGACACTGTGGGATTAAGCTCTAAGAAAACCATTGGAATTGACCCTCTTATGGTTGATCCCAATGTGAGTCACAGTGAATTAACCTTTGTTCCAGCTGGCATATCTTTTGAGCAAGAAATGCTTCCCAAGTCTAATGACTGGATTGTCAGGGACAACCCAGTCAGTAAGTTACCAAACTTTGAGACTGGAAAGATCTTGCTTCCTGAAAGTCAGGCTTTGAAAAATATGCTTGGACTTACTGAACAACTCAGTAAGCTTGAACTCACTGAACAACTCAGTAATACTGAGTCTGTGAATGAGTCTGAATCAGAATCATACCCACCACTTCCTCCACTGAATACCCTTCAGGGTGCTGCACCAAACTTAGGCCTCCCACCAATGGTCTTCTCACCACACTCTCCAAAGGAGAGATCAGGAATGGGAACAACCATCCTGAAGAGACCAACCCTTGAAGTCTCAGTAAATACTAATGACTCATCAACTTCAGTCCCTTCTGAAGTAACAACTCAAAGCCCTGACTCAAAATTTGATCAGTTGGATGAAATGGTCAGGACGCTGGGAGAGAAGATTGCATCTTCTGAGAAACCTTCTCAATCCAAGAAGGAACAAAAACCAGCTTCCTCAAAGACCAAACCCAAACCCACAAAACCCCTGAAAAGATGTGAACTGTGTAACTATACCAATCATATCACTGATGATTGCTATAGAATTCTTTATTGCATGGTTTACAAAAAGGATGATCACAGGACCTCTGATCACAAAACACATTCAGTCACATCAAACATGGAAAGTCTTAAAGCTCAGTCTTTAAACTATCCTTTTGATTCTAAACAGAAACAGAAACAAAAGGCAAAGCCTTTTGCACCTTGCACTTACTGTGGGTTCAATGACCACCATCCTAAGGATTGTCAAATTGACAATTGTTTTGAAAAGAGTGGAAGTTCCATTCATAACACCTCAGGACGTGGTAAGGCCATTCAAGCCAATAGAGGTATGACAAAGTCAGCCTCTCAGTCCACTGAGTCTACATCAGCAATCAAATGCATAATATGTGGTAGCTCAGTCCACTCCACCACTGACCATAAATCACTTGAAAATGTTAATAAGACCCTCAAAGCTAAGCCCTCTAAGAAGTGGAGTCCTAGAAAGTACTGACCCAGTTTACCATTTGTGCAGAAACTTGCCAGGGATCCTTTTTGGCATCTTGATAGTGGATGTTCAAGGAGCATGACTGGTGTGAAGGAGTATCTACACAAGTATGTGGATGAATCAGGACCCAAAGTGATATTTGCTGATAACTCATCATGTCTCACTAAAGGTTATGGTTCAGTAAACTGCAATGGTATAGTCTTTACTAGGATAACTTATGTAAATGGTCTAAAATACAATTTGATAAGTGTCAGTCAACTATGTGATGCGAAATACATAGTTCAGTTTGATGATAAACAAGGAATCATCTTCAATGCTAATAAGGAAGTTTTCCTTATTACACCAAGAAGACATGATGTTTATGTGTTAGACATGTCCAGTCTGACTCAGAATGGAACTTGTCTCTTTACCAAGGCCACTGATACTCTCAACTGGCTTTGGCATAAGAGACTCTCCCACCTGAACTTCAAAGACATAAACAACCTTGTAAAACAAAACAAGGTCCTTGGCTTACCATCTCTTGTGTTTTCAAAGGACAAACCATGCTCAGCTTGTGAAAAAGGTAAACATCACAGAGCATCCTTTAAAGCCAAAACCAACTTTTTCATCAGGAACTGCCTTCATCTTCTCCATATGGATCTATTTGGACCAATTAGTCCTAGATCCATTAACCATGAGAAGTATACTCTGGTCATTGTGGATGAATACTCAAGATGCACTTGGGTATACTTCCTGATCAAAAAGAGTCAGGCAGCTGAAACAATTATGTCCTTTGTCAGGAACATTGAAAATCAGAATGACATCAAGGTCAAATAAATTAGGACTGACAATGGAACAGAGTTCAAAAATTATGAACTTGAATGTTTCTGTGATGAGAAAGGCATTTCATAAAAAATTTCCTCACCCTACACACCTGAACAAAATGGGGTGGCAGAAAGAAAAAATAGAACACTCATTGAAGCAGCTAGGACAATGCTAAATGGATCAGTCCTTTCCAAACACTTTTGGACTGAAGCAGTAAAGACTGTCTGTTACACACAAAACAGATCCATCATTGTCAAGAGACATAGCAAAACTCCTTATGAGTTATTCAAGGGAAGAATCCCTGACATCAGCTACTTTCATGTCTTTGGGTGTCCTGTGTTTATTCATAATAACAAGGATCACTTAGGAAAATTTGATGCCAAAGCTGATGATGGATACTTCCTAGGATACTCCCTTGTCTCAAAGGCCTTCAGGGTGTTCAACACTAGGAGACAGCATGCTGAGGAAACATTTCATGTTACCTTTGATGAGAGCACTGATGCAATCATTGTCTCTAACAACTCAGTGGAAGAGATAGGTATTGATGAATCATCAAGATACCCTCCTGATGAACATCATACTGATAATGGTCCTTCCACTCAGTACCATGCAAATGCTGACATCTCCTATTACATCATTCCCCACAACCTTCCTTACCCAACCATCACTGAGTTTATTGAAGCACAAAATACTGATGAATTCATTCAGTCAGTACAAAGTGCTCAGGCTCTAAACAATCACATTGATGAGTCAACCCACTCAGACACTCATGATGCTGAAGAACATCATGTGTCTGATCCTGATCCTACCCATCAGGCCTCTACAAGTTCTAATCTGTTTCCAAGACCTCAGGACAGTTGGACTAAGTCTCAGGATATAGAACTTGTCAATATAATTGGTGAGCCTACTGAAGGCATGCTCACAAGAAGCATGGCTGCTGAACTGAGAGCAGCCTCAGCCAATGAATGCCTATTTGTGGACATCATTTCCACAATTGAACCCAAAAGTGTTAAGGAAGCACTAAAACATCCAAGTTGGGTTCAAGCCATGAATGATGAACTGGAACAATTTGACATAAACAAGGTAATGACCTTGGTCAAATGTCCTGAAGATGTTTCAGTCATTGGCATGAAATGGGTATTTGTAAAAAAATCTTATGAAAATGGCATAGTCATTAAAAATAAAGCCAGACTTGCAGCCAAAGGCTATAATCAACAAGAAGGCATTGACTATGAAGAAACATTTGCACCAGTAGCAAGGATGGAAGCCATCAGGATCTTCCTTGCTTTTGCTACATACATGAACTTCAAGGTGTACCAAATGGATGTTAAAAGTGCATTCTTAAATGGCTCACTGAAAGAAGAAGTTTATGTTCAGCAACCTCCTGGATTTGAAAGCCATGAGTTTCCTGACCATGTCTGCAAGCTTAACAAAGCCCTTTATGGATCGAAACAAGCTCCCAGGCATGGTATGAGACTCTTTCAGCCTTCCTGATCCAAAACAAATTTGTCAGAGGCAAGATAGACAACACATTATTTATCTACAAGACAAATAATGATGTCATACTTGTACAAGTGTATGTTGATGACATCATCTTTGGCTCAACAAATTATAAACTTTGCAAACAGTTTGAAAAACTAATGGCAAAGAAATTTGAAATGAGCATGATGGGAGAACTGACTTACTTCCTTGGTCTACAAATCAAGCAGACTGATAAAGGAACCTCTATCAGTCAAGAGAAGTATGTCAAAAGCCTACTGAAGAAGTATGAGCTCAGTGACTGTGCCTCAGTCAAGACTCCCATGGTACCCCCAAACAACCTTGGTCCTGATCTTACTGGAAAACCTGTGAATTAAACTCTTTTTAGAGGAATGATAGGATCACTGATGTATTTACTTGCATCAAGACCTGATATCCAATTCTCAGTCTGCTTATGTGCCAGATATCAATCTGACCCAAGAGAGACTCATATCACTGCTGTGAAAAGGATATTCAGGTACCTGAAAGGTACTCCAAACCTTGGATTATATTATCTAAAATGTTCAGGCCTTGATCTTAAAGGATACTCAGATTCTGACTATGCTGGATACAACATGGACAGGAAAAGCACCTCAGGCTCCTGCCAAATTCTTGGTGGAAAACTAGTCTGTTGGAGTGCTAAGAAGCAACAATCAGTTGCCATGTCCTCAGCTGAAGCTGAATATGTTGCAGCAGCAAGTTGTTGTGCAAATGTACTCTGGATGAAAAGTCAACTCAATGACTATGGAATTCAGTACAAGATGGTTCCCATCTTTTGTGATAACACAAGTGCAATTGCCATTTCAAATAACCCAGTTCTTCATCAGAGAACAAAACACATTGATATTAGATATCACTTCATCAGGGACCATGTCATGAATGGTGACATAGAATTACACTTCATTCCTACTAAATATCAGCTAGCTGATATATTCACCAAGCCATTGGATGAACCAACTTTCACCAGACTGAAAGCTGAACTAGGAATGTTGGATATTGAGAATCAGTCCACTGATTGACTCCATCCAAATATGTGTAAATTCTGATAAACCCAAGTCCCTGACTCAATGTGTTCTTCAGTGAGAAAGGTCACTGAACTTCAGGAACTAAACCCAAGTTCCTGAACCTTTAACCCTCAGGAATTAAACCCAAGTTCCTGAATTCTTGGTCCTCAGGAACTAAACCCAAGTTCCTGAACCCTTGAACCTCATGAATTAAACCCAAATTCCTGAACATTAGAACCATCAGTGACTAAACCCAAGTCCTGAAAATCAGGTTCACTGAATGAAAAGTCATTCAGGGTCCTTAAGAGACATTAAATACTAACGTAAATGCTCTAAGTATCTAGTTAGTAAATGTCCGAGGTTGGTAACTGAACTCATATTTAATTTAAGAATATTTGTTCATTTTTGCCTTTCTGGCTTCCACCTCTGGGCCCCCACATTCTCACTTGGCATTAAATGCCTCTCCAATCACATTACAGATATGTGATGACTCATCTCTGCAAATTACACTTTTGCAGAACTGCTCAACTGTTCACCTTGACTGTTGCGCCAAACCAAAGAAATTGGAGTGGTGGCATTAAATGCGGATCCCAAAATAGTTTCCGAAAATTCTTTTTGAATAAATAAAATCCGCTTAATGCCTAAAATACCCTCCACTTCATTTCCCTATAAATACCCCAACCAAAATAACAACACACACGTCTATTAAAAATCTTAAGCAAATTCTGCCCATTGTTTTTCTCAAAACTAATAGTGTGTGTGTTCTTAGCTTTAAGAAATCCCAACCATCTTTGTTACCCAGACTTACCAACAAATATGGCTTCTTCTAAAGCTGTGACATACGCCCCTAATGTGGATTTCACATTGGAGGGTGTAGACCTCACCAAGAACAATGTGGTGGGAAACTTTTCCTATCCACAAAAGTTCCGTGCTTACAAGAACGTAATGAAATATCTTCAAAACTGTTTTCTTGCAAAAGCAATTACCAAAACCCCCTCAGTCATCTACCATGACTACTTGAGGGAATTCTGGTGTAATGCTGTGGCTTCTAGCCCAAAAGACACCAAAGAATCCATCATCACTTTCACAGTGAGGAATGGGAGAAGGACCCTCTCCCTGGGTTACAATGACTTCATCAAGGCCACTGGTCTTGATTTTGCTGAGGCTTTTGGGCCTAATCCTACTGACCAAGAGGTCAAAGGAGAGTTGATATTATTGGGTCCATCATTACCCAAGTATACTTAAAACAAGATTTGGACACAAATTAACTAAGTGTTAACTAAAACCGAGAACAATTTAAGTCACTAAGTGAACAGTCACTCAGTGAGTCATCTTCAGGATGCTTAAGGCGAATTCAAGAAGAAGGATTCACTACTCAGGAAGGCGGTACTCCCTGAGTAGGACTTAAGCCAAAGAAGAAGATGATGGTTCAGTGAGTACTGGACAAGAACTCACTAAACCCCAGTCTCCTCAACAACATTAAGTGATTGAAGACTGAAGAACTCAACGCTTATAAGAAAGGCGGGAGGATCTGGGAAGAGTGTAAGATAAGATCAAATCTTATCTTGTCAGGAAGAAACTTTCTCTAAGACGGCTAAAAGTCATAGAGTGTCAGACCAACCACTCCTAAAGACTTTATAGTCCATTCCCATTGGTTCTTGGAAATGACAATTACTGTTGTAATTGTCAGACACGCTTGCTTCAACAAGTTGTAGTTTTTTAATCACTTTTACTCTTTTATACTTGTGTATAAATAGGTTCAAAAGGAGAGAAGTTGAGTGTGTTTTGTACATTGAAAGCTTAGACTTTTACAAAACAACTTTTCTCCTACAAAGAGTAACGTATCCTTGAGATAGCTCAGTGGGTCGAATTATTAACACTCAAAGCAAAGCTTGAGTTTAGATAGGAGACACCACCATACCTTGTCTGGTCAATCCCAAGTTTTTGTATCGCAAAACACTTGGGTAATAGATTCTTTGATTCATTTCTAATAAGAATTTAAACGTTGAAAAATACTTATATGTTTTTACTTTTACGTTTCATTAATCTGTTAGAATTAATCATAACATTGTATTAGTCTTAAACACGAATAGATTAACTTTCTAGTTAACTCTAAGCGTGTTAAGGGAACAACAAGTGGTATCAGAGCCTCTGGTTTATAAAATTTTCAAAACTAACCAAGGGTGCTCAAGGTTTTTAAAACCAGGATCCTACTATGGCTGATATTAATGTACCCCAGCTGGTCGATAAAAAGGGTGGCAGCTATTTTGCTGTTGCACCTAAACTAGAAGCTGGAAAATTTAGCAAATGAAAGAAACGTATGATTTGCTATTTAACTGGTATGGAACCTTACTACATCACCTGTATCAGGGATGGCCCATTTGTCTCTAAGACTGTTGCATGACTAAACAAGCCTGAGGTACAATGGACCATTGATGAGAGGAGAGTGTTCAATCAAGACCAACGCCTTAAAAGCATCCTTATATCTTGTCTTCCTAAAGATATAATGGAATCAGTCATCAACTGTTTAATAGCCAAGAAAACTTGGGATGACTTGGTTAATAGCTTTGAGGGCCCCTCAGATACCAAGGAAAACAGGGTCATTGACCGGATCTACACACACTCCTTGTTTTAGATGAATACTTTGAATGATGTCTAGTCTAGAACGTGGAATTTACTAGCTAGCACTTAGAAGATTTATTTGTGTGTGTTATGTTTTAACGAATCAACAAAGAATGAACAATGAACAATGAACACAATACTTCAACTTCAACGATTCAATATTATTAATCAATAATACGAGTGATCTCCTATCACTAGGGTTTACAACCTTGAATCTTAATAAAACAATACGTTATCTATATACCAATTCGTTAACCTAGGAAATCCTTTTATAGACTAAGGATTCCTTCACAAGATAACTATCAACTAAATATTATACGATATACATTAAATCTTTTCCATAAATATCTTTACACGGTTTTATCATAAACAGTACAAACTTCTTCACTCAACAGTACTAACTGCTTATGTCTTCAAAACTCTTCGGCAGTACTAACTTTCATCTTCAACAGTACTAACTGCTATAGCTTAATTTCCCAACAATCCTCCCCTAAACTTATGATTTCTACCCAAATCACTAAGTTTCTTCAAATTAAGCTTCTTCTTCTTAATGTGGAAAATTCTTTCAAACATCTATCCCATCAGTCACTTTAGCCTTTGACTTTTCTATGCTCTACAAGATTGAAAATCTTTGTAACTAACAAGTCTGCCATCTCAGAGTCTTCTTCAACCTTGAGTCTTCCTTGTATCATAGCCAATAACACAAATGTTCTGAGTGGATAGTCTTTTTCCACCAACATATAGATTTCTATCCCACCTGGAGTAGAAACTCTATGTACTCCACACGATTCAAATAAATACCAATACACATCCTTAACTTGAGCTTCAAATCTCCACATTGACTCTCCACTATCAGGTTCATAAATTCTCTTCAATTGAACCCATAATTCTTTGTCTTTGTCTTCAATGGGATCTTTATCTCTGAATCTCTCTTTTACTAAGCTCCATAGTTGATTAAGATCTTCTCTGTCAAAACCTCTGAGTAAATCTTCAAACAACTTGTACCTTTCAGAAATATCACCAAGTCTGATTATCTTCCATCCTTTCATTCTTCCATCAGTGAACACTTCCCAGTCAATGATTGGATGTTTTACTTGTAAAGGTTTGATATAAGAAGATTCTGGAACAATCATCATCATACTCTTGATCTTCTCATTGGTTAACCCTTCTTCTTCAGACTTTTGTTTCTTTGCAGCATCAGATTCAAGAACCTCTGGTTTTCTTTTCTTTTTCCTTGTCATGCCTTCTCTGATTGGATTATTCAACCTTGCATATACTTCAAAGAATTTCCTTTCAATTTCAGCATCAGTCCATCCAGTAAAGTCACTCAACTTGTAATCAGCTTGATTCTTCAAATAATGCTTCATGAACTTGACATTCTCCTTCCTGGTAGGTAACTTGGTCTTGTAACTAGACTTTTGCCTTTCTCTGATTCTGTGCATTAAGTTACTCCAAGTTGCTTTTTTATTTGTCTTCAAGATAAATTCCTTGAGCATCTCTGACTTTTCTTCTACATTTAACTCCTGATCATTAAGAACCATCACAGCATGAGCTTTTATAATAAAATCAGAATCTAACAAATATTAAAGTTGTTCATTAAACTCTTCTTGATTAAAATCTTCAGTTCTTGTCCTATCCATAAAACCAGCTATGTTCTTTTCATCATCAACAACCATTTTCCTTGCTAATTCCTCATCTTGAGCAATCTGAACTTGCTTTGCTTCTTCATTAGCCAATTCTTCTTCTACCATTCTCCTTGCAACTTCTGCATCATGATCTATCTAATCTTGAGTTTTTGGTTTTAATGTCTTGAGCCTTTCAAGTTCTTGATCTGCTTCCTCTTCTTCTTGTGTCATAGCTCTTTTACCTTTATCAGCTCTTCTTCTTTCATAAACTAGCTCAGCCGAAGTTTCACCAGTTGGAACTGCTTGATGCTCTGTCTCAGCAGTTGGAACTGTTTGATGTTCTGTCTCAGCAGTTGGAACTGCTTCAACAGTCTGAACTTTTTCTACTTCATGGGTATCAGTCTGAACTGCTTCAAGTTCTTCTTCCACATCTGCATTACCAGAACCTATATCAAATTGTTCTTCTTCCCCTTCATTAAGCCTCCCCTGAGAATTTGATTTGTCTTTATCTTTACCAAATTTCCTCCCCTGTTTGGAAGAATTTCCACCATCAGCATCATCTGAATCATCTAAGTCATCACTAGAAGAATAATCAACCAATACCATTCTTGCCCTTTTCTGCTTGAGTTGATCTTTCAGCTTCTTCACCTTCAAAGATAACCTGTTAAAAACTTTAGCAGAATTCTCCTTGTGAGCTTTGAGCTCATCCTTGATGCTTGCAAGATCTGTCTCCAAACTTTCAACTTTGGCAGCTAGCTTGGTACATAATTCCGTCAATGCATTTTGGTTAGAACTACCCTCATCACGTCTAGCTGTGTGACCTGCTAGGAGAGGTGAATCATGGGGAAAGGATCTAGGAACCACTCTAGGTGTTTCCCTTCTCCTATAAGTGATGCGCAAATGTGATGGTTAGGTTCTTTCAAGTACTTGAGTGGATGTGTGATGGGGATCAGTTGGAACTGCTAAACCTTCACCCAACTCAGTTTGAAGCATTTGAGGAAACAATGGAACTTGTTCCCCTTGAAAAAGCCTACTAGCCATAGCCATATTTTGAAAAACCTTTGATTGAAGGCTAGGAGTAGCAAAAATTTCAGTTGGTTTTGTAAGCACGTATGTCTTTTTATTCAAAAGTGTTTGAACAAACCTGGGATACATTAAAAACTTTGTTTTGCTTGTAACATTTGATACCATACCCTCAAAAATAAATTTTGAAAAGTTAAAAACCTTGTTTGAAGACAAGCAAATGAGAGCAATAGCAATATTGCTACTGAACTGCTCCCAAGTAGTCTTTTTAGGATTTAAACACCTTAAAAGGGTATGTATCAAAAATCTCCATTGAGGTGAGAAACATCCTTTTTGAAAGGTTAATTTATGTTCAGATGTATCATACCCCATTTTGGTAAGTTCTTCCCATATTTCAGTGTTAGGCATAGTGTTAATACCATCTGAGTCATGTAATTTAAGATGTCTCCTAATTATAGACTCGGTAAGAACAAAAGATACACCATCCACTTCAGAATGAATTTCTGAGTCTCCATCTTCACTAGTCAAGACAGTAGCATTCTGCCAGAACTGTGTGATGTTCGAGACAAAAAGAGTAGGAGAAAGAGTTAGAGCATACCTTATGTGAGAGTGGTTGAGAAAGTCCACAATCTCATAAAACTTTGGCCCATCTCCCTCCTCTGTTTTCTCAAGAAACGCAACCTGATTATGACGTTTAACAAATTCCAATCCAGCCATTCTTAGTGATGAAAAATGAAAGATTATATCAATACGATGATCGTTTAAATTGGAATTGAGGTTTTATGTAGTCGCTTGGGGTTTATAGGTACTGTTTAGGGTTTTTCGAAATATGCGTATGAGATAAATTATCTTTAGAAAGAGAATAAATAAATTTATTGTAAAAAGATAATTATTGTCTATAAAAATCCCTATAAGTACCTTAAGAATAACGGTTTTACCCCAACGGCTAGAAAATTAATTACTGACAGATTTTTTACAACGGCTAGTTGAACCGTACTAACTTTGTACTAACCGTACCAACTGTTGGAAAAAATTTGTTGAGCCGTATGAACTTATTGAAAAGAATTTTAAAATACCATGGCTCAAACATAGTTTTTAGCAAACTATCAGCTATCAACGGATTTGATATGTCTTTACCAATAGCCGTTTGCTTTGGACTAGCCAACTCTTCACACTTAGATATGGTGAGCTGATAACCATACAATTTTTGGTAAATTGTCAACCACCAACGGATTTGATTAGTCTTTATCAGATACCGTTTGCTCTGGACTAGTTGGTTCTTATGTGGGTAAGACATGGTGAACCAATTACCATTTGTTGTGTGCAAAGATCACACACTCAGCTTCAAATCACCATTAAAGTCCAAAACATATAGCATTAAATCCTTTGATGCTTATCATTCAAAACCTGCAAGTGTTAGTCCAAAAACAAAGAAACAAGCCACAAAGAACTTGTCTCATAATATAAAAGTATATGACTAACAATGCACATAACAAGAAAAATTAATTTCCTTGTGGAACCCAAGCCAAAACAGACTTAGGCTTTCCTCTTGCATCAACATAATTCATTCTTTTCAAAACAATTTTAGCACCATTAGGTTTGATGGGTCTCCAAACCCAACATGCTGATGCATTCACACCATTTCCCATGTTTCCCTTAGCAGTGTTTTTATTCACACCAGTACCAATTACTCTGCAAGCAGTTGGAACTGCTGGCTTGGTAGTTGTTACCTTAGGTTTCCAAACTTGATTTTTTACAACTGCTTTGTGATGAAAGGGTCTATTAACAGTTGTTGGTGCTGATTTGGAAAACATTTTTGCACCTTGAACTGTTGGCCTTGGGTTAACAGGTCTAATAGGTCTGACAGTCTGAACTGCTGGTCTAGCAGTTTGAATTGGTCTTTGGCCAGACTTTAATAGAACTGATCTGGGTATCATTCTATCATTCCTAAGAAAAGATTGAGGTCTTGCTATGCTCAACCTATGATTTGTATATCCAGATACCCATTTATCACAAAAATAAGCAAGATGGTCAAAGCTACCACAAGAGTAACAAGCTTTCCTATAGCTGACAAAATCCTCCCCTAATTGGTGAGTTTTGAGGTTATTCCAATTCCTTTGGTTACCTCTTGGCTTGTTTGTGGTTCTATACATTTCTGCATACCTAACTGTTGGCCTAAAAGGTTTAGCATTTGATCTAAGCCTAACAGTCTCAGGTTTAGCCATCTTTGGAACTTTTAATTCCTCCACTTTAGCACTAAAAGGCTTAACCACAGCCTGATCATCCTCATCATCAGAAATCCATTCTTCAATGATTGGAGCATCTGAGTCCTTAGCTGAGGACCTATCAGAAGACACCTTGTCCTCAGATAGTGATTTATCACTAGCACTCTCATACACAGGTTTGTGAACTACATCCTTCTTGGGTTGAGGACCATATTTAAGCTCAGGTAGTTGAAATTTAGGTAGACCTGTGTGTTCTAAGTCTATGCCTGGGGGTATTGGAATTCCTCTATAAGGAGGTGGAACTGACTTATAACCTAGGCCTGACTTAGCTTTATTAAGGATCTGACACTCAACAATCTTACTAACACCCTGAGTTGCAAATTCTAGTGTGTCAAAAGTCATTTGAATGTTCTCCTTTGCTTTCTTAACCTGTTCTAGCTCATGTTTCAACACAGTAATTTCATTCTCCCTAAACATTAAGTCTCTCTTAACAATAATCATATCATCAGAAAACTTTGACTCATTACTTTTATAATGAACTATTTGTTCTTCTAACACAGCTAAAGCTCTCTTATGATTTGCTAAGCTAAAAGCAGTTTCGACTAGCTCTTTTCTCTAATTCTCATATCTTGTCTTAAGTGTTTCTAGATCTTTTAAAGCTTCACGAGATTTAGAACATTTTGAAACTTGTACCTCAGAATCTGAAAATGCCATGAGAGCAACCTCTGTAGATGCTTCTGTTTCCTCCTCTGCAATGTAGCTCCAGTCAAACCCTAAGCCATCAATGGCAACCATGGCTTTCGAGCTTGAATCAGTAACCTCCACAACCCTTGACTTGTTTCCATATCCTCTGCTCTTTCCATCTTGTTGGCTTGGCAATCTACACTCCCTTGAATAATGACCTTTGTAGGTCCTCTTTTACTTGAACACACACACGAATCACACGTTAACTACTACTCTAAATATAATAAGCTTCGATAAGGAGAAATAAGCTATTAAGCTAATAGAGAATAAGAGAATAAGATGATAAGAGAAGAGAAGTGGAAGGAATTCATTTTATTAAACATTCGAGCATAGCTTACGCATAACACATGAAAACCAACAATAAGAATGAGCACCTAAGCCTTCTATTTATAGGCAACACATTAGGGCAACCATGTGCTTAGGTGGTTCTATAAGTAATTACAATAAGATGGGCGGTCCATGGGCTTCTAATGGACCGCACCATTAAACTAAACATAAATCCCTATACGCAACATTCTTCGCAAATGACAAAGACTTGAATGAATTGTGAAATGTGTTCCTAACAATCTCCCCCTAAGTCTTGGTCATAAATGTTGCGCGACGTCATCTTTGCTTCTTTGGCTTCTGATGTCTTGATAATCTTTGTTTCTTTGTTCTTGTTCTAAGATGATATGATGTTGTCTCGATCTGCCAATCTCCAATGTCTTCTCGTCTTCTCCATCATGCTCATATGTCTTTGACTTGTTTTCTACAACATGTTCTCACTTTTCAATCTTTAACTTGAGAAAGGTTAAGGTGCTTGAACTTTTGACTTTTCTGTATCATATGTTGAACTTTTGTTGTTATTGAGTCTTTGAGAGAACATTTCTTCAAGATATGAGCATGATGGAGTCTTGATGGTCGAACTCCAGATCCTCAGCAGCAGCAGCAGCAGCATCAGCACGAACCAACCGGTACTTACAGGCTCAGACTTGAGATCGTCAACAGCATAGTGTGAAGACTTTCTCAAGTTCTGACCCAGGCCGTTCTGAACCAGATTCCCCCGAAAGGGATAACACGGACACACCGAAGTGCACCCACGATTCAGTGAGTCGCTGGAGATCACCCCACGACTGTAGACCGTTTGGAGCAAACACTAAGCGTAACTCACAAGGAGTTACCGAAGTGACCTGCTGTCAGGGCTGTTTGATGTTGACCCAGGCAGGATTTCCATTCAATCATTGATAATCACAATTGTGACTTCTCTCATGAATGTTCTTGGCAGATTGCTAAGATCTGCGAAGTAAACTTTCCTAATTTACAACTGATGCCCATGATGTAGAACACCAGAGTAATTCTAAGTGTACCTAAGAGATCTTTGATGAATCTCATGGCTCTAGACTCAATTAGTGCACATTTGTTTGGTCGTCGGAGGCGTGGAGCAGATTGCCTCCTTTTCAATATCAACACTCTCGTAATGAGAGGTCGATAGATTATGAAGGGTTCTCCGTGCGAATGAAACAAATGTCTTTTGAGAGACACTTGAGTGGCTTAGAAGATTTAGTGCAGTGCGTCACTGGGTCCATGACGTCTTTTGTCTTCAATACCGGTGATGCTCATCAACCAGTAGATTATGAATTGAACCTGGTGTCTGCCCTAAGGTTGAACAAATGGAGGGCTATTTCTTTTCACCCTTTTCTATGCTTTTTCTTTTTAATTCTTCAACCCCTTCTTTCTCCTTTCATTCATTTTCTCCTTTTTTTATATTATACCTAGGACTTTCTAGTTCTAAACTATTGGTATTGTCCTTGGGTAGATCCCTCCGGCTCTGGCGGATCATAGGACGGTTTTCCCTAACCTTAGTCACCTTATAACTCCATGACTATCCTATGTTGATGCCATTTACCAAAACCTTTGAAAATCTCTCAAAGTGTCGATGATAATAAAGATATTTTGTTGACACCTTGAGAATTTGATGATTTTCAGAAAGACTCCCGCTTAACATGTGCGCATAAGTAATAAATTTGAAATTTGCACATACCGGAAAGAGTTAGCACTTTTGAATTGATTGATTTTCAATGAACATGATCATTGCGAGACACGCTTACATCACTAGTAGTGTAACACCCCAACCCGACAAGGGTAAAGATATCACAATAATGGATTCATATCAGATCAAAACAGAGCATACATCTACAGTAATACAAAAATCTCAAAGGATTACAAATGAAATACTGAATCTACAAGGTTACAATGAAAGCTTCCAAAACTAATTCTAAAACATAATATCTTCTATCCAATTCTAATCCAGAATAGCTACCAAGCCTTCTAAGTCCAGAGGTACACTCTCACTCATTCCCAGCTTCCTACTAAAAACCTGCCGCAGGAAAAGAAATGCGGCTGAGCTTCAAAAGCTCAGTGAACAGATATATAGACAACAGAAACGATAACGGATAGCAGTACAAAGGAAATCAGAAAATACAGATCATACAGAAACAAAGTCAAATGAAAGAATAGGAATAAGAAATGGAATAAGTGAAACGAAATAAGAATAAGAAATAAATAAGGTGTAAGAATAAAGGGAACAGAAATCTATCACGAGCCCAGATAACAGATAATATCATAACAGTGTAGTCACATAAGTAATCTAGAGGGGATACCTCTCAAGTAACCAGATAATATGAGGGGTGACCTCATGTATCAAATCGGAGTGATCAGCTCCCAGATATATGTGAAAGACGTGTATCGCACACACCATCAGTCACCAGAGATATATATAACAGATAACATAATAACAGATAACAGAAATCAGATCAGATCTAGGATGCATCCATGCGCCCCAGTAGGCTAGAATCTTCTCCTACATAACAGATAAAATCAGGGACGGGACAGGTCATCACTCTCCTGCCCTAGAGTCATGCCATCGGTGCATCAATGACATAGACATGAAACCCTCATGCCTAGTGATTGGCTCGGATATCAGACTGTGGTCAAGGTCAGATGTCATATAATAAACAGAGTCATATCTAAGGGTTCATGGCAGAAGGTCATGTCAACAATTCAGAATAAGATAATAAGGTTCGAATCAGAGTTTATCAGATTAAGTTTAATATCAAAGCTTAAGTTCAGATTAAAAGGTTTATTTCCAATAGTCCAAAAGAGTACATCAAAGGTTAATAATTACAAGTTTATAGCAATAATCCATTTCAGAAGTTCCTGTCACAAGTTCATTTAAATCAATCCTTTAATAATGGTTTTCATTGAAATGATCTTACAAAATAGTCTTCATAAAAATGGTCTTCCAAAACTTTTAGTAACTTCCATTTCAAGTAGTATCGCTTCTTTTTAAAATAGCTTTTCTTAAACAGTTTCAATTGTAGTTTAATAAAGGTTCAAAATCAATTAGGTTCAGATAAGGATTTAACAGGTTAAGGTTTATACCAAAAATCAAATCAAAGTTTACAACAGATATATCAGGTTAAGGTTCAGAACAAGGTTCACAGATCAGATTCAATCAAGATTCACAAATTCAGGGTTCAGAACAAGAGATCAAAACACAAAGGTTCAAGAAAGGTTCAGAACAGAAGAAACACATCAAAGGTTCACAAACAAGTTTACAATCAGAGTTCAGGAAAAAGGTTCAGAATAAAAGAATCATAGCAGAGGTTCAAACAAAAGGTTCAAGACAAACAGGTTACAACAAAGATTCACAAACAGAAGGGAACATAGCAATGGTATCGGAAATCCTAATAAAGAAAATGAAAAACTGAAAGAAAAGGGGATGAAAAACCCTTACTGAAAAAGGGCAGAATATCTGTACCTTATTAGCAAAGCAGAATAAGCAAAACAGACACAGAACAGAAATCAGGACTTCTCCTTCTTCACACCTAAAGAAGTAGAAGACGGAATTACTACGGATTCTAATTCAGATTATTACTTTTAGTTTACCTTTCCATTTTAAGTAACTTTCTATTTTTAGTAACTTTCCAGATTTAGTAAGTTTCCAGATTTAGTAACTTCCCATAATTAGCAGGTTTCCAGAATTAACAGATATTATCATTTCAGATTAGATTAAGTCCTTACTCAGAGATTATAATGGAATAAAGGTATATTTTAACAAGTTACAGAAGTCTAAGGTTAATTATGGCAAGTTCACAAGTTCAGGGTTTCAATTGTAATTTCATCAATTTCAAGGGTATCAAATGAAAATACTTCAAGTTACTGATTTAATACACATTTTATTTAGAATGACATCATAATCCCTTTAGTTTCATAATTTTACAGTTTATACCCCTCTAATTACAATATTTACAAAACAAACCTTATATTTACATAATTCATGATTTAATCCCTTTAATATCCATATTTACCAAACAAGCACCTTATTTACCATAATTCAGAATGTCACATCAGAGTTTACATATATTACTATTCAGCCCCTCAGATTTAATAATTTACACAATTAGTCCCTTAAGTTTACAAAACTTATTAATTAAATCATAATTCCATAATAATTACACATTAGCCCCATAAATACTCAAAATTACCCAAAACACTCTTAACATTATTATTTACTCAAAATAACTTCAAGTTTCCAGAATTTATAGTTTTAGTCCCTCGATTTAATTTAATTGTAAATCGAATAATATTTTATTTAATTTGCCAAAATAAATCTCTAAAATATCAAATTTACACATGACACCCTTATGTTATAATTTTTAAACTTTAGTACTGATCTAAATAATATTCTAAAAATACCCCACAAGTTTTATAAATTACAAAACACACCCATGTCTTTTTATTTTTAATTCGTTAATACATAAAACAATTACAAACCCTAATATAAATTCTCCAATCATTGGCTCATGATTTCCAAAAACCTTAAAAAAGTATTAATGACCAGATTCCATGCCACAACCCTAACCCTAGGTCGATTTCTTTAGGGTTTCCATTTTATTTATTTCTTTTCTATATTTTTCATAAATCCGGTTTTAAAATTAATTCCACTACGAATTATATAGGCCTCTAAAACTCAAACCACTATTTTTCCCAGATTATATGGATTATATAGAGCTCATAAAAATTAAGCCTCACACCCAAAAAATTCATACATAATTATTTAGAGTTTTAACACGTTTTTAAGGTTTAATTCGCAAATAATTCATGGAGCATGCATGGTTCATGTTTATCATTTTATTTGAGACTTATATGATGTAAGAGACATGAGAAAAATACCAAACCCAATAGGGGACGCGTAGAATGGGCTGAACGAATTTACACTTCTCGAACAGATAACAAGAACCAAAAATTCCCCACGAGCACAAACGCAACCAAAAAACCTTGTAATCATTTTTCACAGATCATATGTGATATGAGGAACTCAGGAAAAATGGAAAATGAATTATACAAGGGTCGTACGAATTAAAATGGAATTTACCTCACTTTTGAACAAAAATTCGACACCAATGAATTTAGGCCTTTATAATTCGAATGACTATTTTTCTTGGCTTCCTAGCAATAGATTGAACTCAGAAAAATTGCTTTTGGACCTCCAGAAATTCATATGGAATGAAAGGTGAATTATTTGGTGTTTGTGTTTTACACGGTTTTGTAAATTAGGAAGAAATATGGAGAATAAAATATGTAGAATGGGAGATCTGATTTTTAGGGAATGGCTTGAATAAATTTCGGCCCATATTGTTAAGAAAAATCAGAATTTGATTTGGTCTTGATCATATCCTTAATTTAGTTGTCATAATCTTTACTTTTAAAACAATATAAAACATAACTAATTAAATGTATACATAATTCGATTCTTATATGAGTGTAGGGTAGTACAAAAATTATTTGGACATGTAAAAATTATTAAAAGCCTTATCTTAATTTTATTTTATTTCATATGTAATTTATTTGACATAGTTCGGATTAATTTGATGCTTATAATAGCTTTTAATTAAATAATTAGAGTAGTAGGGGCATTTTGGTCATTTTACGTGTTATCTGAATTTCAGGTATTACAAGTAGAACTAGCTTGAAATTATTACCCGTCCAGATCACATTCAATGAAAATCGCTCGAAATTGGTACATTCTACTCAGACACGTCCTTTGCGAGACACGCTTACATCACCAGATAAACTGGCTTGAAATTATTACCCGTCCGGGACATGTCCTTTCGACTACTGACTTTTCCTACCGTCAATTTGAGGGTCAATTATGAGTTTGAGCACTTGTGAGATTCCAGCAAATGAGACACCATATTTTAATCATCTTTTACTTCTCCCCCTCAAAAATAGCATACTCATGATATTTTTGAAAAAATTTATGATTAAAATATGCTGTTTTTGAGTTTTAGGGAAGAATTTCAAGAACATTTGTTATTATTAACAAAGATTATTTTTTCAAATACTCCCCCTTGACGAGGGAATACTTGTTCTTATGAGCAGAATGTTTGGAAAAAACTTAGAAAACATTCTGGTTTAATTCTGCTCCATAAGAAAGAAGCTCTCGCTGCTTGGATCAGGATTGAGGCACTGAAGCGTACCTCAGGGTCCTTTCTTTAGGGTCCGGGTTGTACACTGTTATGTGTGCACAAGCCGTAAAGACACAGTCATAATATGATAATAATGGGAAAGAATGATGAAAGTATTGAAATCAACTTCTTACATCAACTGCCTTTGCCAAATGTGGTGAATTTTGGGTCCGTCCTCTGAAATAGCCTTATGGGAAATGGTGGACGACCGCCAACATAGGTCTCGAGCCTCCTCATCTGATCTCTGCGGTAGAGCCTCTCTTCTATCTTCCAGATAAAATTCTTCACTTGCCTCAACTGAGGATTATTCCATCTCTTACTTTTATCCAGTTTATGATCATGAACTCTAAGAACTAACCCATCACGTACGCTTTTGAGTGTCTCATCACAAAACTTGTGAACTTCATTGAATGCCAAGAAACGGTTTGTTGATGTTGCACTTCTGTAGATGAAACCGAACACTGGGTCGTTCTTCATCATGTATTGAGAATCTTTGTTATCAGCAAGATGAAACATAGGCACCTCAAGATTAAGCTTTTTCTGATAACTTTCCACTCTGAGCTGAAAATCCTCAACACGCTCTTTGATAACCGTTCTTCTTATGAAATGACAGATAGCCGTGCTAAAAGCATATAGAAGATCGGTGTTGAGATGATTCAGCTTTTCTTGCACTTTCATGAGATACATGTCTTCAATATCATTGAGAATGAGGTCTGGAAAGTCTGCTTCTGTGAATGTGTAGAGCAAGCCGTCTTGTCTACGGACAATGATCTCAGTTATGAATGTGTAGTCATACTTTTGTGATCCCTTAACACTAATCACTGCCTTGATGCGTAGATTACTGAACACCTTTTCACGAGACGTTAGGCTGAGTTTATACTTGTACCACGTCTTTCTTTTGTTAGGCCAGCGGTAAATTCCAAGCTCAGCGTCACGATCATATTTCACTTGATGTTTGATGAAGAGATTGTTGTGTCTTGCAGTTTCCTCAATGGCAGGATTGTGGTAGGTTGCAGCAGGAGTAAATGTGATTGAGGTGGCATATTTGGTCTTGCTGGAAGCTCCATGCACGAGTAGTTCGAGATCTTGATTGAAAAAGAATGTGAAAGGGATTTGTGAAGTTCCATGATATTGTCTGATCACGGGTAGTGGCTTCGTCCAGTCTGTGATATATGGACGGTTCTTGGAGTCACGGCCATCTTCCCTGAATACGTCTGGATTTGTCCAGTCGAATTCACTTGACATTGCACGGGCAATGTTTTCAAGGTGATACTCTAACTCAGCTGCGCTTGCGGATTTATCTTTTAGAAGAAAGAAGGCATCATTTTTAATCCGACGAAGTTCTCTTTTTGTCATCTTCTTGATGTGTAGAGCATGTTTGATTTTATGTGTAAATTCAAACGTGCTATCTTCAATTTTGGAAGCTTCGTCTTCGTGGATCTGAGCACTTGCAAGATGATCAAACCAGTCATTACCTTGCATATCTTCATCTGTATCCAGCCATGTGACTACAGCCGGTTCTTTGGAATCTTTCTTGCTGTTTGAAGATTTTGACTTTGGTGATGGTTTTGGTGGTGAGAGAGGTTGATCAGCTTGTGGTTGAAAATCCATATCTTCAGCCGTGAAATGCTCAAAGTGATGCTCTGTTGCAGTTGGACCAGAATCTTGATTCTTTGGAGGTAGAGATGATGTGGTGTTTCCTGTTGGCTCCTGAATGTGAATCCCAGACCCGCTTTTGTGTTTCTTTGATGTGGGGTTTGGGTCTTGGTCTTCATCGTCCTCGTCACGAATTCGTTTTCCCTTGTCAATAGCGGCCTTGCTAGATTTCTTCTCAATATGTGCCTGAAGAGTTGTGATAAGGTTGATTTCTTCTTGAGAAGGAGATATGATAGCGAAGAGTCTGTCGAGAAGCACGAGTTCGATTTCTTCAGTGGTGAGATCTTGAATTGGTTTGGATTGTGGAGTAGAAGCGATGACTTCTTTGATTTTGTTTTCAAGCTGTGCATCGATGTGCTCATTAATATTTTTCTGAAGATCAGGAAAATATTTCTTGACATAATGCCTTGTTTTATTTTTGACTTTATCTTCGATATTATAAGCAAGGAACTCATCCATCTTATTCTTGGTTTGCTGCATCTCTTCCACCTGTTGATGCGTGCATGCGAGTGCTCTAATTTATACCCACGGTATGTCGGTGTGGTTTTAGCAGTATTCAAGTTTTAAATTTATATTTAGCCGACTTATCAATAACACACACACTTTAACGAGCAGTGTACCCGGTCAGTATGAATATAATGGTAAGTAGAGTGTCGATCACTAAGAGTGGAACGTATTATCTAGTTATTCTAATCAGTATTTTAATATCTTAAGTTAGCTATACAACCTATTCTAACGCAAGGGGGTTTCAGTCTGAGAGACTGGCACGATTTGGTTGCAATTAAATAATAAACTAAACTAATAGGCACGAATCAGCGAATAGCACACACGTACACAGATAAATACTCGAGACAATAAGAAGACCTGTCCTGATAGTTAAGTAGCTTGTCACTTGTTTTATTGCTATTTTTATATGAAGTGTATAGTTCGATGCAACGCACCGAGATTAAGTCCTTTCTCGTTGGTTCTAATCTTATCGGCGAGTAAACCCTTAATGATTACTTATGACTATCCTATTTATCTTTCTTCCTACTTTTCTACAGACGATAGAATGCATAGGCGATCTAATAAATAGGCGAGGGCAGAGGCATGGCGACCCGATCAACGCTCAGCTAGACACAGAGGTTATCAATGCACTAATAAAAGTCACCAAAGACATCAACATATAAACTTTAATTAATGGGAAAGCAGTTTTAAGGGAGTGCAACCTTTCCGTTGTCACGTTACACAAGCCACCAATCCTGATGAATTAAAGTTTACTAATACAATAAAACAAAACTACTTAATGAATTAAATACATGCAGGACCTTCTTACAGCTCTTGTATCTTCGTTCAAGGTGTGTCTTGTGCTGCTATCTCGACTGAATTCGGCCTTAGGTTTCTGTGGTCTTCGGTCTTCTAAAACTGTCGAACTCTTAATTCGTCTGTCTTTGGGGTATTTATAGTTTCTGTCTGAGGGTAAGATGCGGCGCATCTAATAAGTAGATGCGGCGCGTTGACTTAACTTCGCGTGGGGTCCAAGATTAATATATTCAAGAATATTCGTACACCGCCAGAAGATGCGGCGTAACTCCATTCTCAGATGCGGCGCATGTCCTCTTGTATCTTGGATCGTATCTTGGGAAATCTTGATAGTGATGCGCCGTATGTAATAAGCAAGATGCGGCGTATCTGGAGCAGAATGTCTTGACCTTGTACATTTCAGTAGACTCTTAACTTCTTGCTTGTTTTGCTCCATAATTAGTCCAAAATCGCCAAGTTTCACATAATACTTGTTTTTACCTGAGAATTACAAAAGTAAACATTAACGTATCAATTCTCACAGATAATATAATAAAACAAGTCAAATAAATAGGATAAATGATAGTAATAAAATGTACTTATTTGAGTTCATCAAATATCCCCCTCACTTGAACTTTACTTGTCCTCAAGTAAACCTTAGAATTAATCTTATGAAAATGTATCCTAAAAGATATTAGGATTTATTTTTATATTTAAGCATGTATTCATTTTTGTCATGATCACACAACCAAACACTTAACGAATTAGAAGTAAAATAAAATAATTTCGATAAAAGCAAATCTAATCGTTTAACTGTCCAGTCGTGACGAATATTCTATCATAAGCTTGGCAAGTATACACATCTCCCCCACTAAAGCCAAGGAATAACAAGTCTAAAGCGGTAAAAAGGGTTTGTAGGCTTAAATGGTTAATCATTCTCCTTAATCTCTATCGATCTCAAATTCCAGAAAAGGCGACAAAATCACAAATACATGATCGAATCCACGAACACGATACTTGCAATTGCTCAAATCCTTAACTCGAATAGGCTAAAGATAGGACCAAGTAATCTTCACCAATAATATTATATCAAAAAGGGTGACAAAATCATAAATACATAGCCGAATCCACGACTACGATACTTAAGATTGCTCAAATCCCTAATCTCAATAAATCAAAGGTTTGGATAAAGAATAATATAGGGTATGGATAATATTTGGGATACAAATTGGTGTAAAATGAAAAATAAACAAAACAAATAAATTAAAATCCTAAGTGTGGTTAATCACTATCCAACCATCCCATGAATAAGACTCATATCATTGAATAACTCACGCTTTAACACTTGAAACACACGCTTTAGGTAGACACGAATTATACTCAACAAGATCTCAATCAAAGAATAAACCTTTAGTTGGCGTTCCCATAACGTTCAACTCCCATTCAATCCATAGATAAAATATACAACAAATAGTGGTGATATCGACCACTTAATACAAAACTTTACATAAGTTGGTTAAAACAAACTTCCAACTTTTTCCTTTTTTCTTCTTCTTTTCTCATTTTTTCGATTTTTTTTTTTTTTTTTTTTTTTTTTTTTTTTTTTTTTTTTTTTTTTTTTTTACTTGAAACATAAACATAGATGTGTAAAATTTCACCACATCACTATAACGATAACTCTGGATAATTTTTCCATACTTTTCATAACTTCAGAAATAACGGTAATAGTGAAAGTAGTAAACACACGAAAAATAAACTCAAAGATATACAATATTTACTTTCACTCCAATTGCATTGAGCAATTTCCCGACCTAACCAAAGATAATGAATTACGCACGCGAACACAGGTAATGTAAGGAAACACACTTTGCCTAAAGAAATTAACCAACCACGGATTTTAATCTACAGGGTAGGCTAAGGTGTAAGGGTGTAACGAAACATTATAACAAAGGTGTAAGAAACGAAAGGAATGGCTCTGAGTGTTTTTCTAGGGGTATCTTACTCAAAAAGTGAGAGTAACAAAAGGGTTTATACGGGGGTTAACTAACCAGTGTAGTTAGCTAATAACACATAACATATAATAGGCTATTTGGGTGTAATCCTAGAATTTTACCAATTTAGACAAGTCATTCCAATTATATAAAATAATACTTATTATGGTGGTCTCGAATAGTATACAAGCCAAGTTCTAAAGTTTACAAGTCACCGGCACACTCATAGATTTGTGAATTTTGAAAAATCACAATTTTTGAAAATAACGTTATGTGTGCAGCTATGCAACTTAGATCTTCAAACAAAAACATGCTAAAATTTTTTTTTAAATTTTGATATATTAAGCACATTTTAAGCATAATTTTTGTGAAAGTTTAGGACAAGTAAGTGTTCTAATTCTCCAATCCCCCCACTTAAGTTAAACAACGTCCTCGTTGTTTGTATAAAAGGTTAAAAACTGGAAAATAAAAGAATTAGAACAGAAAAACTCCCCTGAGATTTGCTCGGTATGATCCTCCATTTGTATAAGAGCAAAAATCAACTTCTTGTGGATTAGAACGTTTAAGCTTCATAATTGATGTATCCACAGGAAATGCAGGAATCTATAATACCACCAAGACTTTAACACACCTAAGTTAAGAAGGTTCAAACTTGCATAATACATTAGTAGTTAGGAAAAATAAAACATAAAAATTAAAATGAAAATCATCAGGTCAGTCGATGCGCCGTATCTTATGGAAGAAGATACGCCGTATCGAGCCTGGAATAATTACGGATCAGAATAGAAGATGCGTCGCATCCTTAACCAGGGATGCGCCGCATTAAAATAAACTGACAAAAAGTTTTAGATTCAAAAATAAAAATTCGGAAAATAAAGTAAGATATGACCAGTGCAGGAGATGCGTCGCATCTAGGGATTGAGATGCGCCGTATCCTCTGCGGGCCTGACTGACTCGACACAGAACAGAATAGTAAAGATTTTCCGGGTTGTCTCCCGGTCAGCACTTGTCTTTATTCCAGAGTCTTCAAGTTAGACTCACGTTCAGCTCTTTAATATCGATCATTGAAGGAGTCGGAAACATCGCGCTCCCTCATCGCCAATTCAGTAATATTGGACACTCCTTGCTCGTCCTTAATTTCCACGCCGTTCTTCTTTAATATCTGTATAAATAAAGTTCTGTCCCTTTCGGGCAGAGATGACAAAATGATAGACGGGAAATTCTTATTATCATATAGGCATAAATAAGCAAGGTGAGGTGGTAGTTCAATAAACACATCATTATTCAAATTTGTTTTCTCAACTATTCTCCTACATTTGTTAATTACTACGCAATCATACCACTCATCATCAGAATCATTAACAATATCGCGTCTAAGTTCGGTGGGTACATTAAGGTCAATAAATTCCTCAAAGTTCTCATGATTAGGATTAGTTGAGTTGTTTTGAATCAATGTTTCTCCCATGAGCCTAGCTTCAAGATCGAGGTCCATACGCTCTCTTAATCCTAGCACATAGACGCCTCTAATTATGCTTTTAACAGGATCTTGGCACTTATAGACCAGTTTATTATTCCCTACCCTTAATGAGATTTTTCTTTTAAACACATCAATCTTAGCATGGGCAGTAGACAAGAAAGGTCTTCCAAGGATTAAAGGAATCTTAACATCCTTTGGCATATCTAATATAACAAAGTCTACAGGGAAAATAAACTTCTCAATCTTAACTAGCACATTAGTAGCAATCCCTTCAGGTCGTTTTACCGTTTTATCAGCCAATTCAATAAGTAACTTAGTTGGTGCTAATTTTCCTAGTCCTAGGGTAGTGAATGTCTTAAGGGGCATTACACTAACGCTAGCTCCTAAGTCAGCTAACACATTATTGAAAGATATATCATTAATTGAACAAGGTAAAGTAAAACTTCCTGGGTCTTTTTCTTTATGAGGTAAGGCATTTAAGTCGGTTGCAGAGCTCTCTTCTTTCATTGTACCCTTGATCTCCTCTTCGATCTTTGTCTTTCCTTTTAGTAGTCTCCTTAAACTGATTGAAGAATTAAAGAAAAATTCGGGTCTTGCACCATCATTACCATTCATCAGTCTTCTAGGAAAAGGAATGTTAGGAGTGACTTCTTCAGTGGTGCTTATGGCCTTGACATGATCTCTTGGGTTGGTTTCAGTTGAGCTAGGTAAACTTCCATATCCCCTTTCTTGAAGAACTTTGCTCATTTGACCAATTTGTTGTTCCAATGCTTTGATCAAAGCTCCTTGATTTCTTGTAATAGTGTCCGTTGAAGCTCGGATTTCTTTGATCATAGCAGTATTCTCTTCATGTCTTTTAGCAGCATCGGCCATAATTTGCTTTAAAGTGTCATCTAAAGTCTGCCTCCTTTCTTGATAAGCGGGATTAAAGTTGTTCTTTTGATAGAATCCCGGAGTAGCTTCCCTAAATCTTCCTGAAGGTCGGAATGGTTGTCCAAATTGGGTGTAATATGCTTCTTCAAACGTCTCACTTTCATTCTTATTCGGGCAATCCTTAGTGTAGTGAGGTCCTTCGCATTTTTCACATCCAACTTGGGCAGCATACACTTTTTCATCACGCTTCTTCATCTCTCTACTAATTTTATCCAATTGAGCTTGAATAGCAGCAAACCCGTCAAAATTAGTGCTGTTCTTAGATCTAGTAGAGGTCCCATCGTGCCATTTTTGAGAATGATCAGCAGCTTCTTGGATAGCTTTCCTAGCATTGGTTGCACTCATTTGAGGCACAGCTCCCTTAGCGTCCAAGATTTGTCTAGTAGGCACGTCCAATCCTTGATAAAACAATATTATCTCCTGCATAGGGGTTAGATAGTGTTGAGGACATCTTACCAGTAAATCTTTAAATCGTTCCCAAGCTTGATAAAGAGTTTCATCAGGCTCTTGCTTGAAACTGTTGATAACCTCCATTCTTTTAGCAGTCTTAGCAGGTGGACAATATCTCTTCAGAAATTTGCTCTTCAAATCTTCCCATGTAGTGATTGAACTAGCAGGTTCATTCCTTAGCCACTTGTTAGCAGCTCCTTTTGGCGAGATTGGAAAGATTCTTAGCATGAGTTGATCGTCAGTGACTCCTTCTGAAGTAAACAAATCCGCAATCTCGAGGACCTTTACAACATGCTCATTAGAATCCTCATGTTCCGATCCACTGAAAGCATTTTCTCTTAGCTCCTTGAGAAACTGACCCTTCAATTCAAACTTTGACTTATCATCAAACTTTGGTCTAGCAACTCCTGAAATGTAATCAGCACGGGTTTTGTTCATGTATTCCTCCATAGTTGTGTTTTCGCCCATTGTTTCTGTTTCTTCTTCCTCTTTCTCTTCAGAAAAATAATCAAGCTCGAATGAACTTGAGATATCAAAGCTTTTTGTGTTGAAAAGCCTTTTTAGCGAATGAAAGGCTCGTTCAGGATCGTCGAAAGGTTGAATCAAGTTCTTCGTAGAATTCCTGGTCATGCACTTCCTGAAATCAACACAAAAACATCAGTAGGGTATGCTCAAGAAAGTAATATATCAGAAAATCAACAACGAAAACGGAATACGAAAAATTAAAGTTACTGATATCTGCAGACGATGCGCCGTATCCAAAAAGTTGGATACGCCGTATCTTATAATCGTTAAAAATTCAATCAGACTTTATTTAGAAAATAGATACGCCGCTTATAAATTTAGAATGCGCCGTATCAGTTTTAATTATCAAAAATCGATATTTATTTAAAATTAAATGCGTTGTATTAACAAAAGTTAATGCGTCGTATTTTCGTTATGTTTCAAAATACAAGATTTTTGATTCAGAAAGATGCGCCGTATCGATAGAGATCGATGCGTCGTATCTGTTTAATAATTCGAAAACTGTTTTTAATTAAAATAATAGATGCGCCGTATCTGCTAAAGCAGATGCGTCGTATCGCGTTATCGCTTAGAAAAAAAATTTCTTATTAAAAACAGATACGCCGTATCTTGGGGAAAGATGCGTCGTATCGAATTAATTAAACGCGTTGTATTTTATAAAAATTAAACGCAATACGCCATATCTGAGAAATCAGATGCGCCGTATCGTTTGAATAAGCTCAGTACGACGATAGCAGAACATAGAAAATACGAAAAATAAAAACAAATAAAAACAAACCAAAATAAACACAAATAAAAGAAAATAAAAAACACACGAAAACAGAAAATATGCAAATAATACAATGAATGCAAATTAATCTAATATACAACAGAGTTAGCGGTTAGATTAAAATTAAAAAGAAAAACCTAATTAAAATACTAATCAAATTAACAGATAATAACAATTCACTCCCCGGCAGCGGCGCCAAAAACTTGATGCGTGCGTGCGAGTGCTCTAATTTATACCCACGGTATGTCGTTGTGGTTTTAGCAGTATTCAAGTTTTAAATTTATATTTAGCCGATTATCAATAACACACACACTTTAACGAGCAGTGTACCCGGTCAGTATGAATATAATGGTAAGTAGAGTGTCGATCACTAAGAGTGGAACGTATTATCTAGTTATTCTAATCAGTATTTTAATATCTTAAGTTAGCTATACAACCTATTCTAACGCAAGGGGGTTTCAGTCTGAGAGACTGGCACGATTTGGTTGCAATTAAATAATAAACTAAACTAATAGGCACGAATCAGCGAATAGCACACACGTACACAGATAAATACTCGAGACAATAAGAAGACATGTCCTGATAGTTAAGTAGCTTGTCACTTGTTTTATTGCTAGTTTTATATGAAGTGTATAGTTCGATGCAACGCACCGAGATTAAGTCCTTTCTCGTTGGTTCTAATCTTATCGGCGAGTAAACCCTTAATGATTACTTATGACTATCCTATTTATCTTTCTTCCTACTTTTCTACAGACGATAGAATGCATAGGCGATCTAATAAATAGGCGAGGGCAGAGGCATGGCGACCCGATCAACGCTCAGCTAGACACAGAGGTTATCAATGCACTAATAAAAGTCACCAAAGACATCAACATATAAACTTTAATTAATGGGAAAGCAGTTTTAAGGGAGTGCAACCTTTCTGTTGTCACGTTACACAAGCCACCAATCCTGATGAATTAAAGTTTACTAATACAATAAAACAAAACTACTTAATGAATTAAATACATGCAGGACCTTCTTACAGCTCTTGTATCTTCGTTCAAGGTGTGTCTTGTGCTGCTATCTCGACTGAATTCGGCCTTAGGTTTCTGTGGTCTTCGGTCTTCTAAAACTGTCGAACTCTTAATTCGTCTGTCTTTGGGGTATTTATAGTTTCTGTCTTAGGGTAAGATGCGGCGCATTGACTTAACTTCGCGTGGGGTCCAAGATTAATATATTCAGGAATATTCGTACACCGCCAGAAGATGCGGCGTAACTCCATTCTCAGATGCGGCGCATGTCCTCTTGTATCTTGGATCGTATCTTGTGAAATCTTGATAGTGATGCGCCGTATGTAATAAGCAAGATGCGGCGTATCTGGAGCAGAATGTCTTGACCTTGTACATTTCAGTAGACTCTTAACTTCTTGCTTGTTTTGCTCCATAATTAGTCCAAAATCGCCAAGTTTCACATAATACTTGTTTTTACCTGAGAATTACAAAAGTAAACATTAACGTATCAATTCTCACAGATAATATAATAAAACAAGTCAAATAAATAGGATAAATGATAGTAATAAAATGTACTTATTTGAGTTCATCACCTGTGCATACAGATTTTTGACTAAGGTTTGCATCTCAGTCATTTGTTCTCTTAGCTTGGACTCTTTCTGAGCTTGAACAAGTTTGGCTGCTTTCTTAAGTTTTTGGCGAGGGGTGAGAGGACTTCAATTCTAGTGACTTTGGCAATCTTTCTCACATACTTACCTTTTATGACTGCTTTTATGCTTTCAGCCAATGTTGGCTTTGCTTTTGGTGATGGAGGTTTTGTTGATGATGGAGTGAGTGATGGAATTGGTTCTTCAGTGTTAGTTGTAGAGTCTTTTGGTTCAGAGTTGGGAGGAGAGTCCTTTAGAGATGATGATGGAGGTCTTGGAGTGTGGGGAGGTGACTCAGAAGGTGTTTTGGGTTTGGGAGAAGGAACTGGAGGAGTTTGAGCTCTTGGTTGTTGTTGTAGAGGTTCATCAACATCCATAGTATGATGAGGTGGGGTGGTAATGTAATTATCAGCTTCTTCATCTTCTTTCTGTTGTCTTTCAGCTTCTTCTTTCATCTTCAATTCTGCTTCAGCTTCTGCCTCTAGTTCATTGGCAGCATCTGTAGACTTCTTCCCAGTAATTTTCCGTTCCTCTTCAGAGTTGTCCCAATCATAATTGTCATATTGATGTTGTGTTTCTTTTGGGATGTCATCAAAAATAGAGTCCGAAATTTCATGATCTGTAAGAATTATTTCTTTCTCCGTTTCAGACTTAGTTTGAACTTCCAAGTCGGGTTGATTAACCGAGCTTGGTTGTTGAGGTATAACAGACTCAGGCCTCACGGGTTGATTAACTGTATTGAACTGAGATGTGGTGGTAGCAGTTTCAAACCCTCCGGGTTGATTAACCGGATTAGAATGGGTTGAGGCTGCTACGGGAATAACTCCTGATCCTCCTGCTCCCTTAGCTATCTCCTTTTGCTTTGCTTCTTCCATTTCCTTCATTGTTTTAACTTGTAGATTAGCTCTTCTTTGTTCATCATCTTTCATTGATCTTCTGCTAGCCATCATTGCATTCTTCGTATCAATTTCTTTTTGAAACTGAGCTAATTTCTCATCCATAAACACTTCCTTTTCTGATTCAGAATCTTCAGAGGAGTCAGAGGTTTCATCATGAATTCCAACATCTTCAACTTTTGGCTTAGGAGCTGTCTTTACTCTTCTCTTGAGTGGTCTGGGAGGTTGTTTCTTTAAGACACTTGATGCACTCCCAGTTCTACTCCCAGCTCTACTTCTTTTGGAACGAGTTTTGGAAGATCATGTTCCTTCAGACAGTTTGGTGATTCCAACGAGCTTCTTTTCATAAGCCTTGTCGTATTCCATGTATGCTGAAGTTTCTTTGATTTCATCTGTAAGTAATACCTCTAGCAGTCTTAAACCTTGCTTGTGAGTGCTGTCTTTAGGAAAATACACAGATTTGAAAGTTGTGTCCATCCTGATCACATGCATTTCCCTGTCTTGAGGTTGAGGAGAAATGTCGTGATTCTTATCTATGAGAAGACTTATCAGCAATTTGGTGTACCGGACGAAAGGGATTCTTGATAATGGTTTCTTATATTGAGCTCTTATCTGAAACACCAGATCTTCCCAGATGAGAGCAGCAAAGTCAAGTTTGTAATTAGTGACTATACCCCAGAAGAGTTGAGCATGTGAGAGTCTTGGATGTTCATGTCCACTATCCCTTCCTGAGACTGATCGAATCAATATGTAGTAAATTGTTCTCCATGGTTGTGGAATGGATTTTGCATTGATGTTTGAGATTATTGTGAGTGGAAGATCGGGTTGTTCATCGTAACCAGTGCCAATGAAAAAGTTGAGAATGTCTTGTTCTGATGGTGCAGGCCAATATCTGTGTGATGTTTCAGGTGGTCCTGGTGGTGATAATGCTTTGCGTAGATGTGCGGGTGTGACTGTGACTTGTTTTCTGTCTAGAATGCATGTAAAGAATCTGTCACGGTCATCAAGCTTGATAGTACTCCACATCTGATGGATGTACAATTTCTTGAACACTATCTTAGTTCTCCAAGATACTTTTGCATTCATGACTTTTGAGAATCTCAATGGCTATTAAGCAGCTTGGTTCAGCACATTTGATTTTGTCAAAGACAACTCTTGAATTGTTTTTCCCATATTTAGCCGTGAACCCTTGAGAAAACAGATCTGCTTTGGTGATCATGGGTAGAGTTTGTGGTTCTTGTGCAGCCATTGTGATTGATCTGAAACATCATTAAGACACCATTTTGCAAGATATATGTGTGTTAGCATTAGTTTATACTAAGTGTTGCACATGATATCTGTATTTTAGCATGACATTTCAACTTGAGTTGATGAATGATCGTTTATTTTGCACAAGGAAACCTTCTATTTCATTTGACAGATCCATGGGAAATTGATAAGTTCTTTAGAAATTGACAATTTCGAACACAATTGTCAAATACGAGAGAATTAGACAATTGCGGGAGAAGTTGTCATTTGTGAAAGAGATTATCAATTGCAAAAGAATATGTCAAATGCGAGAGAGTGTTTCGATTGCGAAAGAAACTTTCATTTGCGAAAGCAATAATCATTTGCGAAAGTAATTGTCAAATGCGTAAGCAATGGCAATTGCGAGAGCAATTTCAATTTCGAAAATATCTTATACAAGAAATTTCGAGACCTTTTGACGACGAATTTCACCATATTTTTCGCATTTCATGTTTACTCAAAATTATGTTATCACACTACTTGCAATGGAATCCTATGACATAACCAAGCATTTTGTCCAAGTTATAACATATTTTATCCACAAGATCGCATAAATCAAACTGCTAGTGTACGCGTGTTCTTCGTAAACCCTTATGATCAATAAACACATCTGTGATGTTTCTGGGTACATTCTTAACATGCAAACATTCAATTCAAGTCACAATAACAACAAGCCAACACATTAATTAGATCAAAACACTTTCACACGATTTTGCCCAATTCGTGCTCTAAAACCCTAAATCAAGAACAATCAATAATATGCGAGTCTGGGAACAATTAAGCATGCATACAATGATTATCATAACATACTAAGCCTAATCGTACAAACAATCATATCAGAAACACATTTAATCGATTATCCCCAATTTAGCGCAAGCCCTAGATTTAAAACAATTATTCTAGACAAATTCCATCATTGGATTGCAAAACCCTTCAAAACCGTTTGTTATAATCCTGAAACAATCGTAAAAGCACTCACAGATTCACTAGATCTTGAATGGATGGTCAGATTCAATGAGAGCCGTTCAATGTGTTTGGTGAGGAGAGTAAATGCGAGGGTGTGTGATGTCAGAGAAGTAAATGATGTTTTGACTGTGGTCAAATCTATGACAGTTTTATTTAACTTTTCTAAACTTTACCCTATTGTCACATTTAGTCCTCTAATCTCGAACTTATGCATTCATAGTCCTATCCCACCAATGTAACTAACTCTTAAGTCTCAAATCTGTCCAACTAGGCACACTATTTTTCCATCTTATGATCACATCACCAAAAACTTTGTGAAGCAACAATTTTAGAAAGCATGCAAGTACAAATTTTAAAAAAATTTAAATGTTTTGTCTCCCCCTCAACACTTGTTCGAAAATAATATTTGACATGTTAAAAAAAATTGGAACAAAGTGTTGTAAAAGAGGTTTGTACTTGCATTTTTTTTTAATATATATTGACAGTGATAGTTTGGATGTTTGACTCATTTAATTGTTTTTGAGAAAATTTTCCAAATCATTTGGAGTCAAACATCTCATACCAATCCGGTGAACCAGATCCACAAATCTTGCACGGGGCAAGGCTTTTGTGAACAGATCCGCCAGTTGGTGTTCAGTTCCCACAAAATACAATTCAACAGTACCCTTTTCCACGTGTTCCTTGATGAAATGGTATCGGAGATCAATATGCTTGGACGTGGAATGTTGCACGGTGTTGCATGAAATAACGATGGCACTCTTGGAATCACAGTACATAGGAATCTTGTTGAATACGTATCCGTAGTCCATCAGTTGTGATCGCATCCAGATGACTTGAGCACAGCAGGCGGACATGGCCACATATTCAGATTCTGTTGACGACAGTGAGGTGCAGTCTTGTTTCTTTGATTGCCAAGAGACGAGCTTGTCACCCAAGAATTGTACTCCCCCTGATGTACTTTTGCGTGTATCTAAGCATCCTGCATGGTCAGCGTCTGAAAATGCAACAAGTTCAAACCCAGAATCCTTTGGATACCAGATCCCCAAATTAATGGTTCCCTTTATGTATCTTAGGATTCTTTTAACGGCTGACAAATGCCGTTCAGTCGGTCTAGACTGATATCGGGAGCAAAGATATGTGGCAAATACAACATCCGGTCTGCTAGCTGTGAGATACATGATCGACCCAGTCATACTATGATACTTCGTAGGATCAATGGGAGTCCCATGTATGTCAACATCTAACTTCGGGGATGAGGAGGACATTGGGGTATTATAGGTGTCACAGCTGGTCATACCATGCTTTTTCAGGATTTCCTGAGCATACTTTGACTGACTTAGAAATATACCACGAGGCGATTGGTGAACCTGCAGTCCTAGGAAGAACTTCAGCTCACCCATCATAGACATTTCAAAGTTCAGTTTCATTAATTTAGCGAAAGCGTTTGAATATTTTTTATGGGTTGAACCAAAAATAATATCATCTACATATATTTGTACAATGAGAATGTCTTCCCCGTGTGTCTGTATAAATAAATTCGGGTCAATAGAGCCTTTGGTAAAATGATTAGCAAGTAGAAATGCAGATAGTTTATCGTACCATGCCCTCAGGGCTTGTTTAAGGCCGTAAAGGGCTTTCTTTAGCCGATATACGTGGTTCGGATGTTCTTGGTCCACGAAGCCCTCTGGTTGTGTGACGTACACCTCTTCACGGAGTTGACCAATCAGAAATGTCGTCTTCACGTCCATCTGGTAAACCGTTATGTTCTTGTGAGCCGCGTAAGCCAGGAACATGCGAACTGCCTCGAGCCTTGCAACTGGAGCAAACGATTCTTCAAAGTCGATACCCTCTTCTTGACTGAATCCTTTTGCTACGAGTCGGGACTTGTTAAGAATTACTGTACCATCTGCATCCAGCTTATTCTTCCAAATCCATTTCAATCCAACAACATACACTCCATCTGGTCTTTCAACTAATTCCCAAACTTCCAAACGTTTGAATTGTTCCAGCTCTTCTTGCATGGATTCAATCCAGTTGTCATATGTAAGGGCTTCTTTGATGTTTTTAGGTTCAGATTGACAGACAGTGAGTGCATACATGCAGTGTTCACCATCTGAATGGAGTTTTTGTCTTATCATTACTGGATTATCAGGATTTCCAATTACGTTTACCAAGGGATGATCTCTTTTCCATTTGTGGGTGGATGGAAAATGTTGAATGTTGTTATGCAAATATGACGGATCCATATTGCTAGAGGATGATTCTCCAGTTTCTGGAATGGTTGGTGGTGGAGCAAATGGATTGAAGAATGCATTCCCGTCATAATCTGAAGGTGTGGGAACTTGGTTAGAAGTGGGGAAGAATCTTCAACTGCAGGTGGAGGTGTTTGAACCATAGATGATGAGGGTTCAGGTTGAGGTGCATTGTTATCAACTGCTGTAGAAGTAGTTGCAGATTGATAAGGTGCTTGATTTGTGACATGTTGAGCAGCGGAACTGGTGGAAGCATCTGATGCACTATTAACACGAACTTCATCAAACATTGGTGCAAACAAATCTTCCAGATCCTTCCTGTTAAAGGGTAGGGGTGCAGCCAAAGATTCAGGGAAGTTTAGACGGTTATGTTCGGGTTCTAAGCGGTCTTGCTCAGAAGCCATATCCGTGAGTTCATCAAAATTTGCGTGTATAGTCTCTTGAATTTCCCCGGTCCGATGATTCCAAATTCTATATCCCTTAGAATTCTCACAGTAGCCAATGAATATCCCAATGTTTGCTTTAGCCTTAAGTTAACCAAGATCATCTCTATCATTCTTCGGGTAACATAGTGCTCCAAAGACATGAAAGTAGTTGATGTTTGGTTTTCTGCCTTGAATGAGCTCATATGGAGTTTTGTTGTGTCGTTTTTTGATCATGCAGCGGTTCTGGGTATAACAGGCAGTATTGACAGCTTCAGCCCATAGGTAGTCTGGTAATTGGGCATTGATCAACATTGTTCTAGCTGCTTCCACAAGCGTACGGTTTCGTCTTTCAACTACACCATTCTATTCGGGAGTGCGAGCAATTGAATATTGATGAACAATCCCATGCTTCTCAGTGTATTCCCGAAGGGTTTGATTCTTAAATTCTGTGCCATTGTCTGTTCGAATAATCCTGACGGTGTTACAGACTTGAACTTGAATCTTCGTGAGAAACGTGATGACCATTGAAGGAACTTGATCTTTTGTTCGAAGAAAGTAGACCCATGTCCATCGTGAGTAATCATCCACTATTACCAAAATATACCTTTTCCCGTTTATAGTTTGAACCCGCATTGGACCACACAAATCCATATGTAGCAGCTGTAGGACATGATCTGTGCTGTGTTCTGTTTTGGGAGGAAAGTGAGCACGGTGACTTTTCCCTTGTTCACATGCAGAACACAAATGATCTTTGGCATATCTGAATTTGGGTAATCCATCAACCAATTTATTCCTTGCAAGGTCAGTCATGGTTTTGAAATTGAGATGAGACAATCTTTTATGCCATAACCAAGCCTTTGTGGGATTAGCCTTGGAGAGTAAACAGATAGGAGATGATGCTGTCATGCCTTCAAAGGATATGGTGTATAGACTGGTTCCCCGTTTTCCTTTCATCAAATCATTTCCTTGAAGATCACGAATGAAGCAAGTTTTCTCCCGAAATGCTACTTCTAATTCTCCGTCACAGAATTGTCCCACTGAGAATAGATTGTGACCAAGGCCTTCAACATAGTATACACGACTGATCTCGATGTTCCCATTAACATAATCTCCATAGCCCATTATTGCTGCGAAGTGATCATTCCCGAACCTGACCGTTCCGATGAACTTTGCGATAAAGTTTGTGAGAAGCTTGAGGTTGCCGGGCATGTGTCGGGAACACCCGCTATCAACAATCCGGAGGACAATTTGTATCACCTGCATCCCAAATATTGGAAACAGGTGGAGAATTGGTAACGGTAGGACCCGTTGGGTTAGTAACACAAGATTTAATTATCTTAGGAACCCATGTAAAACTTGCTGTGTTTTGTAACCAACGTTGCCATGTCCAACTAGTCTCAGCCTTTTTCCTAATAAATGCACTAGGTGATTTGGTTGTCTTGGGTTTGGCTATGGGTGTTTCTATGGTTTGCTCAGAAACTACTAGTGGTGGTTTCCCTAAAATGGACTTGGCAACAGTTTTGAGCCTAGAGGAAGAGCCACTAGTTCGTTTCTTTTTTCGTTTCAACAGAGTTTTTGCAATGCAGTTTTGATGATCACCAGATAATATACTAGCACGACAAACAATACAACTAGCATTAACCATAACATCATCATTAACATTCATAGATTTAACGTCTGTTACATCATTACTAGAATTAGACTTAGAGAAGTTTGATTCTATTCCTGACATTACGTGCGTTTTATTCAAACTACTTGCTTTATCTTTAGCTTCTGCAGACTTAGATGATCCATTCCTAAGTTTCCGGACTCTACGCTTCTGTTGTTTCTTGTAGCTCTTGGAGTTTCTAGCCTTAGATATGGTATCTAATACTGTGGAAATTAAAGTAGTTGCATTAGTGGTTAAGTCTGATGCTTGAGTGAGTGTCTTGTCTACAGCATACATTCCTGGGACAATCTCATAAACTTTTGCTTTGCCTTTGTCTAAAACTCTGAGTTTCTTTTTTAGATCAATAATGATGTGTTGGTATTCTTGATTTTTTGAATCTAAAATTCTGTTGAGGCGGACTGTGTCATTTCTGTTTTGAATAATTTCATCCAATTCCTTTTCATATTCAAACAGTTTATGTCTTAAGACATCATTTTCATTTTGATTCTCACTTTCAGAAGTATGACTGTTTTGAAATGACAAAGATGTTTTTAGATGTTGGTAATTTAATTCAAATATGACACTTTGATGTTGACACCAGTCAAGCCTCTTTTGAAGGTTGAAAACTTTGTTTTCCACATCATGGTTGATTTGACGAAGATCTTCATTCTCTTTTACCAAATTTTCTATCTCCATTTGCAACATCTCAACATTTACAGCATGATCATTCACAAGTAACTCATTGCATGACTCATAAAGCGAATTCATTATCACAGAAACAACGTCATAACACCGAATTTTTTCTAAGAGTCGATCATTTTCTTTTGCTAAAGTTTTCTTTTGAAGTTTTTGTCTTTGAACTTTGTCTTCTTTAGCTTTGAAAATGCTCTTCATAGATGCTACTTCCGTTTGTAATTCTTGTTCCCATTGTGTTGCACATTTCTTCAGATGTTTGACATGAGGCAGAATTTTCTTTTGAAGAATATCTCGCTTTTCTTTCGCGACTGGGGAAAGAAAAGTAGAGACTTCGATTTGAGAACTAAAATCAATTTCATTCTCCAAAAGAAATATGTCTTCCATAAATGTCTTAAAATATTGAAGAATTCGACATTCTTGAGGCATTTGTGGATCAACGTCATCCTCTGTCAAAGCATCCTTGAGATGTGTAACAGTTTTGGACACAGGAATTACTGAATAAGAAGCATGTATGTAGGTGTTTAACAACGTTTGTTCTGGTTTGTCCTTTGGAGGGACAAATGATTTACTGATATGAGGTCTTGCGTTATAATCATAATGAACTCTGGAAAAATCTTTGTCTGTTTTTGGTCGACTCTCAAGTTCTTTTTGACGTTCAAGACTTTCAAGTTCTTCATCATTACTAAGCACACCAACTCTTTGAAAGGTATCATCAAGTAATAAGTCTGCATTGTATAACTTGGGATTTTTTCTAAGTGCTTTAGAAAGAAAACGTGGTTGGTCACAGCCAATAGCAAATCCAAATCCTTTAGGAACTGGTTTTACCGTTAGCCTTTGAATTTGAGTTATTGATTCACCAATTTTGTATACAATAGTTTGAAACTCTTTAAGTTTGGATTCCAAAGTGACAATTTCTTCAAGATATGAGTTGACACGTTTACTTGTGGCTTGCTTTTCTTCAAGAAGATTATTTTGAGATGTTGAAAGCTCGAATTGAGTTTTTAACAGCTCAGAATTTAAAGTATCAATTTGTTTTTTGAATTCAAATTGATCCTTTTCTTTTTGAGAGAGGAGCTCAGCCTTGGAAACGGTAAGCTCACGAACTTGACTTTCTAAATTTTGAACTTTTACGTACTCTTTTTGGAAAGCAATCTCAAAACCTTTTTCACGTTTTTCTTGTTTTTGATATCCTGAAAGTTGTAGTTTATAGCACTCATTTTCCTTCGTTAACAATGCAATTTTTGCTTTTAGATTTGGATTTATGTCATTGCATTTCTCAATTTGTGATTGGGTGGTCATTAACAAGGCCTGAAGCTCTGAATCTTGATCAGGCAAAGGATCATTTTGTTCAAGATGATCATAATTTTCATCGTCAATATGATCATCAAAATAAACGACGGTTTTATCATCATCAAATGATACAACAGTGTTTATTTGATCATCTGATGGAGATGAGAATGATGAATGATGTTGAATAGAATTTTCATTTATAGATGAAGATGCAGATGGTGAAGCAATTTCATGTATAAGACATTTTGGATCAGGTACCTGAGATAGACCATCGGTATCATAAACCGGGCCTGTCTCAGACATGTTCAGTTCCTGCATGTTTTCCATGAGCATTACTGCAGCATTTGCTTCGAGATCTTCCATCTCATCATCAGAATCAGCACTTGCCATGAAACATTGTTCTTTCCCATTCATTGTGCCCCTTGCTTCATCTTTCAATTCCATCAAAAGAGCTTCCTTGTGATATGCACTGCCCATAGTACGAGGCTTTGGACACGCGTTTGCCATATGACCACTCCCACCACAGTTGTAGCATGTGATTGAAGTATTTGCAATGCCTTTCTGTGCATTCCCAGCCATCTGATTTCTTCTCTGAGTAGTTCCCATACTGTTCTTGTTACCCTCTGCAGAATTGAACCTGTTCCCTCCTGACTGAAACCTCTGAGACCCAGTGTTTCGTGAACCATATCTGCCCGAAGACCGATTATGAATTTCCACTCTACCATCGTTAATAACAGCTTGATTCCTGGTATTGGAAGATGAACGAAGAAGATTGTTGGATTTGGTGAATTTGCCAAATGCCTTAGCAATTAATCCAAATGCTTCATTGAGAGAGTTGAATGCATCCTCTTCTTCATCATAATCAGCGTTTGAGTACAACATGGAATCTGAGTTGTTATATGGAACCATTTGGTTGTCAGAGTATTGTGATGGTGCTTCATATGGAATGATTTGGTTAGGAGGTTGTGGTTGAAAGATTGGTTGGAAAGATGGTTAACCAAATTCCTGGTTTGGTAGTGGAAAGTTAGATTGAGCAACAAGAGCAAGCGAGTTAGGTGTTGGTGCTGATATGAGACCGCCTCGTGCTGCAACTTCCTTATCTACCTCAGATTGATGTTGTTTCAGAAAGTCATACATTAGTCCATACTTGACTTCACCAATCTTCTTAGTTTGCCTGACAAATGTTGCATATTTCTGCCATTCTGGTCCAAGGCAACCCAGAAATTTTGAATTGATAGCAATCTTAGGTAACTTGATGTCATGACGATCGAGGTCATTTACAACATTTGTGAAACGGTGGTAGTATGATTCAATTGTCTCCCCTGGTTCCATGATGAAATTATTGTATTCTATGTAAAGCTTTGACTCAAGGTCTTCTTGATTTAACTCAGTCCCTTCCATTAGAAGATGCACATGTTCCCACATGTCTTTGGCAGTCTTTTGAGCATCAATACTTCGGTAAATAGGATTGGGAATTCCCTGAAGTATGTAAGACATTGCCAATTGATTTTCCTCTTGTTGCAATGTTTGTTCAGTTGTGTAGTTAGCGACAGCAATGGGAGTTGATGTCTCTTCTCTTTCTGAAGTTCCTGGAACAACAGTTACTGGAAGTGGAAAGGGTCCTTCTTCAATGACTTGCTTGAGATATTTCCCATGGGGTTTTCTGAGTTCAATGAATCTGAGGAATCTACTAGCCCATTGCACATAGTTACCAGGTGTCAGCATAGGAGGAGTGTCCTGATTCCCAGCCTCATGTCGGGATTGCTGACTGTTGATTGCCTCACACATCTTATTAAACCAATGTGGTTCTCTGGAGTAGGATGGATTGTTCTGCATTTGATTCTTGATAACGCCTAAATCTAACATGTTTTTGATAGCGTTATTGGTAGTTTTATATATGTTTTGTGGTTATATTTATATGCTTTTGTTACTAAATCGTACCAAAGTGTGTTTGCAAAGCATTTGTAGCCAAAGACAGGAAAATGGATGGAAAAGATGCAAAAATGAAGAAAAAGGAAGTATTTGAGATTTCATGTGAATCTTGTGTCAAGTTCCGCTCCGTAAGGTACTTCAATGAGTTAAAGTCCAAGTAGTCAAGTTCATAAGCTTAAGGATAAAGAGAAAGACCAAAGAATCAAGAGCTACGACCGAGAAACAAGTCATTTGCAAAAGCTCAAGAAAAAGGTTCAGCAGCCATCGCCATCCGATCGGTCGCCGCCCGCAACCGATTCGGATGGAGTGAATGTGGATTTACCGAGAAGACCAACCGATCGGTAGGAAGTCGCTGTTTTACCCAAGACTTCTTTATTAAGGATTGTGACTTTATAACTCCGGTTCTAGGCCCTTCTTGTCATTATTCTAACCATTCAATACTACTTGGAGAGCAAGAGAAGCATTTATGCACTTAGACCCTTGGGGAGAGCAATTTATGGAACCATTTGTTGAGTATTTATATACCAATCAATCTAGAGAGATAGAGAGAGATACACAAGTGCTAGAAGAGAACCATTCACAGAAATATACTCAAAAATTCGTCCATAAGTCCAGGAGAAGGGAGAAAGTCGAATATACCATTTTCATTGCTTGTGGAATCATTGTCTTTCACTTGTAATCTTATTTCCAAATCATTGTAAGACTTTCAATCATGGTTTTTAATGTTCAAATTATTGAGTTTACATTTATGCTTGCTATGAGTGGCTAGTGCCTTTGTGCACTTGCTTAGATGATGTGTATTATTCATTGATTTGCATATGATTGTGATAACATGTTTTAATTCAATTTCAAGTCAATTCTAAGAACCAATTGTGATAAAGTTTCATAGTGACATTTGGGAAATCAAGTTTAACTAGTGCTAGTAATCTTAAGGGTTGAAAGAACTATTGTTATTCCACTAGTTATAATCATTTGTCTATGAATGATTGTTGTCTACCACTATTCTTGATTAACCAAAGGAACTTAATTGTGATTGTAATGAAAAAGCTTTTGTCTATCAAAACGGATTGATTGTAAACCACTTTAAAGGTCGAGAGATTAATAGTTTGCTTTCAATTGTGACCTTTTGTCTATAATTGGTTACCTTTTGTATTGACCGTTTCCTAAGCTTGTTTGATTAGACAAAAGATTGTTTTTGTGTTTGAGGAACACCAACTCATGAACCTTGAATTGATCTTGAATTGATTGGTTAAACGTAATGCTTGTTTTTATAAACCAAAATCTTGACGAAGGTTTAATTTGTAGGAACAATAGATTAGTGTCAACACTAATTATCACAACCAACATGTTATCCAAAGTTATCACAATCATATTAGTCAATTGTAGTACACTAGTCTAAGCAAGTGTAGTTTTTAATCATTTGAATTTTCATTATATTATTACTGCTTATTTGAGATTGTTGCTTTTAACTTTACAATTCGATTCACTACACAAATCCCTGCGAACGATCCCGACTTACCATCAAAATCTTGCTACAACGGACGAGTATACTTGCTCGTATGTGTTGTTATTAGATTCGGTAATTCACCCTTTATAAATTTAAAACTTGCACCGAACCGGGCACATCAAGTTTTTGGCGCCGCTGCCGGGGATTTTGATCGTGTTTCTGTAAGTTTTAGTCCAATTCTCATATAGTTAGTTTTCGTAAAAAAAAAAAAAAAAAAAAAGTTTTACCGAGCTGCCCATCCGATCGGTTTTAAATTTCATATACCGATGACCAAATTTCGATCGGCGAAATCCATCCGATCGGCGGACACTTCCATCCGATCGGATCCTTCAAATCAAATTTACCGAGAGATCTATCCGATCGGTAGACTGTTCTATCCGATCGGTTAGACGATTCTGAACTTTTCAAATTGTTTTCATTCTTTGCTCGTTTGTTTAGACATGCCTCGATTCGTTGGGGAATTGTATGAACACTCGATCAACTGGAGTAGAACCAATTCCACCATTTTCAGATCCCGAACGTTTAGTCCGAAGACAAAGAAGAAGAAGAACACCCTTTGTTCCACTAGCCAATCGTGTACCAAGAGTACCAAACCCAACTTTTGATAACCTTTTTGAAGCCAAAGTCGTTTATAACCCATTCACTGACCAACCTTTTCCCATGGTGACGATAGACCCATGTGGGAAGCAAACCGAGCCGTAGCACCAACTCCTGGAGCTGCTATTGTTGCTGTCAACTTAGGTGACAATTTCACCGTGAAAGGTCACCATCTTTCTATGATCAAAGACCGTCAATTCGATGGCCGTTCGAGGGCCGATCCTCACAAACACGTTGCCGAATTCATTGAAATTTGTGGCATGTTCCGATATGGTGATACAAATGTAGATGCCATTAAACTCAAACTTTTTCCGTCATCACTTGCTGGAGATGCAAAAGTGTGGTATAACGAATTAACACCAGGAATCATCACTACTTGGGAGGAGATGAGGCAAGCTTTTGTAAGCCGATTCTTTCCACCTGCAATGTTTGATCGACTCATGGGAGAAATTCGTGCTTTCACACAAAATCCTAACGAATCACTCGTCGAAGCCTGGCTTCGTATGAAGGATTTACTTCGAAGTTGTCATGGACATGGTTTAGGACGAGGAACCATTATTCAAATCTTTTACCATGGACTTGATGAAACATCTCAAGGAATTCTTGATGCTGGAGGAATTTTTCTTTATAAGACTCCTAACCAGGCATATCAATTGCTTGAAGACCGAGTTCTTCTCAAACTCGACTGGCTCAAAAGATGCCAAGACAAAACCCTTAAGAAAAACCGTTGCTTTCGCCGAAAGTTCTGATTCATCTAAACTCATGGAGAAAATGGAAACTTTGGTTTCCAAAATCGATTCGCAATACAAAGATCTTAGAGGAGAGATGAAAGAAATGCGAGATGGTTGTAACAACTGTGGAGGTAACCACCCATCATCAGAATGCGATGATCAACCTATGGACCAACCAAAAGAAGGAGAAGCTAATTATATCCAAGGAGGATACCGAGGAGGAGGATATCGAGGAAATTATTACGGACGAAACTCTGCTAGTTGGCAAGATCGCCGACAAAGGGATAACAACCATGATTCCCAACCAAAAGTAGAGAACCAAACCTCACAAAGTTCCGACAAGAAACCTGAAGAAACAGATTTTGAAAAAATGATGAGAGAATTTGTCACTGCCCAAAAATCAACCAACGAGTTCGTTAAGAATCAATTTTTCAATCTCAAGACCAAAGTTGAGCAAGGTCAGAAAAATCATCAAGCATCTATCCAAGATCTTGAAAACAAATTTGGGAGACTCTCTGATCAAATTTCTTCACGACCATCAGGTTCGTTGCCTAGTAACACCCAAACCAACCCAAAACCATCATCGAATGATAAGACTTATCGTCCACCACCAACCAGAAATGAGCATATCAATGCTGTATTCACAAGAAGTGGCTTGTCTTATGATCCACCACCCAACCCAAACAACACCACAACTATCGATTTCGATAGTGAGGATGAAGATGAAGAATCCAAGAAGGAAAATACACCAAAAACACCACCCAAACCCAAACCCAAACCACCAGTTAAGGCTTACACTCCAAAAATTCCATATCCACAGAGCCTTAAGAAAGAAAGAATGGAGGAGCGTTATAAGAAGTTTGTTGAAATAATCAAAGAAGTTAGACTCAATGTACCTCTCATTGATGTTTTAGCTGGAATGCCCAATTACGGGAAATTTTTGAAAGAACTTCTTAACAACAAATACAAGTTGGAGCAAATATCCGCTACCTTTCTCAATGAAGAATGTTCAGCTATTGTTCAAAACAAAATTCCACAAAAACTCGGAGATCCCGGAAGTTTTCTGATTCCATGCATATTAGGAAATAACATCACATGCGATGCTTTAGCCGACTTAGGTGCGAGTATCAATTTGATGCCTTATTCGCTGTATACGAAACTTTCAATCAATACCTTGAAACCCACAAAGATGAGTATCCGATTAGCTAATCATACTTACCAATATCCTGTTGGTATTGCTGAGAATATGCTTGTCCAAGTAGGTAAATTCATTTTTCCTGTGGATTTTGTAATTCTAGAAATGGAGGAAGATAGTAGAGTACCACTTATTTTAGGAAGACCTTTTCTAAACACCGCTTGATGCGATCATCAAAGTAAAAGGAATAGAACTCAACCTTGGAGTTGGAGAGGATAGAATCACCTTTTTAATCGATAAAGCAATGAAATATCCACATTCCAGTGATGACACTTGTTTTAACATTGATGTAATCGATGAAGTCACTGAGGAAGAATTGGATGCATTACTTGAAGATTCTGATCCATTCATGACTATTTCAGAGAAGATGAGTGAAACAACTTTTGATAAAGAATTCGCTGATTTTATGGAAGTTAAGATTGAAGAAGAAGAAGAGGAAGAAGAAGAAGGAGAGATAATAGAAGAAGATTTTGAGGAAATCAGTTTTAATGATCAGATGAGGATCAAAACATCACTTCAAGAACCACCGACTGATCTTGAGTTGAAACCACTGCCAGAAAATCTCGAGTATGCTTACTTGGAAGACAATTCACTACTTCCAGTAGTCATATCTTCGTTGCTAAATGATTTTGAGAAAGAATGTCTGATTTCAGTTCTTAAGAAGCATAAAGAAGCTTTTGCGTGGAAAACTTCTGACATCCCAGGAATCAGTCCTGATTTTTGCAAACACAAAATCAATTTCGAAGAAGATGCCAAACCAGTTGTAGAAAGACAACGTCGACTCAACCCCAACATGAAAGAAGTTGTTAAAAAAGAAATCATCAAACTTCTTGACGCAGGTATCATTTACCCCATCGAGGATAGTCCTTGGGTGAGTCTGTTCACTGTATTCCGAAAAAAGGAGGAATGACTGTTGTGACCAACGAACGGAATGAACTAGTTCCTACTAGAACTGTCACCGGATGGCGAGTATGTATTGATTACAGAAAATTAAATAAAGCCACCAGAAAAGATCATTTTCCTTTGCCTTTCATGGATCAAATGCTTGAGAGATTAGCAGGAAACAAATACTTTTGTTTTCTTGATGGTTTTTCAGGATATTTCCAAATTCCTATTGATCCAGCTGATCAAGAAAAGACCACATTCACATGTCCCTTTGGAACTTACGCTTATCGGCGTATGCCTTTTGGATTATGTAATGCCCCCGCGACTTTTCAAAGATGTATGATTGCCATATTCCAAGATATGCTTGAAACGTCTATGGAAGTTTTCATGGATGGCTTTTCAGTTTTCGGAAGCTCATTTCGAAGCTTGCCTTTCTAACCTCGATAAAATGCTTGAAAGATGTAAAGCTGCACATCTTGTTCTCAATTGGGAGAAGTGTCATTTCATGGTAACTGAAGGAATTGTGTTAGGACACAAAATTTCCAGTGCAGGAATGGAGGTTGACAAAGCAAAGATCGATGTCATTACCAAATTGCCACCCCCAACTAACGTCAAAGCCGTTAGAAGTTTCCTAGGACATGCAGGATTTTACCGTCGTTTCATTAAGGATTTTTCCAAAATATCTCGTCCAATGACGAAACTTCTTGAAAAAGATGCTGTTTTCGATTTTAATGCAGATTGTATGAAAGCATTCGAAGCATTGAAAACACAACTGACTAGTGCACCCATTATGGTTTCACCTGATTGGTCACTACCATTCGAGCTTATGTGCGATGCAAGCGATTTTGCTGTTGGAGCTGTATTAGGACAGCGAGAAGAGAAACATTTTCGTCCTATATATTTTGCCAGCAAAACACTCAACAATGCTCAGCAGAATTACACAGTTACAGAGAAAGAATTGTTAGCCGTTGTTTTCGCTTTTGATAAATTCATATCGTACCTTGTCCTTTCGAAAACAATCGTGTTCACCGATCATTCAGCGTTAAAATATCTGTTTAAGAAGCAAGATGCCAAACCGCGTCTCATCCGATGGATTTTACTACTCCAAGAATTCGATATCGAAATCAAAGATAAGAAAGGAGCAGAAAATCTAGCCGCTGATCATCTATCTCGTTTAGAAAATCCAAATCTGGAAGAGTTAAAAGAAGATGAGATTGACGATTATTTTCCGGATGAAACACTCATGACTGTTGATGCAGATGATGAGAACGAAATTCCATGGTTTGCCAATTATGCAAATTATCTCGTTGGAGGAATTCTAAAGAAAGGATTAACTCATGCCCAACGAAGCAAATTCTTTTCGGATCTTAAACATTATTATTGGGAAGAACCTTATCTTTTCAAAATGTGTCCCGATGGGATGATTAAAGATGTGTTTATGGTTCTGAAACAAGAAGAATTCTCGATGAATGTCATCATGGCCCAACTGGGGGACATTATGGTCCTTCCACCACTGCTAAAAAAGTCTTTGATGCTGGATTCTATTGGCCGACTATTTTTAAAGAAGCCCATACTCTTGTTAAGAATTGTGATGCTTGCCAAAAATCCGGTAGTATTTCTCGAAGAGATGAAATGCCTCAGAAGAGCATTCAAGTCTGTGAATTATTCGATATTTGGGGAATTGATTTCATGGGACCGTTTCCTAAATCACACAAATACGAATACATTCTCGTTGCTATTGATTACGTTTCCAAATGGGCTGAAGCAGAAGCTTTACCTACAAATGATGCACGAGTAGTTGTTAATTTTCTCAAAAAGCTTTTCGCTCGTTATGGAATTCCTAAAGCTTTGATAAGTGATCGTGGAACCCATTTCTGTAACAAACAAATGGAGAAAATTATGAAGCGATACGGAGTTCATCATCGTTTCGCTACAGCTTATCACCCACAGACCAGTGGTCAAGTCGAAAATACCAACAGAGCCTTAAAAAGGATACTCGAAAAAACGGTTAAAGACAATCCCGCCGTTTGGTCGAGAAAACTAGATGATGCTCTGTGGGCATTTCGCACGGCTTACAAAACACCAATTGGTACAACACCATACAGATTGTTGTATGGAAAAACTTGTCATTTGCCGTTCGAAATCGAACATCGCGCTTACTGGGCATTAAGAAATTGTAACCCAGACCTCAAAGTTGCTGGAGAAAAGAGATTTTTGCAATTGCATGAACTCGATGAGCTTAGACTACAAGCTTATGAGAACTCCAAACTTTACAAAGCAAGAACAAAAGCTTATCATGACAGAAAGCTAAGAATCAGAAAAGAATTCAAGGCTGGAGACAAAGTTCTGCTTTTTAACATGAAGTATAAGTTTAAAGCTCCCAAGCTGAAACCGAAATGGTTCGGACCGTATACAGTGAAGCATGGATTTCCATCCGGATATGTTGAATTGCATGACAAACATGGTGGAAGTTTCATTGTTAATGGGCACCGAATTAAGTTATACTATGACAAGGAGCAAATGAATGAAGTTTCTATTCAAGAGATTCCGCCCGAATCAGAATATGAAGCTATAACCTTTATGTCACCCTTTCCGGCCGATTTCAAGAAAAACACTCCATGGGCCGATGATTCTGGTTATATCTATGATGTTCTACCAAGACCGTGGGAGAAAGTTAAGTTGGAATACATAGATGAAACTGGAGAGGGAATAGTGATTGGAAATGTGTTGTACGTTCCAAAATTTCCAAAGAAGAAGTCAACACCAACATGAAGAAAGAGAAGTTCGAGTCCGGCTGATGACTCGTTAATAAAACAAGCGCTTCTCGGGAGGCAACCCGTGTGTTTTGCTATGTTTATTTTTCATTTTTTTTTATTTTTTTATTTTCTAGTGATTAAACCCCAAAGTTTTTTTCTAAATTGCTTAGTTGAACTTAAGTGTGGGGGTGTATCACTGCCTTTCGAATAAAAGCGAAGAAATATTTCGTATGTGTGTTTCTTTTGTTTTTAGATTACTGCAGATAATGATTTCAAAGCTTGGACGCTAAGATCAAGATTCCTCTTGAGAAGGAAATACGGTTTATTCTCTTATTTCCCTATTTCATTCTTTGTCGTTTATCACATTGAGGACAATGCTTAACTTAAGTGTGGGGGGGGGGGTGAATAGGAAAATAAGAATAGATTGTAGTTTTGAGCTGAATTTTAAAATTTTGTTTGCCCTTGTAATCTAGTCTTTTGTCATTTTAAAGATCATATTCTAGAATAACTGGATTTATCCACTGGTGAAATCTGTAATTTTGAAAATTCGAGATGTGTCCCGATTAATATTGCAATCCATTCTGGGATCGATAACATTAGCTAGCACAGATTATAGCCCTTTCCACTAAAGTGTGAGAATTTGAGCCTGTTCTATATACAGCATACATCTTTTATGCTTAGATCTTTTGCTATGAGTGTGCCGGTGATTTTATTTATTCTAGAACTTGTGCTTGTAAATCATTACGAGACCGTTGTGAGATCACATTTCGTTTGTGATATAAGTGTATATGCGTGATAAGAGGCAATCTTAGGTTTTATCCCAAATGGCCTTCCATTTTTATATAATGCTATATTAGCTAGCTACATTGGCTAGTTAACCACTCATATGGACCCATTTGTTAGCATTTATCTTTAATGCTAGATACCGCTAGTTACACCCGCCGAGCCTATCTTTTCTTTTGATACAATCCAGAAAAATTCAAAAAGATTTTACACCTTTTTAAGCCTAGCCTTATTTTTAGTCAAGTCTTGGTTGGTTGCTAGCTATTTGGAAAGATGGATGTTATGTGGAAATCATGAAAGTTCAAAGAAAGCATAAAACTCTGAAAGTTGTTATCGAGAAAAGTCATCGCAACTATAAGATGATTAAAAAAAAAAAAAAAAAAAAAAAAAAAAAAAAAAAAAAAAAGAGGAAAAGTCATTGCAACTATAAGGTGACAAGAATAAGCCAATGGGCTAATTGAATCAAGTATGAATAAAGGAAGTATGGAGTTTTTCACAAAATGGCATGATATTGGTTTGTAATAGCTAGTAACATTTGGTTCGTAGACTTTGACTATTTTTGTTTTTATTTTCAACCAATTTCATAAATATATCCCATGCCTTATCCTACCCTTTTTGACTTTGTGAAATTATTAAGTGTATGGACATGTAGTAACCATCCGATTTCTTGAGGAATTGACTATCGTTGTTAGCGATCTAGGGAGTATTTTGGCGACCATCCGTTATGCAAGTAACGTCGTTAGCGAACCAAGGTACAATCTAGTGACCATCCGTTATTTGGTAATGCAAGAATTCGTTGTTAGGAAGCTATTATGTTTTGCATGAGATAGTGGCACATTAGTCTTTTATATCCCTTTAAGCCTTAAACCCGAATAAAAGCCCTCTTTGATATGTATACTTGGAGCTCACATCATTTCGGTGTAGTTTTGTTTCTTGTACAAGCTTATGGTAATATTTAGATCATGACTGAGCAAATGAGTGTCATTCCGCTTATATACTCCACCAATCATACAAATGAGTGTTTAAGTGAATCATACTTCATTTCCCTTTCGTGAGGTGTTTAGTAATGTGTTTCATGCAAGAAAATCATTTGGGTATTGTCAAACATCTCGATGATTCAACCATAAAAGCTTAAAATGATGAATCTAGCTTGTACTAGTGCTTGATAGATTTGCATCACATTTTCCTAATCATTGGTGCATACCATGTGGATAATTTTTTTTATTTCTAGATTTGCTTGAGGGCAAGCAAAGTTCAAGTGTGGGGGATTTGATAACGCCTAAATCTAACATGTTTTTGATAGCGTTATTGGTAGTTTTATATATGTTTTGTGGTTATATTTATATGCTTTTGTTACTAAATTGTACCAAAGTGTGTTTGCAAAGCATTTGTAGCCAAAGACAGGAAAATGGATGGAAAAGATGCAAAAATGAAGAAAAAGGAAGTATTTGAGATTTCATGTGAATCTTGTGTCAAGTTCCGCTCCGTAAGGTACTTCAATGAGTTAAAGTCCAAGTAGTCAAGTTCATAAGCTTAAGGATAAAGAGAAAGACCAAAGAATCAAGAGCTACGACCGAGAAACAAGTCATTTGCAAAAGCTCAAGAAAAAGGTTCAGCAGCCATCGCCATCCGATCGGTCGCCGCCCGCAACCGATTCGGATGGAGTGAATGTGGATTTACCGAGAAGACCAACCGATCGGTAGACCATTCCATCCGATCGGTTGGAAGTCGCTGTTTTACCCAAGACTTCTTTATTAAGGATTGTGACTTTATAACTCCGGTTCTAGGCCCTTCTTGTCATTATTCTAACCATTCAATACTACTTGGAGAGCAAGAGAAGCATTTATGCACTTAGACCCTTGGGGAGAGCAATTTATGGAACCATTTGTTGAGTATTTATATACCAATCAATCTAGAGAGATAGAGAGAGATACACAAGTGCTAGAAGAGAACCATTCACAGAAATATACTCAAAAATTCGTCCATAAGTCCAGAGAGAAGGGAGAAAGTCGAATATACCATTTTCATTGCTTGTGGAATCATTGTCTTTCACTTGTAATCTTATTTCCAAATCATTGTAAGACTTTCAATCATGGTTTTTAATGTTCAAATTATTGAGTTTACATTTATGCTTGCTATGAGTGGCTAGTGCCTTTGTGCACTTGCTTAGATGATGTGTATTATTCATTGATTTGCATATGATTGTGATAACATGTTTTAATTCAATTTCAAGTCAATTCTAAGAACCAATTGTGATAAAGTTTCATAGTGACATTTGGGAAATCAAGTTTAACTAGTGCTAGTAATCTTAAGGGTTGAAAGAACTATTGTTATTCCACTAGTTATAATCATTTGTCTATGAATGATTGTTGTCTACCACTATTCTTGATTAACCAAAGGAACTTAATTGTGATTGTAATGAAAAAGCTTTTGTCTATCAAAATGGATTGATTGTAAACCACTTTAAAGGTCGAGAGATTAATAGTTTGCTTTCAATTGTGACCTTTTGTCTATAATTGGTTACCTTTTGTATTGACCATTTCCTAAGCTTGTTTGATTAGACAAAAGATTGTTTTTTTGTTTGAGGAACACCAACTCATGAACCTTGAATTGATCTTGAATTGATTGGTTAAACGTAATGCTTGTTTTTATAAACCAAAATCTTGACGAAGGTTTAATTTGTAGGAACAATAGATTAGTGTCAACACTAATTATCACAACCAACATGTTATCCAAAGTTATCACAATCATATTAGTCAATTGTAGTACACTAGTCTAAGCAAGTGTAGTTTTTAATCATTTGAATTTTCATTATATTATTACTGCTTATTTGAGATTGTTGCTTTTAACTTACAATTCGATTCACTACACAAATCCCTGCGAACGATCCCGACTTACCATCAAAATCTTGCTACAACGGACGAGTATACTTGCTCGTATGTGTTGTTATTAGATTCGGTAATTCACCCTTTATAAATTTAAAACTTACACCGAACCGGGCACATCAATTCTGTTGCATGATTTGTTGTGGGGATACTTGTGGTGGAGAGAGAAATTGATGCTGTTGCACGAATGCTTGTTGTTGTTGATACTGAGGATGAAATTGCTGTTGTTGAGGATATTGCTGTAGCTGATAGTAGTAATTGAAGTGTGGTGGTTGAGACATGTTTGGATCTTGAGATAATTAAGATGTCTTTTAAAAGTTATTTTGCTTGGTTTAAGTTAACTTTGTCCAATTGCGAAAGATATACTGTTCACTCTGCCAATTGCGAAAGAGTCGTCCAATTGCGAAAGTATGTGAATTGCGAAAGAGAATTGACAATTGCGAAAAATATTCCAATTTGCGAAAGAACTTAGCAATTGCGAGAAATTATCGTAATTACGATATAGAAAGGCAATTTCGATAATTGAATCAGAATTGCGAAAGATCTTGCAATTTCGAAAGATTTATCAAAATTTAGAATTTCGATCACAATCTCAAATCTTATACAAGAGATGAGATTCAAGCCAAGTCGAGGTAATTTCACAAACTTATACAAGTAAGAAAATACCGAGTCCCAATTCCGAAGATTCTGGCGAATTGCGAGAAACCCTTGTCTGACCCAATTGCGAGAAACCCTCTTTCTACCAAATGCGAGAAACCCTCTTTCTGCCAATTCCGAGAAACCCTCTTTCTCACCAACTTTTCCACACGCTAAAAATCCGGATTTTACCAAATCAACTAGAAAACCACTAAAAACTAATTGTTTTTTATTTCTAACGATTAGTAAACACAGAATATTGAAAGATCTAAGAACTTTAACGTCTAAGTTGGAAAATTTGATGATATTTTTGAGCGTTTGCAAGAAATAAGAACTACGAACACTAAAAATGGGTTAAATTCGATCGGATTTTGAACAAAAAACTAACTTAATCTTTGAGACCAAACCGATGAAACGATTAGATCTACTCTAAAACACGATCCTAACTATCTTAGGCGAATGATACCACTTGTAGGTCCTCTTTTACTTGAACACACACACGAATCACACGTTAACTACTACTCTAAATATAATAAGCATCGATAAGGAGAAATAAGCTATTAAGCTAATAGAGAATAAGAGAATAAGATGATAAGAGAATAGAAGTGGAAGGAATTCATTTCATTAAACATTCGAGCATAGCTTACGCATAACACATGAAAACCAACAATGAGAATGAGCACCTAAGCCTTCTATTTATAGGCAACACATTAGGGCAACCATGTACTTAGGTGCTTCTAGAAGTAATTACAATAAGATAGGCGGTCCATGGGCTTCTAATGGACCGCACCATTAAACTAAACATAAAGCCCTATACGCAACATTCTTCGCAAATGACAAAGACTTGAATGAATTGCGAAACGTGTTCCTAACAACCTTTCTTGTGGCAGTTGAAACACTCAATCTTGGACTTGGCATACCCTGCAACATCATTGCTGTTTATGACAATCTTCTTACCAGTCTTCTTCAAGAATCTCCTAGCTCTCAAGCTGAGAAGAGAGAGCTGCCACTTGATATCCATCTCTTCAATATCATCTTCATCAATCTCTTGAAGATCTAAATGAGTCAGCATACTTCCATTATGCTGAGTAGTCAAGAAAGCACAATAAGTATCTTCATTCAAAAGTCCACTAGTACTGCTTGAGGTGCTAGCAGTACCAAGGTTTGCACTAGCAGTACCAACTGCTCAAGCAACTTGCACTTCTTCATCTGGACTTGAGGTACTGGGAGTTGATACAAAGGCCAAATTCCCTGAGCTTGAGCTTGATCCAGCAGACTTCTTAATATCATGTTCAACTATCTTGAAGTTGCTATAGAGATCCATTAAGCTCATGGAATCTATATCAGGCTTGTTTTTCCATACAACCACATGCATAGCCCATTCAGCTGGTAGACTCCTCAGAAATTTGGAGTTGAGATCTTCCTGAGGCATCTCAATTCCTAGAACAGCCAATTGACTCACTAGTTTTTGAAGTCTATTAAACATATGATCTAGTGACTCATTGCTTGTTGCTAAAAAATTCTCAAACTGTTGCTTGAGAAGAGTCTTCTGAGATTTCTTGGTGGCTTCATTCCCACCATATCTTGCAACAATGGCTTCAAAGAGGGTTTTAGCACACTTGAACTTGCTAAAATTCAACAACTGGTCATTGGGAATAGTCATCAGAAGCAAACTTCTAGCCTTAACATCATTCTTGTGCCTTGCCTTCTCTTCATTAGTGGTTGGCTTTGTCTGCACTGTAGTCTCAGATTTACCTTCAACAACAGTTGTTGTTGTTACGGGTGTAAAGGAGTTTCCTTCTTCAATGATCTCCCAAAGAGTATAATCTTGAACTTGGAAGAACTGCTCAATTCTTAGTCGCCACATATCGAACTCATTGGGTTTAAGCATCGGAAGCTTATCAGCAATGTTAGTCTGACTTGTTGTTGTCTCCATGTCCATCTTTTGTTGAACAAATTCGTCTGGATCTTCTAAACCAAAGTATCAGTAACCTGTCTCTGATACCACTTGACCGGATCTATACACACTCCTTGTGTTAGATGAATACTTTGAATGATGTCTAGTCTAGCACGCGGAATTTACTAGCTAGCACTTAGAAGATTTATTTGTTTGTGTTATGTTTTAACGAATCAACAAAGAATGAACAATGAACAATGAACACAATACTTCAACTTCAACGATTCAATATTATTAATCAATAATACGAGTGATCTCCTATCACTAGGGTTTACAACCTTGAATCTTAATAAAACAATACGTTATCTATATACCAATTTGGTAACCTAGGCAATCCTTTTATAGACTAAGGATTCCTTCACAAGATAACTATCAACTAAACATTATACGATATACATTAAATATTTTCCATAAATATCTTTACATGGTTTTATCATAAACAGTACAAACTTCTTCACTCAACAGTGCTAACTGCTTATGTCTTCAAAACTCTTCAGCAGTACTAACTTTCATCTTCAACAATACTAATTGCTATAGCTTAATTTCCCAACAGTCATGGACCTGAAACTTGAGTATAATACTTTCAGGGCAAAAGACTCTGAAAGTCTCTCTCAGACTTATACCAGATACAAGATTTTGATAAACAAACTATCAAGTGATGGTGTAATATTATCTAAGCATGAGACAAATGTTGGCTTTGTCAACAGTCTCCCTGAGAAGTGGCTAAACTTCTCACAAGGCCTGAGGAATGCTAATCACATTCAGACCCTTGAGCTCCCTGAAATCTATGGGAAATTTTTCTATGAGGACAACTTGATCTCAAGGAGATATCCTGACTCAAAAGCTCTTGAGTCCAAAAAGGCCTTAACCTCCACACCCATTTCAACTGCTTTCTATACTAATGGTGTTGTGCAGGATTTCCAAGAAGATTCTGAGGATGAAATTGATGAAAGGACTAGTGATGAGTACCTAAAAGATTTAAACTTGGAATTCCAAGAGAGGGCACTCCTTGCTAGTTCAAAACGTTTCATCAAAAGAAACCAGTCCAACTTTTCTAAAGGAAAAGCAAATGAAACCATTGAATGTTTTAACTATGGTTAAAAGGGTCATTTTGCTAGGGACTGCTATTCTAAAACTACCTCAGAACCTTCTTACAAATTTTCAGGAAATAGTTCCTCAGGAACTAACAAGTTTCAACCTAGAATGTTTCAGTCGACCCAACAATTTCAAAACAAGAGTCAAAAAGACTTTGAAGCAAAATATAGGAAAGCCAAGGCTAAACTTGCAATTCTTGAAACTAATCCCTCTATGGCTCAGGCTGCTCAAATACCCAAACCTGTTCAGGCAAAGAATAAGGTTTTAGTAGCTGAAGCTTATGACTGGGATGATGAAGAGGTCTCCTCAGATGAGGAAATTAGAGTGAGTGCACTGATGGCACTCTCTGAAGGTAATCAGGTGGCTGTTGGGAAAAGCCATGCAAGGAATGGAGAGTGGGTAAACATCACCATGAAGAAGGTAAACACTTTACTTTCTATGGATGATGATTCTGATTGGCAGTCTTACATGAATTATGTTTGTGTAGATCTTAAATTTGTTGAGGAACAAAGGCTTAACATGTGTTCAAAATATAACAACAAGGTGTCAGAATTGAATAAATGTAGAGATGAATTGCTTGTACTAAAGCAAGCCAAATTAGAAACAATAACTCTACAAATTCAAAACACTGAAATTTTGAAACAAAACCAAGCCCTACAAACTGAACTTAACAAAGAAAAAGCTGTCATCCAAGGCTGGACCAAAAAGAACCCCAAGGTCTTTGACACTGTGGGATTAAGCTCTAAGAAAACCATTGGAATTGACCCTCTTATGGTTGATCCCAATGTGAGTCACAGTGAATTAACCTTTGTTCCAGCTGGCATATCTTTTGAGCAAGAAATGCTTCCCAAGTCTAATGACTGGATTGTCAGGGACAACCCAGTCAGTAAGTTACCAAACTTTGAGACTGGAAAGATCTTGCTTCCTGAAAGTCAGGCTTTAAAAAATATGCTTGGACTTACTGAACAACTCAGTAAGCTTGAACTCACTGAACAACTCAGTAATACTGAGTCTGTGAATGAGTCTGAATCAGAATCATACCCACCACTTCCTCCACTGAATACCCTTCAGGGTGCTACACCAAACTTAGGCCTCCCACCAATGGTCTTCTCACCACACTCTCCAAAGGAGAGATCAGGAATGGGAACAACCATCCTGAAGAGACCAACCCTTGAAGTCTCAGTAAATACTGATGACTCATCAACTTCAGTCCCTTCTGAAGTAACAACTCAAAGCCCTGACTCAAAATTTGATCAGTTGGCTGAAATGGTCAGGAAGCTGGGAGAGAAGATTGCATCTTCTGAGAAACCTTCTTAATCCAAGAAGGAACAAAAACCAGCTTCCTCAAAGACCAAACCCAAACCCACAAAACCTCTGAAAAGTTATGAACTGTGTAACTATACCAATCATATCACTGATGATTGCTATAGAATTCTTTATTGCATAGTTTGCTAAAAGGATGATCACAGGACCTCTGATCACAAAACACATTCAGTCACATCAAACATGGCAAGTCTTAAAGCTCAGTCTTTAAACTATCCTTCTGATTCTAAAGTCTAAACAGAAACAGAAACAAAAGGCAAAGCCTTTTGCACCTTGCCCTTATTGTGGGTTCAATGACCACCATCCTAAGGATTGTCAAATTGACAATTGTTGTGAAAATAGTGGAAGTTCCACTCATAACACCTCAGGACACGGTAAGGCCATTCATGCCAATAGAGGTATGACAAAGTCAGCCTCTCAGTCCACTGAGTCTACATCAGCAATTAAATGCATAATATGTGGTAGCTCAGTCCACTCCACCACTGACCATAAATCACTTGAAAATGTTAATAAGACCCTCAAAGCTAAGCCCTCCAAGAAGTGGAGTCCTAGAAAGAACAGACCCAGTTTACCATTTGTGCAGAAACATGCCAAGGATCCTATTTGGCATCTTGATAGTGGATGTTGAAGGAGCATGACTGGTGTGAAGGAGTATCTGCACAAGTATGTGGATGAATCAGGACCCAAAGTGATATTTGCTGATAACTCATCATGTCTCGCTGAAGGTTATGGTTCAGTAAACTGCAATGGTATAGTCTTTACTAGGATAGCTTATGTAAATGGTCTAAAATACAATTTGATAAGTGTCAGTAAACTATGTGATGCGAAATACATAGTTCAGTTTGATGATAAACAAGGAATCATCTTCATTGCTAATAAGGAAGTTGTCCTTATTGCACCAAGAAGACATGATGTTTATGTGTTAGACATGTCCAGTCTGACTCAGAATGGAACTTGTCTCTTTACCAAGGCCACTGATACTCTCAACTGGCTTCGGCATAAGAGACTCTCCCACCTGAACTTCAAAAACATAAACAACCTTGTAAAACAAAACAAGGTCCTTGGCTTACCATCTCTTGTGTTTTCAAAGGAAAAACCATGCTCAGCTTGTGAAAAAGGTAAACATCACAGAGCATCCTTTAAAACCAAAACCAACTTTTCCATCAGGAACTGCCTTCATCTTCTCCATATGGATCTATTTGGACCAATTAGTCCTAGATCCATTAACCATGAGAAGTATACTTTGGTCATTGTGGATGAATACTCAAGATACACTTGGGTATACTTCCTGATCAAATAGAGTCAGGCAGCTGAAACAATTATGTCCTTTGTCAGGAACATTGAAAATCAGAATGACATCAAGGTCAAACAAATTAGGACTGACAATGGAACAGAGTTCAAAAATTATGAAATTGAATGTTTCTGTGATGAGAAATGCATTTCACAAAATATTTCCTCACCCTACACACTTGAACAAAATGGGGTGGCTGAAAGGAAAAATAGAACACTTATTGAAGCAGCTAGGACAATGCTAAATGGATCAGTCCTTTCCAAACACTTTTGGACTGAAGCAGTAAAGACTGCCTGTTACACACAAAACAGATCCATCATTGTCAAGAGACATAGCAAAACTCCTTATGAGTTACTCAAGGGAAGAATCCCTGACATCAGCTACTTTCATGTCTTTGGGTGTCCTGTGTTTATTCGTAATAACAAGGATCACTTAGGAAAATTCGATGCCAAAGCTGATGATGGATACTTCCTAGGATACTCCCTTGTCTCAAAGGCCTTCAGGGTGTTCAACACTAGGAGACAGCATGTTGAGGAAACATTTCATGTTACCCTTGATGAGAGCACTGATGCAATCATTGTCTCTAACAACTCAGTGGAAGAGATAGTTATTGATGAATCATCAAGATACCCTCATGATGAACATCATACTAATAATGGTCCTTCCACTCAGTACCATGCAAATGCTGACATCTCCTATTACATCATTCCCCACAACCTTCTTACCCAACCATCACTGAGTATATTGAAGCACAAAATACTGATGAATTCATTCAGTCAGTACAAAGTGCTCAGGCTCAAAACAATCACAGTGATGAGTCAACCCACTCAGACACTCATGATGCTGAAGAACATCATGTGTCTGATCCTGATCCTACCCATCAGGCCTCTACAAGTTCTAATCTGTTTCGAAGAACTCAGGACAGTTGGACTAAATCTCAGGAAATAGAACTTGTCAATATAATTGGTGAGCCTACTGAAGACATGCTCACAAGAAGCATGGCTGCTGAACTGAGAGCAGCCTCAGCCAATGAATGCCTATTTGTAGACTTCATTTCCACAATTGAACCCAAAAGTGTTAAGGAAGCACTAAAACATCCAAGTTGGGTTCAAGCCATGAATGATGAACTAGAACAATTTGACAGAAACAAGGTAATGACCTTGGTCAAATGTCCTGAAGATGTTTCAGTCATTGGCATGAAATGGGTATTTAAAAACAAATCTGATGAAAATGGCATAGTCATTAAAAATAAAGCCAGACTTGTAGCCAAAGGCTATAATCAACAAGAAGGCATTGACTATGAAGAAACATTTGCACTAGTAGCAAGGATGGAAGCCATCAGGATCTTCCTTGCTTTTGCTACGTACATGAACTTCAAGGTGTACCAAATGGATGTTAAAAGTGCATTCTTAAATGGCTCACTGAAAGAAGAAGTTTATGTTCAGCAACCTCCTGGATTTGAAAGCCATGAGTTTCCTGACCATCTCTGCAAGCTTAACAAATCCCTTTATGGACTGAAACAAGCTCCCAGGGCATGGTATGAGACTCTTTCAGCCTTCCTGATCCAAAACAAATTTGTCAGAGGCAAGATAGACAACACATTGTTTATCTACAAGACAAATAATGATGTCATACTTGTACAAGTGTATGTTGATGACATCATCTTTGGCTCAACAAATTATAAACTTTGCAAACAGTTTGAAAAACTAATGGCAAAGAAATTTGAAATGAGCATGATGGGAGAACTGACATACTTCCTTGGTCTACAAATCAAGCAGACTGATAAAGGAACCTCTATCAGTCAAAGGAAGTATGTCAAAAGCCTACTGAAGAAGTATGAGCTCAGTGACTGTGCCTCAGTCAAGACTCCTATGGTACCCCCAAACAACCATGGTCCTGATCTTACTGGAAAACCAGTGAATCAAACTCTTTTTAGAGGAATGATAGGATCACTTATGTATTTTCTTGCATCAAGACTTGATATCCAATTCTCAGTCTGCTTATGTGCCAGATATCAATCTGACCCAAGAGAGGCTTATATCACTGCTGTGAAAAGGATTTTCAGGTACTTCAAAGGTACTCCAAACCTTGGATTATATTATCCAAAATGTTCAGGCCTTGATCTTAAAGGATACTCAGATTCTGACTATGCTGGATGCAACATGGACAGGAAAAGCACCTCACGCTCCTGCCAAATTCTTGGTGGAAAACTAGTCTGTTGGAGTGCTAAGAAGCAACAATCAGTTGCCATGTCCTCAGCTGAAGCTGAATATGTTGCAGCAGCAAGTTGTTGTGCAAATGTACTCTCGATGAAAAGTCAACTCAGTGACTATGGAATTCAGTACAAGATGGTTCCCATCTTTTGTGATAACACAAGTGCAATTGCCATTTCAAATAACCCAGTTCTTCATCAGAGAACAAAACACATTGATATTAGATATCACTTCATCAGGGACCATGTCATGAATGGTGACATAGAATTACACTTCATTCCTACTGAATATCAGCTAGCTGATATATTCACCAAGCCATTGGATGAACCAACTTTCACCAGACTGAAAGTTGAACTAGGAATGTTGGATATTGAGAATCAGTCCACTGATTGACTCCATCCAATTATGTGTAAATTCTGATAAACCCAAGTCCCTGACTCAATGTGCTCTTCAGTGAGAAAGGTCACTGAACTTCAGGAACTAAACCTAAGTTCCTGAACCTTTAACCCTCAGGAATTAAACCCAAGTTCCTGAATTCTTGGTCCTCAGGAACTAAACCCAAGTTCCTGAACCCTTGAACCTCAGGAATTAAACCCAAATTCCTAAACATTAGAACCATCAGTGACTAAACCCAAGTCCTGACAATAAGGTTCACTGAATGAAAAGTTATTCGGGGTCCTCCAGAGACATTAAATACTAAGTTAAATGCTTTAAGTATCTAGTTAGCAAATGTCAGAGGTTGGTAACTGAACTCATATTTAATTTAAGAATATTTTTTCTTTTTTGCCTTTCTGGCTTCCACCTCTGGGCCCCCACATTCCCACTTGGCATTAAATGCCTCTCCAATCACATTACAGATATGTGATGACTCATCTCTGCAAATTACACTTTTGCAGAACTGCTCAACTATTCACCTTAACTGTTGCGCCAAACCAAGGAAAGTGGAGTGGTGGCATTAAATGCGGATCCCAAAATATTTTATTCAAAATAGTTTTCGAAAATTCTTTTTGAATAAATAAAATCCGCTTAATGCCTAAAATACCCTCCACTTCACTTCCCTATAAATACCCTAACCAAAATAACAACACACACGTCTATTAGAAATCTTAAGCAAATTCTGCCCATTTTTTTCTCAAAACTAATAGTGTGTGTGTTCTTAGCTTTAAGAAATCCCAACCATCTTTGTTACCCAGACTTACCAACAAATATGGCTTCTTCTAAAGCTGTGACATACGCCCCTAATGTGGATTTCACATTGGAGGGTGTAGACCTCACCAAGAACAATGTGGTGGGAAACTTTTCCTATCCATAAAAGTTCCATGCTTACAAGAATGTAATGAAATATCTTCAAAACTGTTTTCTTGCAAAAGCATTTACCAAAACCCCCTCAGTCATCTACCATGACTACTTGAGGGAATTCTGGTGTACTGCTGTGGCTACTAGCCCAAAAGACACCAAAGAATCCATCATCACTTTCACAGTGATGAATGGGTGAAGGACCCTCTCCCTGGGTTACAATGACTTCATCAAGGCCACTGGTCTTGATTTTGCTGAGGCTTTTGAACCCAATCCTACTGACCAAGAGGTCAAAGGAGAGTTGATATTCTTAGGACATCCTAACCCTAAACGTCCTAAGGAGTCCGCTGGAGCCTTATTAGAAAAGGCTCCAATTATCAAAACCTGGTTCCACTCAGTCTGGAGGATCCTGATGACATTCGTCATTCAGGTCCTCGGGGGGAATAAATCCTCCACTGAGCAATTGAACTCATCACAACAATTGATGTTGTTCAGTCTCTTAGAGGATAGAAAAATTGATATCGGAGGTATTATCTTCCGTGACCTTGTTGCTAAGCTCTCAGGAAAATCTAGGCAAAAACACTTGTCTTATCCTAGGTTTATTTCCTGTGTGCTTCAGGACCTTCTTGGTTCTGACTATGTGAGGCCTGACGTCATAGGTATGAAACCTGACGCCTTACATAAGACTAATTTCACTAGTGGCATCACTGAGGTATAACCCATTTCCCTAACTAACTACATGCTGGTGGTTATTCAGGGGGAGAACGCTGTTTCTCCAGTACCTTCACCTACAAAGAAGGTGAAGAAGACAAAGAAGGGTCAGTCCAGTAAGGTGGTTAGACCCAAACCACTCGCCACTGAGACTGATGCCCAGAACCAACTCAACCTTAAAAAGAGGTTGAATGTGGCCCAAAACTCTGAGACACCAACTGCAGAGACCCCCTGACCACAAAACAAAAGCCAACGGAGGTCACTGAGCAATCATCCTCAGTGTCCTCGTGCGAACCTTCTCCACATGTCCCTACTAACATACACAAGTTAGTAGGGTCAGGAACAACCACCCATTCACATTTCGATGAAGGAACTGACAAATCACAATAAGTTCCTGAGGGAGAAAAGGGTCCTAAATCCTCGGTAGGGCAGCACTACTCCACTTAGAAGGGGACCCATCATCAATCACATCCTGTTAACGATCCTGAGCAATCACACTCAGGGTCTCAGGGAGTAAAGGTCCCTGAATCCCCAAAAAGGCAGTACAACCCTGATGGGAAGGGGGACCATCAACCATCACAATCAGTGCCTCATGATAGTTCTGAAAAACACCCGTCAGGACTTCAAGGCGCTCAGGGGGACAAAGACTCAGAGGGATATAAACCACCCACTGATACGGAACCCATAACCACCTCAGGCGGATCCCTTCACTTAGGAACTGACCCAAAAGTCAGGCTGGGCAAACCCCCCAGTTATTATGACTAGTCAGGCTGAGCAAACCCACTCAGTTATTATGACGGGGTAAGGACCTGGCCACAACAAAGGTGAGCCGGATAACCTGAAGGTTCCTTCTCTGGCTGATCTTGAAATCTTACTGAATGAAGGGTCAGAAGAGGAATTAGTTGATATTGGTGATGAAGACGACGTTCTGGGTATTGAGGAGGAAATCGAGACTAAGATAAGCCCTCCTCAGCACCTTGAACTACAACAATCTTCTCCTCCCCCTGAGGATCAACAGCCCAGCTCCCTCACATCATCATCATCATCATCAGGTGCTTCCTCTCCCACCACTTCTCATTGGTTGGCGAGATATGATAACGTTCTTCCATTGACTGAAAGACAACTCGTTAAATTCCTTCGCAAGGCCAACGAGGCTCTTTACACTGAACTCACGGAAGAACAGTGGATTTAGCACACTGAAGTGGCAGCCTCCTATGCCGACTTCAGGGCTTCTGTTGAAGAATCTCAAGAAAAAGTGCTTCAGGTCGCCAAACTTACTGAAAAACAACTTGGCGACCTGAGAGAGACCATTGATGAAATGGGCACTGAACAGCACAAGGAACTCTCCAACATTCTTAAGGGTATTGAATCTGTTCAGGAACAACTTGGAGATGATCCCATCCTAATCAAAAGACTGCACGAGTACATGGATACCCAGAAGTTCACCTCCAATTCCATCATTGAGCTTCTCAAGCTTGTTCAGGGGGTGGATTTCAAATCTATCAGGTCGCAACAAGATTCTATTCATCAGGCAGTCACTGATACCTAGGGGCACCTGGAAAGGATATCCTCAGCCTTTGATCAGCTCTCAGCAAAACATAATGAGCTAATCGACCACTATACCTCTCATGTCACTGAACTTACCACGACCCAAAAGGCAATGGCGGCTGAAATTACCACCCTGAAGAATGAGTCATCAGAAACTAAAAAGATGGTCTCTAGTATCCTCACCATTCTTCAGGCCTCTCAAGTAGCTCCTCCTCCTTAGTCAGCAGGTACATCCACTGAAGTTCCAATACCTGCTGAGTGGGAGAAAAATGATGAACCTATTCCTGATCCTTCATCTGCTATCGTCGTTGTCCCTGAAACTTCCACCAGTCAACCCCCTCCCACTTCCAAAGGGAAGAAAATCATGGTGACTGACAGCTCTCCTCCAAAACAATTTGTTCAAGCCTCAACTGAAAGGCAGGCAGATCCTGATGCACCATTTTATGTTGATTTGGATGGAGGAAAAAGGTTCTTTGGGACTCCTGATGAAGTGGCTGAAGTATTACATCAACAAGATCTCAGGAGGGCCCTAGAAAAGGACAAGGAACTCAACAGACCATTAATTGTTGAGGTTGCCAAGGAGGAAATCAAGGAGTCTGATAAAGACATTCAGGGGGATGAATTCATCAGGCTACAAGCTCAACGTCTTCAAGAACACAACAAACAAGCCATACTAAAAGAAGAAAGGAGGCAAAGAACCTATGAGAGGTATGTGTGGCACATGACCAAGACAAAAGGAGAGGGCACAATTAGTGACATAACCATTCACCCCACCAAGCCCATAAGCATAACGGTTCACAGGGGACCAAGGAAGTCTGAGGTTAACCAGCCCATTAAATTCTCAGACTTTGGGTTAAGGGAATGGGATATGATGATGCCCATCCTGAGGAAGAAGACATAAAGCAAGATAGCTGTAACACCCCAACCCGCCAAGGGTAGAGATGTCACATTATGGTGTCAAATCAAAGCAAACATACATAATACACAGCGGAAGTCTTAAACAAATTCATTAAAGAAATCCAGCCAAATACGGCTTTAAACCAACATGAGTCAATGATAATAAATAAATCCAAGGAAATAAAGATGAAATGAAATCCAGTCTAATAAAGGTGGTAACTAAGGTAGAATCTTCTTCTAATCTCTACTCTCAATCCCATAGCGAAAATCCCAGCTTCTAGCTTAGATACCTGCCGCAGGAAAAGAAAGGCGGCTGAGCTTAAAAAGCCCAGTGAACAGATATATACGATAAACGGAAACGAAAACAAATGAAATGAACAAGTATATTGTAGTGAAATGGAATATATATAAGTCAAAGGCAAAGAATTAAGAATAAAATGAGAAAGAAGAAATAAAAGATCCATAATCCCCCACGAGCCCAAACAAACCAAATAATAACCAGAGAGGGGAGTCCTCTCAAATGTGAAGGACGTGTATTGCACACAGCATCAATCACCGAACAATATAATCATTAATACAAACTCGAACCTAGGATGCATCCATACGCCCCCCAGACAATAATATAGGCCAATAATAAATATAATGCGCATGTTACAAACAATATGGGGACGGTGTGTAACATCACTCGAACACACTGGAGTCATGCCATTGGTGCATCAATGACACGGCCATGTTACCTTCATGGCTAGGCAACGAACTTGGCTCGGGTATCACACTGAAGGTCAAAGTCTAGGTCAAAACAGTCTAAGTCCAACTATCAAAGGTTCATGGCAAAGGGTATTTATCTAATCAATTCAAAAGATCAAGAATAGGGAACATAGCAATGGCTTTGGAAAATCCTAAACGAAATCAATATCAACGAATCAAAAGAAACGAAGGCACCTTACTAAGAAGAGCAGAATATCTGTACCTTATTTCGAATGCAAGCAAACAAGAACTGAAAGAACTGAACAGATTAGGACTTCTCCTTCTTCACACCTAATGGAGTAGAAGAGAGTTACAATTGATTCTTAAGTATTCTTTTTAACTTGCCTTTCCATTTTAAGTAACTTCCTATTTTTAGCAGGTTTCCATATTTAGTAAGTTTCCTTATTTAGTAAGATTTAAGTATTATAACTTAGGTTAAGTCATAAATTAAGAATATTATGGACATAGGGTACATTTTAACAATTCATGATAGTTCAGGGTTAATTATGACAAGTTTCCATAACTTAGGGTTTTAAATGAAAATATATCAAAGTTAAGGGTTTAAAATGAAACTATTACAAATTACTAGTTTTAACACATAATGGATTCAGAATTATACTTTAGTCCTTTAAGTTTCATTAATTACACTTTACACCCCTTTAGTTATTAAAGTTACAAAATGAACCTTATAGTTACATAATTTACAATTTAACCCTCACTATATTTATAATTACATCATAAGCCCTTATACTTTCTAAATTACAGAATATAACCTCACATTTATCACATGGTACGAATTACACCTCCATGTTTCACTTATTTACACAATTAGTCCCTTTAGTTTACAAATGTTACAATTTACATCTTTACTTTATTTTAATTACATAATAGCCCCATAAATACCCATAATTACATATTACCTCCCTAATAGTATTATTTAAACAAAATAATCACAAGTTCCCTGAATTTACACTTTTAGTCCCTCTAATTAATTTATTTGTAATTCGAACCAATATTTAATAATTAATCCATGATCTTGCAAATTTTACACATAAGGACCTCATCTTATAATTTTTACACATTTATACTGACCTAATTAACATTATAAAAATAACCTTTAAGTTTCAAAGTTGACAAAACTAACCCTTGTTATTTATTTACAAATCGTATAACATGTTTAATATGCAAATCGAAACCCTAACTCATCAAATCTTTAACCAATCATAACCTCATGATTATATTGCATTTAATGACCAGATTTATATTACCAAACCCAAACCCTAATTCGTTCTATGGTTTTCTTTATTTTCTTGTTCGACTAACATGAAACTCGATTCAAAGAATAATTAACTACGATCGATCTAAGCTTCTACAATTCGAACTAGTATTTTTCCTAGATCATATATGTCGTATAGTGTTCAAAATAAATGATTAAAACACCTAGATAAATCGTATAGCGTATTATAGATTTAACGTACGTTTTAGCTCTCAAAACTTGGTACGACTTATATAGCATGCATGATTCGTTCTATATAATTTACTTGAGTCTTATATGATCATACTAACATAAGAAAATTACTATATGTAAGATCGAACGTGTAAAAGGGATCAAAAGAATTATACCTCTCGCTAGGCTCAATTCGACAAAACTATTTTGCAACGATCGAACCAACTAAACCCACGACCTCCAATTAATTTTCCTAGCTTCTTTAGATTATGTAAAACTCCAAAAAAATAACACACGAATTTTATCTGACCGAATGAGAGCTGATCGATTTTTGTAAAGGGTTTTTAGGGTTTCGGTTTGTTTAATATATATATATATATATATATATATATATATATATATATATATATATATATATATATATATATATATATTATAAAAATTTTCGATAATAAAGATCAATGAATTTGCCCAGAAGTTATTTAAGCTCAATACGATTGTGATAATTTCCTAAATTTATTTGCATTTATCTTGTATTTATTTTATTTATTTTGCATTTTTAAATCGTAAATATATACGAAATATATATATATTCGGACAAATGAATATTTTGCGTATTTTTGTACTTTTCTAAATATTAAAATGAAATCACAAAAATTATTTTGATTCATATCTAGTTCATTCCCGAAGGTTTGGAATTTATTTGGCGATTTTTAAGCTTTTAAATAAATTTTTAAGATTGTAGGGGCATTTTGGTCTTTTGGTACATTTTGGATTTTTAGGTATTACAACTTCTTCCCCTCTAAAAAAAAATTTCGTCCTCGAAATTTGCAAAGGAAACGGAAATGAAATAGAACGGAAAACGAGTAAGACATACCGGATCAAAATTCGAATTGCGGATAACTAGCTCGTATCGATTCCTCGGCCTCCCAGGTAGCTTCACGCTCTGGGTGAATCTCCAAAGAATCTTCACGAACGGAATAACTTTATTTCTCATGACTCGCTCTTGACGATCTAAAATAGCTTCCGGCTCTTCCGGAAGAGACATATCAGGCCGGATTTGATCAAAAGGATAGGATACCACATGCAAAGGATGATAATTGTATCCCCTCAGAAGAGATACATGGAAGACGTTATGAACATGTGATAACTGAGGCGGTAGAGCCAAACGGTAAGAAACTTCTCCAATACGTTCAAGAATCTCAAATGGTCCGATAAATCGAGGACTAAGCTTGCCCTTGATTCCAAAACGTTTAACTCCACGAAACGGCGAAACTTTAAGGAATACACGATCTCCAATATTAAACTCTAAGTCGCGACGATGCTTATCTGCATAGCTCTTCTGACGAGCACGAGCCTCTTTCAATTTCTCTCTCGCAACATCCACCTTTTCGTTAGTGATCTCAATAATTTCCGGACCTTCCATAAGACGTTCACCTACTTCGTTCCAACAAACTGGCGCTCTACACTTTCGCCCATACAACATCTCATATGGAGCCATTCGGATGCTCGCATGCCAACTATTGTTGTAAGCAAACACCACCAAACACAAATACTCATCCCAACTTCCCGTCCACTCTAAAGCACACGCTCTCAACATGTCTTCTAAGGTTTGAATGGTCCTCTCTGACTGACCATCTGTCTGCGGATGAAAAGCCGTACTAAACTTAAGGCGTGCACCCCAAGCATTCTGTAATCCTTTCCAGAAATGAGAAGTAAACCGTAGATCTCTGTCCGAAATAATAGCTGTCGGCATACCATGAAGTCTTACGATCTCCTGTCGAAAAATCTCTGCCAACTTACTAACACGGTTATCCATACGAATCGGCAAGAAATGAGCAGACTTGGTTAATCGATCAACAACTACCCAAATCGCATCATGCTTTCCTTTGGTAAGAGGTAATCCTGATACAAAATCCATAGAAATCTCTTCCCATTTCCATGTCGGAATCTCTAACGGCTGCAACAAACCACTCGCCCTTTGATGCTCAATCTTGACTTGTTGACAAGTCAAGCACTTCGACACGAAAGAAGCTACGTCATGCTTCATACCACTCCACCAGAAATGTTGCTTCAGATCTCTATACATCTTGGTGGAACCAGGATGAATAGTGAATGGAGAACTATGAGCCTCAGCTAGAATAGCCTCTCGAAGCTCGGAATCATTTGGAACACAAAGACGATCTTCATACCACACCACGCCAAAATCATCTACACTGAACTCTGTCTGCTTACCTTCTTCAACATTTTGAACAATTGACCACAGCTCACCATCATCCTTCTGGGCTTCCTTAATCCGTAAGATGAGATTAGACTCAACCTTAAGACTAGCCCAATAACCGACATCGCGACGAATACACAACTCAACGTCCAAACGTTCTAAGTCCTTAAGAATATGAGGTTCTACCTCCAAACTCGCAATCAATCCAGATTTCCTACTAAGAGCATCGGCAACAACATTAGCTTTACCCGGACGATACTGAATGTTCGTGTCATAATCCTTCAAAAGTTCTAACCACCGTCTCTGTCTCATATTGAGTTCCTTCTGAGTGAAGATGTACTTGAGACTCTTGTGATCAGTGAAGATATCACATGACTCGCCATACAGATAATGCCGCCAGATCTTTAACGCGAAAACCACAGCAGCTAATTCTAAATCATGCGTCGGGTAATTCTCCTCATAAGGTTTCAATTGCCTCGAGGCATAAGCAATAACCTTCCCGTGCTGCATAAGAACACAACCCAATCCTTTCTTTGACGCGTCACTATAAATCTGAAAACCTCCAGAACCCGATGGAAGAGTCAAAACAGGAGCGGACACCAATCTCTTCTTCAGCTTTTCAAAACTATCTTCCCGCTCTTCTGTCCAAACAAACTTTTCTCCTTTCCTCATCAATTGCGTTAATGGCAAAGCCAAATGCGAGAAACCTTCAACAAATCTTCTATAATAACCAGCAAGCCCCAGAAAACTCCTAACTTCTGTCACATTTGTAGGTCTCGGCCACTTGGTGATAGCTTCCACCTTTGATGGATCCATGGTGATACCATCCGCCGATACAATGTGACTTAGGAAATCCACTTGACTCAACCAAAACTCGCACTTAGAAAACTTCGCATACAACTTCTGCTGCCTAAGAATCTCTAAAACAATCCGAAGATGCTGCTCGTGTTCCTCCTTCGATTTCGAATACACTAGGATGTCATCAATGAAGATGATGACGAACTTGTCGAGATACTCGTGAAATACTCGATTCATAAGATCCATAAAAACAGCAGGCGCGTTGGTCAAACCAAAAGGCATAACCAAAAATTCATAATGACCGTAACGAGTTCGAAACGCAGTTTTGGGAATATCCTGCTCCTTCACCCGAAGCTGGTGATAACCGGACCTCAAATCAATCTTAGAGAAATGCTTCGCTCCTTGCAGCTGGTCAAATAAGTCGTCAATGAGCGGAAGAGGGTAACGATTTTGGATCGTAATACGGTTAAGCTCGCGGTAGTCAATACAAAGACGCATGCTTCCATCCTTCTTCTTCACAAACAAAACAGGAGCACCCCAAGGAGAGACACTTGATCGAATGAATCCATTCTCCAAGAGTTCCTGCAACTGCTCCTTCAACTCTTTTAGCTCAATGGGCGCCATGCGATACGGAGCTTTGGAGATAGGTTCTGCACCTGGAACGAGATCAATGCTAAACTCAACTTCCCTAGCCGGAGGAAGACCAGGAAGTTCTTCGGGAAACACGTCGGCAAAATCACGAACGATAGGAAGACTCTCGATGCTCGGAACTTCCAAAGAAGTATCTTTAATGGATGCCAGAAAACCAAGGCAACCATGGGAAATCAAAGTTCTGGCTTTCATAGCCGAGATGATCTTAACAGACTTAAGAGGTTGAGAACCGTGATAAACAAAGTCGGGTTGATGAACATTACCAAAGATCACATCTCTGGCACTGCAATCAAGAGTAGCCTTATGAGCAGCCAACCAATCCATGCCCAAAATAACGTCAAAATCGATCATATCGATCGGGAGCAAATTAGCGGGACGAACACCGTCACCGATATTCTATATCAATAATTACATGGGTTTTCATTGGGTTGGAAATAGATATTTGATTAGTTAATGGAGTTGGGGTTATATTTAGTTTATTGGCAAGCGAATTAGATATGATGGAATGAGTGGCACCGGTATCAAATAATACGAAAACAATACGATCACCAATGTAAAGAAAACCGGTAATGGTACCTGAAGAATTCGCCGCCTGATCACGAGTAGTGGCAAACACACGACCTGAAGTGGGAGCTGACTTAGACGAATTCGCTGGTACGATCCGCTTCTCCTGTGGGCAATCCCTCACCTTGTGAGTGGTAGAGCCGCAATTGAAACAAGCACCATTAGCCTTGTAGCAAACCCCCGGATAAGGCTTCCCACAAGTAGCACAAGATGGAGGAGGAGGCAATGCCTCAAAAGACTTCTTCTGACCAGAAGAACCCGAATGATAATTTTGCTGCGAACCCCTAGTTGACTGATCTCTGAGCTCAGAATGGAACTTGTCTCTTTACCAAGGCCACTGATACTCTCAACTGGCTTTGGCATAAGAGACTCTCCCACCTGAACTTCAAAAACATAAACAACCTTGTAAAACAAAACAAGGTCCTTGGCTTACCATCTCTTGTGTTTTTAAAGGACAAACCATGCTCAGCTTGTGAAAAAGGTAAACATCACAGAGCATCCTTTAAAACCAAAACCAAATTTTCCATCAGGAACTGCCTTCATCTTCTCCATATGGATCTATTTGGACCAATTAGTCCTAGATCCATTAACCATGAGAAGTATACTTTGGTCATTGTGGATGAATGCTCAAGATACACTTGGGTATACTTCCTGATCAAAAAGAATCAGGCAGCTGAAACAATTATCACTTTGTCAGGAACATTGAAAATCAGAATGACATCAAGGTCAAACAAATTAGGACTGACAATGGAACAGAGTTCAAAAATTATGAACTTGAATGTTTCTGTGATGAGAAATGCATTTCACAAAAATTTTCCTCACCCTACACACCTGAACAAAATGGGGTGGCTGAAAGGAAAAATAGAACACTCATTGAAGCAGCTAGGACAATGCTAAATGGATCAGTCCTTTCCAAACACTTTTGGACTGAAGCAGTAAAGACTACCTGTTACACACAAAACAGATCCATCATTGTCAAGAGACATAGCAAAACTCCTTATGAGTTACTCAAGGGAAGAATCCCTGACATCAGCTACTTTCATGTCTTTGGGTGTCCTGTGTTTATTCATAATAACAAGGATCACTTAGGAAAATTCGATGCCAAAGCTGATGATGGATACTTCCTAGGATACTCCCTTGTCTCAAAGGCCTTCAGGGTGTTCAACACTAGGAGACAGCATGTTGAGGAAACATTTCATGTTACCTTTGATGAGAGCACTGATGCAATCATTGTCTCTAACAACTCAGTGGAAGAGATAGTTATTGATGAATCATCAAGATACCCTCCTGATGAACATCATACTGATAATGGTCCTTCCACTCAGTACCATGCAAATGCTGACATCTCCTATTACATCATTCCCCACAACCTTCCTTACCCAACCATCACTGAGTTTATTGAAGCACAAAATACTGATGAATTCATTCAGTCAGTACAAAGTGCTCAGGCTCTAAACAATCACAGTGATGAGTCAACCCACTCAGACACTCATGATGCTGAAGAACATCATGTGTCTGATCCTGATCCTACCCATCAGGCCTCTACAAGTTCTAATCTGTTTCGAAGACCTCAGGACAGTTGGACTAAGTCTCAGGATATAGAACTTGTCAATATAATTGGTGAGCCTACTGAAGGCATGCTCACAAGAAGCATGGCTGCTGAACTGAGAGCAGCCTCAGCCAATGAATGCCTATTTGTAGACTTCATTTCCACAATTGAACCCAAAAGTGTCAAGGAAGCACTAAAACATCCAATTTGGGTTCAAGCCATAAATGATGAACTAGAACAATTTGACAGAAACAAGGTAATGACCTTGGTCAAATGTCCTGAAGATGTTTCAGTCATTGGCATGAAATGGGTATTTAAAAACAAATCTGATGAAAATGGCATAGTCATTAAAAATAAAGCCAGACTTGTAGCCAAAGGCTATAATCAACAAGAAGGCATTGACTATGAAGAAACATTTGCACCAGTTGCAAGGATGGAAGCCATCATGATCTTCCTTGCTTTTGCTACATACATGAACTTCAAGGTGTACCAAATGGATGTTAAAAGTGCATTCTTAAATGGCTCACTGAAAGAAGAAGTTTATGTTCAGCAACCTCCTGGATTTGAAAGCCATGAGTTTCCTGACCATCTCTGCAAGCTTAACAAAGCCCTTTATGGACTGAAACAAGCTCCCAGGGCATGGTATGAGACTCTTTCAGCCTTCTTGATCCAAAACAAATTTGTCAGAGGCAAGATAGACAACACATTGTTTATCTACAAGAAAAATAATGATGTCATACTTGTACAAGTGTATGTTGATGACATCATCTTTGGCTCAACAAATTATAAACTTTGCAAACAGTTTGAAAAACTAATGGCAAAGAAATTTGAAATGAGCATGATGGGAGAACTGACTTACTTCCTTGGTCTACAAATCAAGCAGACTGATAAAGGAACCTCTATCAGTCAAAGGAAGTATGTCAAAAGCCTACTGAAGAAGTATGAGCTCAGTGACTGTGCCTCAGTCAAGACTCCCATGGTACCCCCAAACAACCTTGGTCCTGATCTTACTAGAAAACCAGTGAATCAAACTCGTTTTAGAGGAATGATAGGATCACTTATGTATTTTCTTGCATCAAGACCTGATATCCAATTCTCAGTCTGCTTATGTGCCAGATATCAATCTGACCCAAGCGAGACTTATATCACTGCTGTGAAAAGGATATTCAGGTACCTGAAAGGTACTCCAAACCTTGGATTATATTATCCAAAATGTTCAGGCCTTGATCTTAAAGGATACTCAGATTCTGACTATGCTGGATGCAACATGGACAGGAAAAGCACCTCATGCTCCTGCCAAATTCTTGGTGGAAAACTAGTCTGTTGGAGTGCTAAGAAGCAACAATCAGTTCCCATGTCCTCAGCTAAAGCTGAATATGTTGCAGCAGCAAGTTGTTGTGCAAATGTACTCTGGATGAAAAGTCAACTCAGTGACTATGGAATTCAGTACAAGATGGTTCCCATCTTTTGTGATAACACAAGTGCAATTGCCATTTCAAATAACCCAGTTCTTCATCAGAGAACAAAACACATTGATATTAGATATCACTTCATCAGGGACCATGTCATGAATGGTGACATAGAATTACACTTCATTCCTACTGAATATCAGCTAGCTGATATATTCACCAAGCCATTGGATGAACCAACTTTCACCAGACTGAAAGCTGAACTAGGAATGTTGGATATTGAGAATTAGTCCACTGATTGACTCCATCCAATTATGTGTAAATTCTGATAAACCCAAGTCCCTGACTCAATGTGCTCTTCAGTGAGAAAGGTCACTGAACTTCAGGAACTAAACCTAAGTTCCTGAACCTTTAACCCTAAGGAATTAAACCCAAGTTCCTGAATTCTTGGTCCTCAGGAACTAAACCCAAGTTCCTGAACCCTTGAACCTCAGGAATTAAACCCAAATTCCTAAACATTAGAACCATCAGTGACTAAACCCAAGTCCTGAAAATAAGGTTCACTGAATGAAAAGTCATTCGGGGTCCTCAAGAGACATTAAATACTAACTTAAATGCTTTAAGTATCTAGTTAGCAAATGTCCGAGGTTGGTAACTGAACTCATATTTAATTTAAGAATATTTGTTCTTTTTTGCCTTTCTGGCTTCCACCTCTGGGCCCCCACATTCCCACTTGGCATTAAATGCCTCTCCAATCACATTACAGATATGTGATGACTCATCTCTGCAAATTACACTTTTGCAGAACTGCTTAACTGTTCACCTTGACTGTTGCGCCAAACCAAGGAAAGTGGAGTGGTGGCATTAAATGCGGATCCCAAAACATTTTATTCAAAATAGTTTCCGAAAATTCTTTTTGAATAAATAAAATCTACTTAATGCCTAAAATACCCTCCACTTCACTTCCCTATAAATACCCCTACCAAAATAACAACACACACGTCTATTAGAAATCTTAAGCAAATTCTGCCCATTTTTTTCTCAAAACTAATAGTGTGTGTGTTCTTAGCTTTAAGAAATCTCAACCATCTTTGTTACCCAGACTTACCAACAAATATGGCTTCTTCTAAAGCTGTGACATACGCCCCTAATGTGGATTTCACATTGGAGGGTGTAGACCTCACCAAGAACAATGTGGTGGGAAACTTTTCCTATCCACAAAAGTTCCATGCTTACAAGAACGTAATGAAATATCTTCAAAACTGTTTTCTTGCAAAAGCATTTACCAAAACCCCCTCAGTCATCTACCATGACTAATTGAGGGAATTCTGGTGTACTGCTGTGGCTACTAGCCCAAAAGACACCAAAGAATCCATCATCACTTTCACAGTGATGAATGGGAGAAGGACCCTCTCCCTGGGTTACAATGACTTCATCAAGGCCACTGGTCTTGATTTTGCTGAGGCTTTTGAGCCCAATCCTACTGACCAAGAGGTCAAAGGAGAGTTGATATTCTTAGGACCTCATGACCCTAAACGTCCTAAGGAGTCCGCTGGAGCCTTATTAGAAAAGGCTCCAATTGTCAAAACCTGGTTCCACCTAGTCTGGAGGATCCTGATGACATTCGTCATTCAGGTCCTTGGGGGGAATAAATCCTCCACTGAGCAATTGAACTCATCACAACAATTGATGTTGTTCAGTCTCTTAGAGGGTAGAAAAATTGATATCGGAGGTATTATCTTCCGTGACCTTGTTGCTAAGCTCTCAGGAAAATCTAGTCAAAAACACTTGTCTTATCCTAGGTTTATTTCCTGTGTGCTTCAGGACCTTCTTGGTTCGGAATATGTGAGGCCTGACGTCATAGGTATGAAACCTGACGCCTTACATAAGACTAATTTCACTAGTGGCATCACTGAGGTATAACCCATTGCCTTAACTAACTACATGCTGGTGGTTATTCAGGGGGAGAACGCTGTTTCTCCAGTACCTTCACCTACAAAGAAGGTGAAGAAGACAAAGAAGGGTCAGTCCAGTAAGGTGGTTAGACCCAAACCACTCGCCACTGAGACTGATGCCCATAACCAACTCAACCTTAAAAAGAGGTTGAATGTGGCCCAGACCTCTGAGACACCCACTACAGAGACCCCCCTGACCACAAAACAAAGGCCAACGGAGGTCACTGAGTAATCATCCACAGTGTCCTCGGGCGAACCTTCTCCACATGTCCCTACTGACATACACAAGTTAGTAGGGTCAGGAACAACCACCCATTCACATTCCGATGAAGGAACTGACAAATCACAATCAGTTCCTGAGGGAGAAAAGGGTTCTAAATCCTTGGTAGGGCAGCACTACTCCACTGAGAAGGGGACCCATCATCAATCACATTATGTTAACGATCCTGACCAATCACACTCAGGGTCTCAGGGAGTAAAGGTCCCTGAATCCCCAAAAAGGCAGTACAACCCTGATGGGAAGGGGGACCATCAACCATCACAATCAGTGCCTCATGATAGTTCTGAAAAACACCCGTCAGGACTTGAAGGCGCTCAGGGGGACAAACACTCAGAGGGATATAAACCACCCGCTGATACGGAACCCATAACCACCTCAGGCGGATCCCTTCACTCAAGAACTGACCCAAAAGTCAGGCTGGGCAAACCCCCCCAGTTATTATGACAAGTCAGGCTGAGCAAACCCACTCAGTTATTATGATGGGGTCAGGACCTGGCCACAACAACGGTGAGCTGGATACCCTGAAGGTTCCTTCTCTGGCTGATCTTGAAATCTTACTGAATGAAGGGTCAGAAGAGGAATTAGTGGATTTTGGTGATGAAGACGACGTTCTGGGTATTGAGGAGGAAATGGAGACTGAGATAAGCCCTCCTCAGCACCTTGAACTACAACAATCTTCTCCTCCCCCTGAGGATCAACAGCCCAGCTCCCTCACATCATCATCATCATCATCAGGTGCTTCCTCTCCCACCACTTCTTATTGGTTGGCGAGATATGATAACGTTCTTCCATTGACTGAAAGACAACTGGTTAAATTCCTTCGCAAGGCCAACGAGGCTCTTTACACTGAAATCACGGAAGAACAGTGGATTCAGCACACTGATGTGGCAGCCTCCTATGCCGACTTCAGGGCTTCTGTTGAAGAATCTCAAGAAAAAGTGCTTCAGGTCGCCAAACTTACTGACAAACAACTTGGCGACCTGAGAGAGACCATTGATGAAATGGGCACTGAACAGCACAAGGAACTCTCCAACATTCTTAAGGGTATTGAATCTGTTCAGGAACAACTTGGAGATGATCCCATCCTAATCAAAAGACTGCACGAGTACATGGATACCCAGAAGTTCACCTCCAATTCCATCATTGAGCTTCTCAAGCTTGTTCAGGGGGTGGATTTCAAATCTATCAGGTCGCAGCAAGATTCTATTCATCAGGCAGTCACTGATACCAAGGGGCACCTGGAAAGGATATTCTCAGCCTTTGATCAGCTCTCAGCAAAACATAATGAGCTGATCGACCACTATACCTCTCATGTCACTGAACTTACCACGACCCAAAAGGCAATGGCGGCTAAAATTACCACCCTGAAGAATGAGTCATCAGAAACTAAAAAGATGGTCTCTAGTATCCTCACCATTCTTTAGGCCTCTCAAGTAGCTCCTCCTCCTCAGTCAGCAGCTACATCCACTGAAGTTCCAATACCTGCTGAGTGGGAGAAAAATGATGAACCTATTCCTGATCCTTCATCTGCTATCGTGGTTGTCCCTAAAACTTCCACCAGTCAACCCCCTCCCACTTCCAAAGGGAAGGAAATCATGGTGACTGACAGCTCTCCTCCAAAATAATTTGTTCAAGCCTCAACTGAAAGACAGGCAGATCCTGATGCACCATTTTATGTTGATTTGGATGGAGGAAAAAGGTTCTTTGGGACTCCTGATGAATTGGCTGAAGTATTACATCAACAAGATCTCAGGAGGGCCCTAGAAAAGGACAAGGAACTCAACAGACCATTAATTATTGAGGTTGCCAAGGAGGAAATCAAGGAGTCTGATAAAGACATTCAGGGGGATGAATTCATCAGGCTACAAGCTGAACTTCTTCAAGAACACAACAAACAAGCCAAACTAAAAGAAGAAAGGAGGCAAAGAACCTATGAGAGGTATGTGTGGCACATGACCAAGACCAAAGGAGAGGGCACAATCAGTGACATAACCATTCACCCCACTAAGCCCATAAGCATAACGGTTTACAGGGGACCAAGGAAGTCTGAGGTTAACCAGCCCATTAAATTCTCAGACTTTGGGCTAAGGGAATGGGATATGATGATGCCCATCCTGAGGAAGAAGACACAAAGCAAGATAGCCCCATCTCTTATCAAGTCCCTGAACGCTAAATATGAAGAACTTGAAAGGGTAGCTAAGAGTCTTGGGATTGATCATGAGAAGGTGCTTGCTTCTCACGGACTGGCAATCCCTGAACCTACTCAGAAGTCCGGAAGGAAGAGAAAAGCAGTGGATCAGGAACCTGAACAATATATAGCTGCTTTGCACTACAACAGGATTCCCCCTGAGGGAGTCAAGTTCATTCCTAACCGTGTCATCAAGAAGCCTGAGTATGGTATCTTCTTCATTGATGAATTTGCATAGCCAGCCTTCCAAAGAGTAAGTGACATTGATCTAGTGGAAACGACAACTCTCCTCGCCTACAAACTAATGGCGCTTAGATTGAAGAGTCCTGAGAACGAGGAGTTTGTCAAGCTGCTGGACAATATGATGAATGAAAGACCTGACAAGGAGGTGTTAGTGTCTAAGAAGGCTAAACTTGAACTCATGGGTTATGTACAAGAACCCTAAGTATTTTGTACTTAGTTAGTTAGGACTTGTAATGATATTAATAAGATGATGTTTTTATTATTTCAGTGTCCTTGTTTACTTTCTAGTACTTTCAGTATGAGCAGAAGTCATTAGCTCACTCATAACTGATCAAAACACTTAGGAATAATTTATATCCAAATAGGGGGAGATTGTTGGGTCCATCAGTACCCAAGTATACTTAAAACAAGATTTGGACACAAATTAACTAAGTGTTAACTTAAACCGAGAATAATTCAAGTCACTGAGTGAACAGTCACTCAGTAAGTCATCTTCAGGATGCTTAAGGCGAATTCAAGAAGAAGGATTCACTACTCAGGAAGGCGGTACTCCCTGAGTAGGACTCAAGCCAAAGAAGAAGATGATGGTTCAGTGAGTGCTGGACAAGAACTCATTGAACCCCAGTCTCCTCAACAACATTAAGTGATTGAAGACTGAAGAACTCAAGGATGGTGGTAGGAGAAAGCTCACAACCGCCCGTAAATGATACTACTTTGACGTTTCAGTGTCCGTTGTTAACGTCAACAAACTATACCATATGGAGGATGTGTATGGAAGTTCTTCTTGGAATTCATGGAGTATGGGATGTGGTAGATCCGGGCTCAAACGATGCCAAGAAAAACAATATAGTTAAAGGCTTATTGTTTCAATCGATTCCAGAAGATTTGATTTTACAAATTGGGAATTTGAAAACCGGGAAGGAGATGTGGGATGCAATAAAAACCCGTAACTTAGGTGCTGATCGTGAGAAAGAAGCTAGGCTTCAAACCCTAATTACGGAGTTCGAGAATCTGAAGATGTCAGATAGCGAGTACTATAGATGCATATGCCTCAACGCTATCGGGTATTGCTTCTATATCAGCCACGCTTGGAGTAGTCATGTCGGAACACAAGTTGGTAAAAAAGTTAAGTCTTCTTAGACGGTTTGTGCATATCGTGGCAGCCCTAGAACAAGTTTTAGACCTTAAAACAATGGGGTTTGAGGATGTGGTTGGACGATTGAAAGCATATGAAGAAAGAGTCAAGGAAGAAGATAAAGCAAATGATGCTCAAGAGAATTTGCTTAATGCTAGGACTGATAATTCCTACAGGAATAATGACTCGAGTGGAGGAAGAGGACATGGTTCATACTCTCGAGGCCGTGGCCGTGGTCGTGGTCAAGGTAGTAGACGTGGCAAAAATCAGAACCAAGGTCAACGTGACTCCTCGAAAAACCGTGAAGATAATGAACAAAAGGGTAAACAACATGAGAAACGTGACCTCTCACATATAAAGTATTACTGTTGTGATGAGTACGGACACTTTGTTTCAAGATGCCCTGAACGAAACCGAAACCCTGAAGTTAACCTTAATGAGACGCAAGAGAAAGATTTGTATCATGAGGAAGGTACGTTCTTTATGATGAACCATATTCAAGAAACGATTTTCATAAATGAAAAAAAGTACACTCCACCAAAGTGTGAGTTAAATACCGATGAAGACGATGTATGGTACTTTGACAACGGTGCAAGTAATCACATGACAGGTAATTACTCTTAATTTTCTGAATTAAATGAAAATATTATTGGACGTGTTAGGTTCGGAGATGATTCGTGTATGAGCATAAAAGGAAAGGGATCGATTTTGTTCCAAGGGAAAAACGGAGAACAAAAGTTGTTGAAAGATATCTATTATATTCCTGCTCTTCGAAGTAATGTGATTAGTCTCGGACAAACTACAATATCCGGTTGTGATATTAGGATACGAGGTGATTTCTTAACCATGCGAGATAGTTGTGGAAGGTTGCTTATAAAGGTTCCGCGTAGTGCAAATCGTCTTTATAAGACTCAACTAAAAGTTGGTAAAGAAGATTCGAACCAAGGTGGAAAAGAAAACAAACTAGGTATGTTTACTGCTTTGGGGGATGAAATACATGAAACTAATACTAATCAGTTTTTAAATGAAGAAGCAAGCTCGCAAGCTGCTGCAAACGAACAACCCTTTACTGTTCATGACACCAGCCATGTACCTACTCTTACTCTTCATGACACGAGCCCAAAAACTGTTATTGTTCATGCTACAGTACCAGTTATTGTTCACGCTACAGTAAATGGTGATCAGGAATCAGGTAGTAATGACTAATTAGATGAAGTGTTCGCGCCGGTAGCTCGACTCGAGACCATACGACTTAATTGCTCTCGCAGCCGAGAAAGGATGGAAGATTCATCACATGGATATGAAAACGGCTCTTCTAAATGGTGATCGAAAGGAGCTCGATATTACTTTAAAAGAGATGGGTTTTCTACAATGCGTGCACAAAAATGCAATCTATAGAAAGGTGCCTAACGGAGAATTTATCATTGTTGCGGTTAATGTGGATGATTTATTCGTGATTGGGACGAGCTTAGACCTCATAAATAAGTTCAAAAGGAGAATGGTGTCTCAATTTGAAATGTCGGATCTTGGTGAGTTAACTTATTACTTAGGTATCGAAGTCTCACAAGAAAAAGATTACGTGGAGATCAAGCAAGAGAGATATGCAAGGAAGATCTTGAAAGAAGCTGGTATGGAAGATTGAAATGCAACTTTATGTCCGATGGAACCGGGACTCAAGTTGTCAAAAGAAGACGATGAACCAGAAGTTAAAGCTACCTGTAACACCCCCATTTTCGATATACGCAGCGGAATATAAGTTGGGGTATTACTTCAAGTATCACAGTCATGAAAATAGAAAATGACTCGAAAAGAGACGTTTTAAATAAAATTGTTATCATTCAATATTTAAATCAGATTACATAATATAGGTCCCAGCGGGAAGTTCGGAAATACGTTATAAAAGATACATTATTCATTGAATGATAACAAAATGAACACTCTTATTATAAGAAGAAAGTCCACAGCCACTCCGTGCCAAGTTTAGTCTTTTAATTACCTGAGATAAAACATGCTAAAAAATCAACACAAAGGTTGAGTGAATTCACAGCGTTTAAAGTTATAATCAGTTGAACACAAGCTAAGTAAAAAGTAAATCAGTAATATCACAGTTCGGTATATTGCACTATGCCTCATGACACGCAATACGTTAACAGGTTTAAGTATTACCAACATAATTAAATGAAAGTAATATTGCCCCCGAGTAGGAGTTTGCCAGGCTCTTTATAGAACTCAAATATAATGCATTTGTCTATCCGGCTAACACTAAGGAAGTCCATCCGGATAGTACAGATGGGTCGTCATTCCAATAGATCTATTCACTATATTCGCGCTCACCCGCAGGTCATTAATGGTGCATGATATGAGGGACTTTTTAAATAGGCAACAGTTAACTTAGGCAATAACAATCAGGAAAGCATACAGAAAAATACTTTTGTTCGGTTTAGTAGCATGTATCTCCCCACAAGTTTGGAAAACGTATAAAAAGTGGGACTATGAACTCACCTTGACAGTCTGGATGGAAAACAAAGTTAAATAGAGTTGATAAACGTCTCTGGCACGCAACCTGGGTTGTTATGTCAAGTTTCAGTAATCTTATTCCAATATATATGTTTTTAATGTTCGTTTCGTAACGTTTCGGTTGATGGTTAAATGTTTAATTGAGACAACATGAAGTCTCTTCAAAAGTTGGATAAGATTTTATCTTGTTTCTCATTTTTATGTTTCCGTTTGTTCGTTCTCGAGATAAATGTATTTCATTTATTAATTTTTATTATAAATATATTTAAAAATATATTTCTAATAATAATTATATAAAGTTACACTTTTTACCCTTATAGTTTCATATGTTGACAGTTTATACCCCTGAACTTTCATAAAATGATAATTTTTACCCTTCAAATTTTATAAAATTACACTTTTTACCCCTCAACTTTCATAAGTTGGCACCTTTTACCCCTCAACTATGGTAAAATGACAGTTTTTACCCTATAGTTTCAAAATTGACACTTTTTACCCCTAAACTGCAGGTCGATATTAATTAAAGTCCAAGTTATAAAACTAGTTGGAGTTTTGGCAGAAAATACCCTTAAATCATTTTATTGTTTTCACTCGTGGTCCTTATTTCTTTAAAACGCGTTTTAAGTTGCGGGAAAAGGCACGACTTTCTACGACTCTTTTATACACTTTATTATCAACTTGTTAACAACTTATTTACAGCTTATGGGCTTATGATTTGAGCTTATAATGCTCGAATTAATTAATTAAGGGTGCGTTCGAACAGTGGGCAAAAGGGCAGAAAGGAACTCGAATAACTTTGTGATAACTCAATCTTTTAACGACGTTCTTTTTCCTACCATTAGTTAGCTGGGTGGTCTCTATTGTGGCAAAAATCTTGAATTTTTAGAGTTCGTTTGATGGTCTAAATAATTATCCAAAGTTGGGGACCTGGGGCTGTTTTGCGACAGAAAAAGAAAAGAAAAACAAGTTGCGTTTTTGGTTTTTAAATGTTCTAACTTGTTTTTAACTCATGTTAACGTAATCATAGACCCATTAAATGTATCTTTTATGTGTTTCAAGGTGGCTTGGTTTGTAGAACTAAAAAAAATAAAATTAGGGTGCGTTTGGTTGTGCTCGACAAAAAGAAAAAGAAAAAGAAAAAGAAAATATGCATTTTAGTTCTAGTTTGCTATTAGAGGTTTTCTAGAAATGTTTTCATGATTATTTAAAGTTTATAAGAGGTAAGGAAAGGAGTTAGAATACTTACTTGCTTTATGGTTCGATTATGGGGACTTTTTGGCGAATGGACTTAGAAATGGGGCACTAATGGTTCTTCCTCCTTCTAGGCTTCCTACAATTCTTTCTTGAGCTTTTATGTGGGCTGTGGAATCAGTAGAGAATAAGTATGGGCTGTTTTGGTTTGGTTCGAATGGGGTATGTACAAAATGAGGGTTTTTGGTTGGCTATTTATAAAAGAAGGTGAGTTAGGGTTTTCAAAGTGATACATCATCTTGTTTCGTGTCCCTGTTCCGGTCCCCGATGCAACCCCATCATCAGTAGCTAAAACCAAGGTCGGTCCTCCCCCATAAGGCCCCGGAAGTTTTATCTTATCGAGTGGACTTATCAGCATCACGCTTCAAAAAAAGTGTCCAACTCCGCGCGTGACTCGCATTGGCAACTTTATCCCACCCTACATCAGCCGGTGTGTGTGAGCTTCGCTCCTTATAGCTATAGCTCTACACCGCCGCCGGCCACTTTCTCCTATACCATATCCATTGATGGGATTTCTTCTCGACTGGCGTATTGAGGGAACATGGTAAAGTGTGTTTGGTTAAGTTGGAGGACACATGGAAGGAAGGGGAGGGAAGGGCTGTGTGGAAAAATCCTATCCAATAAGCTTACCTACAATTTTTGACCTAAGGTTAAATTCTCAAGAGACAAGCACATGTGGAGGTTTGAGGACTTAGAGGAGCATGTATGGTGTATATCCTACTTAGGGTTTAGTAAAGAATTAGTTTGGTTTAGAATTTTACTAGGATCGAACTAGGGAAATGAATTGTGGGTCGAATGGCATTGTTGTGTGGTACATTGGGTTATATCTTGTTGTACTTAGGGTTAAATGTAGTAACTAGTTAGTTTCTAGGGTTTTTTTTTAGGTAAATATTAGTTAAGGAAATTAATTTAAGGTTATATATATATATATATATATATATATATATATATATGGATCAAATTATTATGGAAATAAAAAGAAATGGATTTGTGCCTTAAAGAGTTGTACCATAAGCTTAGTAGAGTTGTACTAGGGTTTTAGAAATATGGAAAATATGTATTTAAGGTTTTCTTAAGTTAGTTTAATTATAAGTTGATTTTACTATGTTTTAAAAGTATATAAATGAGATTTTTGGTTTTGATGCATTGAATGGTTGTACATTGGCTTGTACTTATATTTTGTAAGTTTAAGAAAATTATTTTTAAAGTTAATGCATGAAATACTTGTACAATGTGCTTTAAAATAAATACATTGTAAGGTTATAATGGAATTTTTATTAATATTATATTTTTGTGCTTAAATGACTTGTACCTTGGCTTAAAAGACTTGTACATTTATATTTTATAAAAATCATATATATATTATTTAGGGTTTGTGAGTTTATTACATAAAATCATAGTTTTATGAAATTAGGGTTTGTATCGGGAGTTAAAGTGGTTTTAGGGTTTCTGCGCTTTAGTAACTTGCACTTTATTGAAATGAGTTGTATTTTAGTATTTTTAGGGTTTTGTTATTCATATCTGTTGTTATAATAGTTTAGAATTTTCATAGAAACTCTATTAGATAAGAAACGTTTAGTTTATACGTACGTTAATGAATTAACGTAAAGTGGCAGATGAGATATAATAAAGTTATATACTTGACATATGGAAATGTTTATATGAATAAACATTAAATAAGTTAAGGTTCGGTTGCGTGTGAGCACGTTTATCGAGGATGTGAGTTATGTCACATTAGATAATAGTTATGATCAGATAAAATAAAAAAAAATTATACGTAGAAAACGATAAGTATTCTTTATTTAGAATATGAGAATAGTTTATAACATAGTGAAATTTATACAGTGGTTACACTACCTAATATCGAAAAGTGGTGGGTTGCTTGCGTTACCTCTTGCACACTCGTCCAGATTTGACTTACTCGGTCGGAGTGGTTAGTCGATATATGCAAAGTCCAAGAGAATCACATGCTCGTGTTATCAAGCAAATCCTACGCTATCTTAAAGGTACAACTTCGTTTGGAATTAAATACAATCGGGGTAATGATATGAGACTAGTGGGATATAGCAGTCATAATGTTGATATTGATGATGGACGAAGCACTACTGGACATGTTTTCTACCTTGGGACATCGCCCATTACATGGTGCTCACAAAAGCAAACTACTGTGGCTTTATCTTCGTGTGAAGCTGAATTCATGGCAGCCACTACAACTGCGTGTCAAGCAATTTGGCTGAGGAAGTTATTGGCGGAAGTGACTGGGAATGAGCAAGTAATTGTTGAGCATGTATCTGGAGAAGAACAAAGGGCTTGGAGCATATAAGGTTCAAGGAGATGAGATCGTTACTTGGTGTGCAAGAGTTTCCCTCTTCGACTCAGAAATTAAGGGGGTGATTGTTGGAGAATTCCTTGATCGATTTGGATATGGCTGTGAAAGCGTGGTCCAAAGGGTTATCAGGAAAGCTATCCTAGTTGGAGTAGAAGTCCATAAGTTTACTTGACTTGAAAGTAATTATCTTCCTGTAGGACTTAGATAATTATAAGGTTAAGTAAAGTGTAATCCTAGTTATAGTCTAATACGTTTAGTTTAGTCTATATATACCGTGGAGGGTAGGGATTCTCATTGTACCGAATTGAAGTTTCTGAGTTAGATTTCTTCAATAAAACTATTGTATGTTCCCGGTAGATTCTTGTTCTTTACTTTCTATGGCGTGTTCTTGTTGTGTGCATTTGTGTGCGTACCTCTAATAACCACACATCTTCGGTTGGTTCTTTTTTCATATAGTTAAATTTCATCACTAAAATTAGCTATAACTTAGTGTGCTTAAAATCTTATTGTATTCACACTAAGCTATTTAAGGTGTTTGGGTTATCTTATTTCAAAGTGCTTATTGCTCATGGGTTAGCTTATTTCAAACACTTGTTGGAATTTAAATAGCATAACAATTATCTAAATAAATAAACACATCAAAGTACGTGTAGCGGAAGCAAGATCTTTGATTTAACACGTATAAAGAATTACCGAATAATAAATAGTTACATACCTCAAGATCCTAGCAAGAACAAGGATCGATCTTCTCTTCTCTTCACTTGATCAATAAATAGGATTACCGTGAAAACCCTTACCTTTTTCTTTCACAATCGAAGATAAATAACTAAAGTAAGTAATTACCGAACTCTTGTACACACGTACTATAACCAATCAAGTATTGATGCTAGTGAATGAACACAAATTAACCAAAACAATTTTGTTAACTTTGAAAACAGTGGATCGACTCCCATAAGGGTTGTATGATTGGTTAGGAAGAACTAGAAGAGAGAAAACACAAATTAGGGTTATAGCAATGCGCAAGGTAACATAACAAATAACCCTTGATTTGTATTTATAGACAAACCCTAAACTTGGAGCAAAAGAAACCGAATGGGTTGGGTTTCCCCTTAGGCCGATCGGCCTTGACCTATGGATTGGGTTTCTAGAATTTTCCAAGCCTCTATTTTCACTAATAGTCCTTCCACTATTAACTTAATGGTCGTTAGTCAATTCCGTTAATTACTTAACGTCCGTTATGTATCATTTCGTGTCCAAATAATTAACATATATAATAATTATACATATTAATTATTTACTTGATCATTCATACGTAAAGTGTGCAATCCCTCGGTCCCGTGTTCGAATCTAGACATACACGATTAATATTTTTCCATTAACTCTAACAGCTCCCACTTGGAAATCTATTAAAAGTGTAATGACATTGGTTAGCGTCTAGCAACACGCCAATGCCCCTAGTACAACTCGGGTGGTGGTCTCCTGGAAAAACCATTCGATGATAACTCATCATACTTATCCTTTTGTTTCTAATACCACATTAATAAAGATATGGATCTAAGTCATTCTTTATTAATAATTATGTTTCTCGTTGTTTATGATTAAATAAGATTACCAAATCTTCTGAATCATTTAGGGGAGATCTTGGGTGCGGCCACACATACATCTTATTAATCCCACGAGGGGCCCAGCAGTATTAAACTCCAAATAAAATTTGAAGGAACAAATTATATCTTGACTACGAGCATAACTCATGCACTTCGCAACGTTTCCGAAAACAATCCGTATAGCTACCAGTTACGTATAGCGTTAAATTGAATTACCGAAATGTACTACATGCATGACAGTTATCTGGTATCTCAAGTCTGAGGATAACTATATACACATGATTTACTTAATGACAAGATCCATAAAGTAAACTCATGAAGTCGGGATAAGTCCTATATTCAAATCATTGAATATCATGTGAAATTGGTATGACAACGCATCAATATACTTTCAAGTATATTCTACCAATACTCACATTTGTCTTCATTTAATGATATTCCCATATCATTAACCGACAACGGACAGTTTAGAATATATAAATATATTCACGGATATAAACATGCAAATATAGGATATATTATTAAGAAAATGATAAATAAACATAACACTTTATTTTATTTCATTCAAATAATAACTGTTTTACAACATCCCATTATCCAAATACTAATCACAGATATGCATGAAACTATCAGCCAAACGAAGTCATATGCCTTCAGAAAGTTGTTTAAGCTTTCCACCGGGTAGAGCCTTCGTTAATGGATCTGCTAAGTTGTCATCTGTGTGAACTTTGAGTAATTCGATCTCGCCTATCTCCACTTGTTTTCTAACATAGTGATACCGGATCGGGAAATTTCTGGTGCCCTTCATGATTCCAGGCTCATTAGCAAATGTAATTGCGGCTGAGTTTTCGCAATACATTTTTATAGGTCTTTCGATTGAGGGCATAACTCCAAGCCCTGACACGAACTTCCTAATCCATATTGCTTCCATTGCGGCTTCTGAGGCAGCAATATACTCACTTTCTATTGCAGACATCGCTATAGTACTCTGCTTCTTGCTCTTCCAATCCACTGCACCTCCATTGACGACAAAGACATATCCCGTCTGAGACTTCGTATCATCTTTATCACACTTTCAGGATGCATCGTAGTAACCTGTAACACACATTTCTGCTTCTGGATTTCCCCCATACACTAAAAACATTTCTCTCGTAGATCTTAAATACTTGAGAATATGTTTCACATAAGTCTAGTGGAGTTCACCTGGGTTCTGCTAATAACGACTGGTAATGTTTTGAGTAAATGCCACATCGAGCCTTGTACATCGCACCGCATACATAATCGATCCCACAGCCGAAGCATGAGGGATTCTCTTTATGCGTTCCACCTCTTCAGGTGTTGAAGCATAAGCTTTGCTACTCAAGCCATGTTCTACTTGTATTGGCAAAAATCCCTTCTTGGAATTTTACATATTGAATCTCTTCAATATCTTGTCAATGTAAGCACTTTGGCTTAAACCAATCAACCGCCTTGATCTATCTCTGTAGATCTTGATTCCTAGAATGTATGCTGCTTCTCCTAGATCCTTCATGGAAAAACACTTCCCAAGATAGGCTTTCACCTCATGCAAACTTGGAATGTTTTTACCCATGATTAATATGTCATCAACATATAGAACTAGGAAAATAACATCACTCCCACTAGCTTTGTGGTATACACACGGCTCATCAAGATTTTGAGTAAATCCAAACCTTTTGATTTCCTCATCAAATCTCTTATTCCATTGACGTGATGCCTACTTCAATCCATAAATGGATCTTTGAAGCTTGCATACACGTTCAGGAAATTCTGGATTCACAAACCCCTCAGGCTGCGCCATATAGATGTCTTCATCTAGGCGACCATTCAAGAAGGCAGTTTTTACATCCATCTGCCAAATCTCATAATCATAGTGTGCAGCTATGGCTATGAGAATCCTAATCGCTCTAATGTCAGCTACAGGAGAAAAGGTCTCCTCATAGTCAACACCATATGTTTGGGTGAAGCCTTTAGCCACCAAACGAGCTTTATAGGTGTGTACATTGCCATCCATGTTCGTTTTCTTCTTGAAGAGCCACTTACTCCCAACTAACTTAGCATTGGGAGGAAGGTCTACTTCAATCCAGACTTCATTGTCTCTCATGGATTGCATTTCCCCATTCATAGAAACCTGCCATTTATCCTTCACAGGACTATTAATGGCAGCCCTATAACTAGTAGGTTCATCAAGATCCCCTAGTATAGTTTCCTCGCATTCTACGTTAGGACATAGACGCTCAGGTGCTTTCACAGTTCTTGCAGATCTGTGAATGGGAACCACTTCAACTTCAGGTGGAGGACCTAGACTTTCAGGTTCCACATGAAGTGTGCTAGTGTTTTCAGAAGGTGATGTATCTTCTTGATCATTTTCAAGATCATAAACTCTCCCACTGAATTCTTGAGATATGAGATTCTCCTCAAGGAAATCTCCATACCTAGCCACAATGACTTTATTCTCCGATGGACAGTAAAAGTAGTAACCCTTTGTTTCCTTAGGGTATCCTACGAAGATACACTTAACAGATCTTTGTTGGAGTTTATCTGGTGAGTCACGCTTAACAAACGCCTCACAACCCCAGACCTTTAAGTAAGACAAGTTGGGAGCTTTCCCAGTCCATAATTCATATGGAGTCTTATCAACCTTCTTAGATGGAATTCTATTTAACACGTGAACAGCAGTTTCAAGGGCATAGTCCCAAAAGGATAAGGAAAGAGTTGTCAGATTAAACATAGATCGTACCTTATCTAGCAATGTACGATTGCTCCTTTCAGATACACCATTTTGCTGTGGAGTATAAGGAGATGTGAGTTGCTAGACAATTCCACACTCAGCTAGATAATCTTTAAACTCTTGGCTTAAATACTCACCACCTCTATCGGATCGAAGAGCCTTAATCTTCTTACCGAGTTGTAATTCTACTTCACTCTTAAAAACCTTGAATGTCTCAAAGACTTCATGTTTATGTTTAAGCAAATAAACATAACCATAACGACTATAGTCATCCGTAACGGTTAAGAAGTAGATAGCACCGCGTTTTGACACATGTCTAAGTGGACCGCACACATCAGTGTGTATTAATCCAAGTAGATCTGTAGCCCTTTCCATTTGATGTGAAAAAGGTTTCCTTTCATCTTCCCAGATATGCAAGATTCGCATTTATCTAATGAATCATCATTGATATTTTACAAAAGCCCATCATGTTGCAGCTTTTCCATGCGTTTCTTGCCAATATGAGCAAGACGACAGTGCCAAAGATAAGACGAATCCAAGTTTGACTTGATTCTCTTATTGCTAATGCTATACACAGAATTATTTCTATTGGACACATGATTCTCCATGTCAATTTCAAACACACCATTTATTGGAATTGCATTAAAGTAAAAAAAACATTGTTTAAAGAAACCGAAATTCCATTATCAGTAAATGTGTGAACGAAACCATTATCCTTTAACAAAGAAACTGAAACAACACCTCTAATAATAGATGGTGCATAATGACAATTATTCAAAACTAGTATTAAACCCGAAGGTAAGACTAAATCGAATGTCCCCATGGCTTCAACTGCTGCACGTATGCTATTGCCCACGTACAAGTATCTTTCTCCATATGTTCGTTTCTTCACTCCTCTAAGCCCCTGCAATGTGTTACAAATGTGAGTACCACATCCCGTATCATATATCCAGGCATTATGCTTACGAGGAAAAGAAAATAATTCAATCATAAAAATACCTGAAGTGCTCGCGACATTCACAGCCTTCTTATTTTTATTCGCACGACACTCCTCTAGCAGCAATGGACAATTCCTTTCCAATGTCCAGGAGTGTTGCAGTGGTGACAAGCAGGTAAACCCTTCTTGGTTTGATCCTTTTTCTTAGGAGGATTCTGCTTCTTAGGCTCTTGCTGATAGGTCACAACCTGTTTGCCCTTGTCAGCTTTACCTTTCCCTTTCTTGTTCGCGTGTTGCAGTTTTTTAGGCTTAGTAATCTGTAACCACTGGCAAAATTTCACATTATAATAAACTATCTCATAGAATACTTATCCTTTTCCTACGTGTAATTTTTTTTTTATCATAACTATTATCTAATGTGACGTAGCTCACATCCTCGATAAACGTGCTCCCATGCAACCCAACCTCAACGTACTTAATGTTTATTTTGTATAAACATTCTCATATGAAACTTTATGATATCTCATTTACCACTTTACGATAATTCGTTAACATACTTATAAAACTAAACGTTTCTTATCAAATAAAGTTTCTATGAAACCCTAAACTATTATAACAACATTTATGAAAAACAAAACCCTAAAAATACTAAAGTACAACTCATTCAACTAAGTACAAGCATCTAAAGCATAGAAACCCTAATTCCACTATAACTCCCGATACAAACCCTAATTTCATTAATTCATGATTTTATCACAAACCCTAATCTATTTATATGAGATTTTTACAAAATATAAATGTACAAGTCTTCCAAGATAATGTACAAGTCATTTATGCATAAAAACTATATATTAATAAAAATCCTATTAAAACCCTAAATATATTTATTTTAAAGCACAATTTACAAGTCTTTCATACACAAGCCTTAAAAATAAATTTTCCTAAACTCACTAAATATAAGTACAAGTCTCTAAACCTAGTCTACAAGTGCCTAATGCACAACATCCAAAAATCTCATTTATATACTTTTAAATCTAACAAAAATTAACATATAATTTATATAATTTAACCAAACACTAAAAGTATATTTTCTATATTTCTAAACCCCTAGTACAACCCTATTAAGCTCATAGTACAACTTTTATAAGCACAAACCATCTTACTTATCTTTTTCCATAAATTCAATACATGTATATATTTATAAACCCTAGATATTTTTCTACTCAACAAACCCTTAAACATAAAACCTTAAACTAACTTAGTTACTTTCCCTAAACCCTAAGTACTACTCACTAAACCCAATGTACACCTTTATGAAGCTATTCGATCCATACTCTTTTCTAGTTCGAACCCTAGTTGAATTCTAACCAAATTAGTTTCTCAATAAAATCTACACCATATGCCCCTTCCTAAGTCCAAAATTCTCCACATCACCTTGTCTCCCTAGCCTGTTAGTTTCTATGGCTTTTTTTACAAACACATAACCTCCCCACTAAACACCACACGTTCAACCCCCTCCTCCATCCATTTGTCTTCAAAAACTTTGAGCCACATCTTTATGTCCCCTCCTGACTCTAACAAGGTGACTTGTCACTTTCAAAAACCCTAACACACCTTCTTCTATAAATAGCAAGGACTAAACGCCCCATCTTAAACATATATCACTCGAACACACCAAAACACAACCACACCCATTTAACTACTGAATTTACAGCCTACATATAATCTAAGAAAGGTCTTAAGAAGGTCTAGGAAGGAGGAGAGCCAATGGTGATCGATTCCTAAACCATTTCGCCAAAAATTTCATCATAATCGAATAAATAACCAAGTAAGCAATCCGAATCCTTTCATTTCTTTTATAAGTTTTAAAAACTCTTAAAACATGCTACTAATAAGTTCTAATAAGATAGCTAGGTTAAAACTCTAAGTTTTCTTTTTCTTTTCTTCTTTGTCGAACCAAAACCAAACGCACCATAATATTTTTTTAGAACAAACGAATCAAGAATCTAAAGAATACATTTGAAATGGATTAAATATACTTATGACCATGCTAATAGACGTTAAAAACTAGTGAGAACACTTTAAAATATCGAAAACCCATTTGTTTTTCTCTTTTTCTTTCCTGTCGCAAACCAGCCACAGCCACCCAACTTTGCGCCCTCGTTTCGACCTCCAAACGGTTTCTAAAAATTCCAAACTTTTGCCACATAAGAGACCACCTAGCTAACTAATTTTAGGAAGAAGGATGTCGTAAAAAGATCAAGTCATCACAAAGTTATTCGAGTTGCAAATCTGTCTCTCGCTAACTGTTTTAGCGCACCTTTTTTTAAATTTTTGCGAGCTAATAAGCTTGAATCATCAACCCATAAATTGTACATAATCTGTTTATAAGATGATAATAAAAGGTATAAAAGAGTCGTAAAAAGTCTCGCCTTTTCCCGTAACTTATAACGCATTTTATTGAAATAAGGACGTCGGGTGTAACGACTTGGGAGTCTCAAGGGTATTTTCTGCCAAAGCACTAATTAGTTTTATAACATGGATTTAATTTGTTGTCGACATGCAGAACAGGGGTAAAAAGTGTCAATTTTGAAACTATAGGGTAGAAACTGTCATTTGACCAAAGTTGAGGGGTAAAAATTGTCATTTTCCGAAAGTTCAGGGGTAAAAATTTTTATTTTATGAAAGTTTAGGAGTATAAACTGTCAATATATGAAACTTTAGGGGTAAAAGCATAACATTTTAGAATTATTATTATTAGTATTATTAATATATATATATATTCGATATATATATATATATATATATATATATATATATATATATATATATATATATATATATTCCTATTCGATTAATAGAAATTAATAAAACGAAATACGTTTATTTCGATAACAAACGAACGAGATATATATTTAATGAATGAACGAAAACGAAAACATAAAAATAAGAAATAAGATAAATTTTATAACTTTTGAAGAGACTTCATGTTGTCTCATTTTAACATTTAATCGTCAACCAAAACATTACGGAACGAACTCTAAAAACTTATATATATTCGAATACGATTACTGAAACTTGACATAACGATCCAGGTTGCGTGCCGGAGACGTTTATCAACTCTGTTTAACTTTGTTTTCCATCAAGACTGTCAAGGTGAGTTCGTAGTCCCACTTTTCTTTATATATTTTCCAAACTTGTGGGGAGATACATGCTACTAAACCGAAGACAAGTATTTTTCATGATTGTTATTGCACTAAGTTAACTGTTGCCTATTTATATTTATTTTAAAAAGTCCTTCATATCATGCACCATTAGTCACCTGCTGGGTGAGCGCGAATATAATGAATAGATCTATTGGCCTGACGACCCATTTGTTCTAGTCGGATGGATATCTTTGTGGTAGCCGGATAGACAAATGCATTATATTTGAAATCTAAACAAGGGGGCAAACCACTTTCATTTTTATTATGTTAGTGAGACTGGAAACTGTCAACGCATTGCGTGTCATGAGGTTTAGTGCAATATACCGAACTGCGACATAACTGATTTCTTTTTATTTAGCTTGTGTTCAAACAGATTATAACTTTAAATGCTATGGATTCACTCAACCTTTGTGTTGACTTTTTAGCATGTTTATCTCAGGTAATTAAAAGACTGAACTTGGCACGGAGTGGCTGTGGACTTTCTTCTTATAAAAAGAGTGTCCATTTTGTTATCATTCAACTGAATAATGTAACTTTTATAACATATTTCGAAACCTCCCGCTGGGACCTCTATATGTAACTCTGATTAAAATAAATGAATGATAACAATTTTATTCAAAACATCTCTTTTCGAGTCGTTTTCTATTACCATGACTACGATACTTGAAGTAACACCCCAACTTATATTTCCGCTGCGAATATCGAAAACGGGGGTGTTACATAATCCTACCACCTTAAATTGCCATTACAGCAGGTGCAGGTGCCTTCTTTGACAATCCTTTCTCAAAGTCAATAAGCATTGCATGTAAATCACTTATTGTCTTCCCCGTGCAATGCATATTGAAGTTGCGCACAAAATCACCAAACAACTCCTCGTTAAGGGATCGATTGATGAGACCAACTTGTACATCTTGCACGTAACCACATCCGAGTGCATCCAATTGGTCCAAATAACCTTTCATTTCCAATACGTGGGCACTCACGGGTTTACTAGCATCCTGCTTACACTTATGCAGAGAATCAAGCAAGTCATATAACTCTGCCATAGGTGGTTTCTCAGACATACATTTGAGCTCATTGATCATATCCATGGGACCATAGTTCTCGAATTGCTTTTGCAATTGAGTGTCCATCCCAGATAACATAAGACAAGCCACATCATTGTGCTTCTCATAATCAATGTTATACTTGTCATGTTCTGCATTAGATGCGGTACCAGCAGGAGCTGTAGGAAGAGGCTTACTAAGATATTCAAATCTTTTGGCCATTCTAAGAACAATTCTCAAAGAACGGTACCAATCATTGAAATTCTTTGTCCCAGTCAACTTTTCTCTTTCAATCATCTGTTTGAAAGCAGAACTCATGTTGTTCATGTTAGCGCTGTCGGGTTGGGCCATTTCGTCGGGTTGGGCCATTTCTACAGAAAAAGTTCAAAAGTTAGTACTTTTGATAATTAACTTTTCAAGAAAATTAAACACCCATGGTAAATTAACATTTAACCATTTAATTTTCACTGAAAACTTGTTGATCCCAGTTGAGCTTCACGATCTTATTAATTACTTTAAATATAAACCTAAAGCAATTGGTATAGAAACTGATCTTGAGTTGTATATCAAATATTATGCGGAACTTAATATTTGATCTTAAGAAGAATTAAACACAAACGAATTCTCAAACAATACTTCAATATATTAATACGATTGCTCGATAGCAATAGGGTTACAAGAAACCTTGAAGTGTAAAACAATAACGATACGTATATCTAACCTAACCCTAGATCCTCATTTTATAGCGTAAGGAGTCCTAGTCGGTTACAAGATTTTCTATACAAGAAAAATATTCTTACGTATCTTTTCCAAACTTATCTTAACAAACTATACATATCTAATAAGCAGCAGAGTAACTAGTCTAGCAGCAGAGTCTTCGTGGGCTAGCAGCAGAGTTACACTTTGCTTATTATCCCAATCCATCAGAGTTACAAAACAGCAGAGTTATAGTCTAATCAGCAGAGTTACTTAACTAATCAGCAGAGTAACACTTAGTGTATTTCACTAACAGCAGCATCTTTAGACCCAACAATCCTCCCCTAAACTTGATATTTTTCTCCAAAAATCATCAAGTTTCCTTTAAAATTAGCTAATCACCAGGAGGATGCTTCCAAACACTTTACTGTTTTGAGGTCTTTAATTCCAGCACTTTTCTATACCTCTCCACTAACTCAAAAGCTTGATGATCTGATAAAAATGGTCTTTGCAAACTCAGCATTCCAGGTTGTAACATATTAGTCAGAAGAGCAGTATTCTTGAACACAGGATAATCTTTCTCTGTTAACATGTATAAACACAAACCATTACTTCCAGTCAATGCATGTACTCCACATGATTGATATAGATACCATCTGATAACTTTGCTTGAACTTATCACATTCTTCCAATCAAGACTTCTTTCATCAGGTTCAAACATATTCTTCAAATAGTAATAGTTGAGTCTTTCATGCACCACCTCTGGTCTAGTATCACCATAATTCTTCTTGTAAAGCTTCCAGAGTTGTAGAATATCATCCCTATCCATGTAGTGCAACATTTGAGAAAAACTGATATATGCCACACTTGAACCATTTGATCTCTTAATCCCCCAGCATGCTTGACTACCATCTAGAACATCATGTGAGTAGGAAATGATTGGATATTTTGTCGACAAGGGAACTGCATTAAGTAACCCAGGTTCTTCTTGAGGGTTATGAACTGTGAAATCCATAATCCTTTTCATATCATCTGCAGTCACTTCTTCAAAATTATGCTCATCTGCAGTCACTTCTTCAAAATTATGCTCATCTCTATCCTCTTTCTCTGAATCACTCGAATAACTCATCAATACTGACTGAGTTCTTCTCTTCTTCCTAGCCACCTGCTTTACTCTCCTCCAATATCTTTTTATACCAACATAGGATTCAATCTTTACATCAGCTTCAACAGTAACCTCTTTCTCCTTTTCAGCATCAGACACTATGGGCTTTTTAACATTTGACTCAGGATTCATGTAAGCATTTGGTGCTACTTTTATTCTTGTAAGCTTAGCAACCTCATCATCATTCAGTGGATCAATTTTGCTTTCTATCTCCTTCCTTGCTGCTTCATACTTCTTTTCAACATCTTCATATGACAAAAGTTTCAAATCTTTTAATTTCCAATTCTTCATATGTCTCAGATAATATTCTTGATGAGTTCTGAGTTCCCTTCTTGTAGGAGGTTTAAGCACTTTCTTTTTCTTCCTCTGATTGACCAACTTCTTCTGTTTTGCTTTAAACTCATCCAAGAAGTCAAACTCATTTATAGCAGCAAAATCATCTTGTAACTCTTCTTTCACCTTAACCCATTTGATAGCAGCCTCATTACTTGCTTGTTCATCTTCCCAGTTTTCAAGTAATGCTCTGGTTTTTGCCTCATTCTCAGCCAGCTGTCGTTGTCTTTCAAGTTCTTTTTGCTCATCTTCTTCTACCAATTTTCTTGCAGCATCAGAATCATACCTAGATTGATCCTCTTTTGGCCAGAATTCAAAAGGAATATGCCATGGGAAAGAGTCATCTAATTTGCCTTTACCTTTACCAGTGTATGTTGGTTGTGTAGGTTTAGACACTGGTTCAGGTTCTCTTATGGTAACTCCTTTGGCTTTTGGTCTTGTAGGCTGTGGTGCAGGTTTAGGTGAAATCTGTTTTGGTGTAGGTGTTTTGGTTCCAAGGTTTAGCAATACTTGGGCAAAGGGTAGTGTATCATCATCTGGTTCAGCAGAATCCTTTTCTCCTGTTCTCTTCTCTGTATTTGCAGCAGAGTCCTTTACAACCTCCCCTGAATCCTTGAGTGCCTCCCCTAAACCTGCTACATCCTCCTGATCATTCCTCCCCTGTTTGGAAGCATCCTCTTCCAAACATGGTTTGGAACTCTTCCTCTTCTTGGACTTCAGAATGTGAGGAATTCTTGCTCTTTTCCATCGAACACTCTCCAAATGCTTAACCCTTAACTTCAGTCTGTGAATGATTTTATCTTGAGAGTGTTGAGTATTCTTCATAACCTGCAACTCTTCAGTAAGAGCAAGAACCTCTGATGACAATTTGGTACATTTATCCGTCAATTCATTAAGTTGTTTCAGTATAGTCTCACCACTTCGGTCTGTGTTACCTGACCCGAGAGGTGGATCATTGACATTGGCATTTTGTACAAGTGGAGTAGCCATCAATTCAATATTTGGATGTTCAAGACTAGCCTCAACACTTCGACCTGTGTTACCTGGTCCGAGAGGTGTATCATAGGCATTGACATTTTGTACTGTATCATCCATCAATTCAGTGGTAGTTTCATATATGTCCTCATCACTTCGGGATGTGTTAACTTCCTTGAGAGGTGAATCTTGGGACAAAAACTCAGTCTCAACCCTAGGTTGAACATCTGAGCCCCCCGTATTAGCCATTTGGCTGGGGTTACCATCAGTTGTATTAGGTGCTTGAGAACCTGCTACAATAGATGTTGCCATGGTCGAGGTCTTAGGTATGTTAGCACTGTCCTGTTCAACTACTAAGTTGGAAACAGTAGTGCCAGCCTCTTCCATCATGGTACCTACATCACCTGTACCAGCCTCATCTGCATCCATAATGACATTGGTCTGAGGAGTCACAATGTCCTCTTGTTGTGAAACCCTAGGTGATTGGGTATTTTGGGGTTCAGTGGATGATGATACATTCAAACTTGTAGATGAGGATGTGTGATGGGAAGCTGTGGGAGTTCCAGCCTCTTCATCCTCATTAATAGCTGCCACAATATCCAACATGTATTGAGATAGGGGAGTGATAGTACCAGAAAAACCTTTCCCATTCTTCTTCAGAAAAGCAAACATCTTGATTGCCATTCTGCTACTTGGCTCAATATTGGTATGTTCCAAAGGTTCTTTTAGTTGATGGTTTATAATGAGCTGTAAAAACCTTGGATACAAATAAAACTGCTTTTTAACATACTTCTTCATACCCTCAAAAATCATGGATGAAAAATCAAATGGTTGTCCTGTGGCCAAACAAACTAAGGCCATGGCTTGAGGAGCACTAAATTCATTCCATCCACCTACTTTAGGAAAAAAGCAATGTTGAAGAGTATGCAAAGAAACTTCCAATGTGGGCAAAGAAGACCTTTATAAAAAGTTCCAGTAGCCCAGGTCTCTCATACCCAATTTTCTCAAGCTCAGTCAAAATAACATCGGTAGTAAGATTAGGGGGTGTTGGAACACCTGATAGACGAAGGCTTCTCTTAATAGAAGTTTCACTAACTACAATACTCTCTCCATCGACATTACCAATCAACCTTTCCTCCCCGTCTAGTGTGTCAAGCTTAACAGTTGAATAAAACTGGTGCATATGAGATTTAATAATGGGAGGATCAACTGTTAAAGCATACCTTAAGCGAGATGCACTTAGAAAATCCATAATGTCATGAAAACCTTCAGCAGCCGAAACCTTACTAAGAAACGCAATCTGATTGTGCTCATCAGGAAACTTTCTTCTAGCCATTATGATTTGGGGGTTTTGGATTTAATGAGATGAATTAGTGTTCTTGGGTGAGAATTGAATGTAATTTTGACCAGTGAAAATGTAATGAGATCGAATTGGTGTTTGAGACCGTTTTGATCTAATTAGGGTTTAAGACGCGCCAAAATTTTCAATTTGACCCCTTTACTTTCAAACTCAGCAGCAGAGTTATGTAAAGTTTGACTAAAAGTCAACTTTCCTAAAATCTTGAAATTTAATCCCTTAATACGATACCAACTTCGCATTTAAGTCTCATAAAAACCATAAATCTATAAATCCCTTGACATCTTACCAAATCCCCAATTTCACAAACCCTAACCAAATAACCATGAGTGCACCGATCATCGAAATTTCCTCTGATTCTTCTTCCGATACTTCACTAGGATGGGAAAATTATTTTCCCCCAAGTTCATCTTCTGCACAATGCAAAGGTAAAGCTATTGTTGAAGACGAAGTGTCTGACCCGCTTCCATCTACTCCATCTTCCTTTGAAGACTCCAGCGGTGATGAAGAAACAGCATCATGGCCAAAATTCATGACATATTATCAAGGTTCTTGGGAAATCGATCCTCCTCATCATCCCTTGACTGTCGAGCTTCAGAGACAAATGGAGAAAGCTGTTGCCGCCTTTGGAAAGAGTGTCGATCCGCCTCATCCAAAGCCAAGTACGGTGGAGCAGGAACTCCCTGTTCCAAAGAAAAAGCCGGAGAAGAAACAAGTTCCATCCTCAAGCCAACAGCAGAGTCCAGCTCCAAGACCAGTGATACTTGCACTTCCTTGCAAGCAGGTGTCTGAACACATGGGTACCAGAGGACCTCGCAGCAAAGTGATGCCTGACTTTGTTGGGAAGGGAAAGGGAAAAGTTTGATTTGGAATAGGTTTGTTTAGGTTGTGAAATCTTGGGCCTTGTTTTCTTTTGAACTTCTTTTGAGCAATGGATGTAAGGAAACTTTATTTTGTACTTTGCTTTTGTGATCAATGAACTCTAACTCTCCTTGCTTTACTTGATTGTGTATTCATGTATATCTGTAAAAGGTTAGTAGAAAACCACAAACACAAGCAAGAATATCCCACAATAGCAGCAGAGTAGCATAGCAGCAAACAACATAACAACAAACAATTTAAGAAACAGCAAATTGTGACTAAACACCAGACTTTGACTAAACAACAGCACAAATCCTTACAAAATTTTACAAAAACATACAGAGATAAGGTGTTTAAAGATTAAAGATTTATCATGCCAATACTAGCAACTAAAAATTGAAATCTACTTATATCAAAACTTTTTGTAAGTAGATCAGCAACATTATTGTCAGTATGTATTTTAACCACTTGAATTAACTTTTTTTCATAACAATCTCTAATAAAATGATGTCTTATCTCTATGTGTTTTGTTTTAGAATGAAAAACAGGATTTTTGATAATACACATTGTGCTGTTGTTGTCAATGTAAATTTTGGTGTTCATGAAATTGTACCCATAATCCAGCAGTTGGTTCTGAATCCAGAGCACCTGTCCACAGCAGCTAGAAGCAGCTACATATTCTGCTTCAGTTGTTGAGTTAGCCACCACAATCTGTTTCTTGCATTGCCATGAGATTAGCCTATGACCAAGGTATTGACAGCCTCCAGTGGTTGACTTTCTATCCAAACTAGCTCCAGCATAGTCACTATCTGAGTATGCTATCAAGTCAAAGGGTGAATTATTAGGATACCAAAGGCTCAATTTAGGTTGACCCTTTATGTACCTAAAAATTCTTTTGACCACTTCCAAGTGTGAAACTTTTTGGGACACTTGAAATCTAGCACAAGCGCACACAGAAAACATGATATCTGGCCTTGAAGCAGTCAGATACATCAATGAACCAATCATTGATCTATAAAGATGTACATCAACCTCTTCCCCATCTTCATCCTTGAGCAAAGTTTTGTTTTTATCCATTGGTGTCTTAGCTGCCTTCACATCTTTGAAACCAAATTTCTTTAACATATCAGCCACATACTTGTCTTGGCTAATAAAAATCCCATCTGATTTCTGCTTGACTTGAAGCCCCAAAAAGAAAGTGAGTTCTCCCATAGAACTCACCTCAAACCTGTTGTGCATAAGCTTTTCAAATCCTTCACATAACACCTTATTTGTAGACCCAAAAATAATATCATCTACATAAACCTGAACAAGTAGGATATCCTTTTTGTCTTTCTTAATGAACAATGTTTTGTCAATGGTACCTCTGCAAAAACCATTGTTCAGCAAATACTTGGATAAGGTTTCATACCAAGCTCTAGGAGCTTGATTTAGTCCATACAGTGCTTTCTTCACCTTGTAAACCCTATCAGGATACTTAGGATCTTCAAAACCAGGTGGTTGCATCACATATACCTCTTCAGGAATCTTTCCATACAAGAAAGCACTTTTCACATCCATTTGATACACAGGAAAATTCTTGTATGAGGCATATGCCAAGAATAGTCTGATAGCCTCAATTCTTGCAACAGGGGCAAATACCTCATCATAATCAATTCCTTCTTCCTGAGTGTATCCCTGAGCCACCAATCTAGCCTTGTTTCTTATAACAATGCCTCTTTCATCTCTTTTACATCTGAACACCCATTTTGTACCAATTGCTCTTTTTCCATTAGGCAAATCCACCAATGTCCAGACTTCTTGAAGCTTGAACTGCAGCAGCTCCTCTTGCATAGCTTCAACCCAACTTTCATCTTTCATAGCCTTGTGAATGGTTTTGGGTTCTTCTTGAGATAAGAAACAGGCAAACATGCAATTTTGTAAATCCTTGTGGCTATTCCTCTTTTTAAGAGTTTGAGCAAACAATCCCTGATCAAGCAAATCACTCAAACCTTTTGATTTACTTCTGGTCTGTACAGCAGAGTGAACATCACCAATAATCTGTTCCTTTGGATGATTCTTGTGGATTCTGGTTGTTGGTGTGGGACTAACAGGTATATCAGTCTCCAAATTGGATAAATCAGCTTCAGCACCAAAGACATCAACAACTTCATCATCAGTGTCCACATACACTTCTTCTAATTCAGGCATCTCATTAGAAGAATCATCATAAGAAACACCATCTATTTCAGCAGTAGAGTCCTTGGGCACAACAGCAGAGTTACCAAGCTTAGCAGCAGAGTGTTTTGGCCTAACAGCAGAGTGTTTTGGCCTATCAGCAGAGTGTTTTGGCCTGGCAGTAGAGTTGAGAGAACTGCTGCTATGTTTGTTCCCTTGGATTCCATCAATTTGTGAGTCTCCATTTCTTTCCTTATCATCATTCTTGTCATCATGAGAAGATTCATCATCACCTTCTGCATCAACCTTTGGTACTTCCTTATGAACAGCATCATCATCTGAACTCTTTCCCTCTTTATCTGTTGGAGTGAAGTACTGATCAAACTTCCACTTTTCAATCAAAACAAACTCCTCTGCAAATCCATCCTTCTTTGCTTGTGTACCTGCATTGGGGTTAGTTTGTGTACCTGCAGACATGTTAGAAGTACCTGCAATGACTGGTTGATAATTCATACTTTTGGTTAAAGAATCAATATCAAACATCCATTCAGGACCTTTTCCATCAACATTAGGTGTGGTTTCTCTAATTTTAACATGTAAATTTTCCACCACATGCCCAGTCCTTTGATTGAAGACCCTAAAAGCCTTACTTTCAGTGGAGTATCCAACAAAGAAACCTATGTCTGCTTTCTCACTAAATTTGCCTAAGTGGTCAATGGTGTTTAAGATAGTGACAGGACACCCAAATGGTCTAAAGAAATCTATCAGTGGTTTCCTACCATGCAATAACTCATAAGGGGTCTTGTTGTGAGGCTTAACTATCTTACTTCTATTTTGCACATAGCAAGCAGTGTTGACTGCTTCAGCCCAAAAGATAGTGGGTAACTTAGACTCTGACAACATTGTCCTAGGGGCCTCAATTAATGTTCTATTTCTCCTCTCAGCAACACCATTTTGCTGAGGAGTTCTAGCCACACTAAACTATCTAGTTATACCCTTTTCCTCACAGAACTGATTCATCACTTGGTTCTTAAATTCAGTTCCATTGTCACATCTGATGATCTTAACCTTGTGATTAAATAGGTTTTCTATCCTTGTAATAAAAGCCTTAAGAATGCCAGGAGTCTCATCCTTAGTAGCTAAGAAGAATACCCAAGTAAATCTACTAAAATCATCAGTGACCACTAAGCCATACATCTTTTTGTTCAAACTTTTCACATAAGTAGTTCAAAATAGGTCCATGTGTAACATAAACAAGGGTTTAGTAATAGAATTCACCAATTTGGACTTACAAGATGCTGTATGTTGCTTTCCCATCTGACAAGCAACACATACTTCAGGGTTTTCAAAAACCTTTGAAGGTAATCCTCTGACCAAGTTCCCTTTCACCAATTTGTTGATAGCCTTGTAGTTCAAATGGCCAAGCCTTCTGTGCCATAGTTTGGATTCATCAATAGTGGCTTTGGCAAACAGACAAGTTAAATCTCTTTTGGGAATAATGTTCTTTATGTCCACACTGTATATGTTGTCATTTCTAGGGACTTTAAGAAGTACTAATTTATCATCAGGTATCTTATAGTCGGGAGATAAGACAAGACACTCAGTGTCTGTAAAAAGAACAAAATTCTTTCTGTCACACATTTGTGAGACACTAAAAAGATTGAACTTTAGTCCATTCACTAAATACACTTTCTCAAAATCCAATTTTCCAGTTCTGATGATGCCTTTTCCAACAATTTTACCTCCTTTAGGATCATTCCCAAAGGCAACATATCCACCATCCAAAGCTTTAAAGTTTTCCAAATTGCTTTGGTCTCCAGTCATATGTGAAGAGCATCCACTATCAAAAATGCATTTATCCTTTAGCTCCTTTTGTAGATTGCCCTGCACAAAAAGTAAGAGAATTAGTTTCTCTTTGGGACCCAAGCCATTACTGACTTGGATCTGCCTTGTGCATCAAAGTAGTCAAATTTCTTCAACTGCATTGGTGCACTGCTGTGTCTGAGAACATGATCTATAACTTTAACTTTAGGTTTCCAGACCCAGCAAGCTGAGGCCTTAACAGCATAAAAATGGTTGCCCACAACAGTATTAGTAACAACTTTTTGCAAAACAGCAGAGTCTGCCTTAGCAGCAAAATCAACTATGTCCTTCTTTATGGGCCCTTTTGGTGCAATAGGTAAGATAACTCTAGAAGCACCATCTCTCATCAAAACTTCCTTGGGAACCATGTTTCTTTTGGGATGAGGGTGAGTCTTTCTAACAAAATTTCTATGGTTCACCCTTGTATATTGGTTCCAAACTGGTTTTTGATAGTAGTAGCACTCATCTTACCGATGATCAAAACTACCACAACCATAACATGCCTTTTTAAGTAATTGAAAATCATTACCTAATCTTTGTGAAACTAGGTTGTTCCAATTTCTCTGGTTTCCTCTAGGCAAGTCATTGGTTCTCTTAGGATATACTCTAGGTGTGTTTTCATACTCAGCCATCTTCCTAGAGATACCTTTACCTAGCTTAGGCTTAACAAACTCAACCTTTTTAGCTTTAGGTACTTTTGATTCAACAACAGCAGGAATTTCTTCCTTTTTGTCCTTAGGGGTTGAATCAGATTCCACTACTTCATCATCACTGTCAGACTCCCAATCTTCAATAAGGGGCGCATCAGACCACTTTTTCTCAACCTTAGGTAACTCTATTTTAGTTTCACTAGTTTCACCTACAGTTTTGGCCTCAGACTCAGGTATGAAAGATAGTGTCCTAGTAGGAGGGGCATTGGCACTAAGTTTCTTAGGTGGAGCAACAGCATTATATCCTAGACCACTTCCTGAGTCTGCAAAGTGTCTTCCTATTGGTTTACTGAGAATGTCAGTGGCAAATTGTTGTTTTTCCACCCTAACAATATGTTTTTCAGTCTCACTTATAGCTGAATCTTTAGCCTGTTCAACCTCTTCTACTTTCCCCATAAGAACCTTAATCTCACAATCTTTCTTAATAAGCTCAATTTCTAGACTAGTGATCTTATCAAGATATTCAATTTCAGCCTTTTTATAAAATTCAAACTTCTCTTCTAAATTCTTTAAACCATATTCATAACTAAGATTGTCTAACTTAAGTTTTTCATTCTCCATTTTAAGGTTTCCATTGCTAGACTTAAGTATTTCTATTGTATCAGAACATGATTTAAAAGAACAAGATGATTCATCGAATACCTCAGAGTCTGATCCAGAGGAAGAGTAGGCCATGAGAGCAAATTGTTGTACTTGAGATTCTTCTTCAGCTACCAATGCATAGTTAGGACCATCTTCAGCATGATCACTCCAGTCATACTCTCCTAACCCATCACATGACACCATAGCAGTAGTAGGATTTGGCTCTTCATCAGTAGACTTCTTGACATTCTCATTGTTTCTTTTTGGTGCTCTGCACTCTCTTGCAAAATGTCCCTTCTTATGACAGTTAAAACATTCAGCCTTTGATTTGTCAAATCCCACATTCTTGTTTCTTCTGAACATCATTTCTTTACCAGTTCTTTTAAGAAACCTTCCAGCCCTCATAGTTAGCATTGCAAACTACCATTGCATATCAATCTCTTCAACATCATCAGGATCAAGTTCATCTAGATCTTGAGGCATAACTGAAGTACTTATAGTAAGTTCAGCTAAATAAGCACAAATAGTAGCATCACTGATGGTGTTGGTATTTGTGGAGTCAGCAGCAGAGACATGTAAACCAGCAGCAGGAACAAAAGTACCAGCAGCAGAGTGCTGTTCTTGATGACTACCAGAATTCTTGTTGCTTGATGAAACAAAAGCAAGATTGTTTGTGGAAGAAGATGAACTTGACAATCCCTTGACTTCAGTTTCATACACTTTCAAGTTGTTATACAGATCATCCAATGTCATCTTCTCAAAATCTTCCTTGTGCCTCCAAAACACTGTGTGAGTGTTCCATTAAGAAGATAGACTTCTCAGAAATTTTAGATTGATATCTTCTTGAGATACATCAATCTTCAAAAGAGCCATCTGACTGGTCAGCTTATGAAGTCGATCATAAGTTCCCTCAATATTTTCAGAACTCAAAGCATTAAAAGTTTCAAACTGGTGCTTCAATAGATTCTTTCTTGATTTCTTGGTAGCTTCATTCCCACCAAATCGAAGTTCAATTGCTTCCCATAAATCCTTAGCAGACTCAATATGATTAAAACTTAGTTGATAATCATTAGGTATTCCCATCATGAGAATACTGTGAGCCTTGACCTCCAATCTTCTCTGTGCTTTCTCCTCACTTGTCTTGAGAGTCAAGACTGATCCAGTAGCAGTCTTGGCTGGCTGACTGTCGCCATGTAGAACAACTTCCCAAATTGAGTAATCAACCATTCTCATGTATTGTTGAATTCTCATCTTCCAGATCTCGTATTCTCCAGTCTTGAGCATGGGAACTCTTGATGCAGTAACCATGTGTGTAGAATCGGAATCCATTGCTTACTTTGATGATTAACAGATCTTGTATTCAGTAATTCTTCTTGGTACCAGTTTCTAGATCACAATCTCTGATACCACTTGTTGATCCCAGTTGAGCTTCACGATCTTATTAATTACTTTAGATATAAACCTAAAGCAATTAGTATAGAAACTGATCTTGAGTTGTATATCAAATATTATGCGGAACTTAATATTTGATCTTAAGAAGAATTAAACACAAACGAATTCTCAAACAACACTTCAATATATTAATACGATTGCTCGATAGCAATAGGGTTACAAGAAACCTTGAAGTGTAAAACAATAACGATACGTATATCTAACCTAACCCTAGATCCTCCTTTTATAGCGTAAGGAGTCCTAGTCGGTTACAAGACTTTCTATACAAGAAAAATATTCTTACGTATCTTTTCCAAACTTATCTTAACAAACTATACATATCTAATAAGCAGCAGAGTAACTAGTCTAGCAGCAGAGTCTTCGTGGGCTAGCAGCAGAGTTACACTTTGCTTATTATCCCAATCCAGCAGAGTTACAAAACAGCAGAGTTATAGTCTAATCAGCAGAGTTACTTAACTACTCAGCAGAGTAACACTTAGTGTATTTCACTAACAGCAGCATCTTTAGACCCAACAAAACTAGGATCCAAATTGACATAGCTTCATCACATCAGCTTTGGCTGCTAGCAATGAAAGTACTCAATAAGTTACGAGTCGAACTCAATTGCCAATCTCAAATTGCAATTCCTAGAATGATGGGATTTACATATTTTGCCAACCTCAGTTGCAAATGTAAGCATGTTTTATCCCCATCTTTATGCCTTGACATAGTTTCATTACATCAGCTTTGGCTGCTAGTAATGAAAGTACTCAATTAAGTTAACCAACTTAAGAAACTGCAAATTACCATAGTTTCATCACATCAGCTTTGGCTGCTACTAATGAAAGTATGTAATTTACCCTTTGATTACCATCCCTTGGTCATCACATCAGCTTTGGCTGCTAGTAATGAGGGTATCTAATCTCAGGTGTTTCCGTTTCATTGGATGGCACATAACTTAAATTTAAGGGTATTAATTTTTTTGATGTGTGTAATCAAAAAAAAATATGTACAAAGATGTCATGCATTCATCTTGTAACATATGTTTCATGTAAAAAAAAACTTTTACTCTTTACTAAGCTTAAATCAACAAAGTTTTAATTGATGGCGTTGAGAAACTTACAACTTTGCCTTACAATTCACATAATAACACATATATGATCTTAACAATTAAATCATATAGCCACATGCAAACCTTTTGATAAATCCTATTAATAATCTCTATGTGAATATTTTATGTATATAATTACTAAAGCTCCTATTGGTTTTTGAGCGCATTGTACCCAATGGACCACAGACACCAATAATCGGCCGCATAAGTTTTAATAATTGTATACCATGTTGCACATAACTAATTCATTAATATAATTAATTAGGTCTTCCCTAATTTTAGTTTATCTAAAACATGTAGCACAAAAGCAAACACTAATCCATGATTCCTTGCATGAAGACTCATGGATTATCCAGGAACGCAACCCTTATTATTCAAATAAACACATAAACACAACATATCCTAATTTAGGGTTACAAAACTAATTATTAGTTAAAATAGGGTCGAAACCCTAACCCTAAATTATAGCTCGATTTTAATTGTATGTTAAAAAACAAACCCTAAAATCGACTTAACATGTATATTCAAATCAAGAATTGATTTTTATTATGCGTTTAAGTAATTACAATTACATGTTAAATTGGCTTGTGATGCCACTGTTGGAATTTAAATAGCATAACAATTATCTAAATAAATAAATACATCAACGCACGTGTAGCGGAAGCAAGATCTTTGATTTAACAGGTATAAAGAATTACCGAATAATAAATAGTTACATACCTCAAGATCCTAGCAAGAACAAGGATCGATCTTATCTTCTCTTCACTTGATCAATAAATAGGATTACCGTGAAACCCCTTACCTTTTTGTTTCACAATCGAAGATAAATTACACAAGTAAGTAATTACCGAACTCTTGTACACACGTACTATAACCAATCAAGTATTGATGCTAGTGAATGAACACAAATTAACCAAAACAATTTTGTTAACTTTGAAAACAATGGATCGACTCCCACAAAGGTTGTACGATCGGTTTGGAAGAACTAGAAGAGAGAAAACACAAATTAGGGTTATAGCAATGCACAAAGGTAACATAACAAATAACCATTGATTTGTATTTATAGACAAACCCTAAACTTGGAGCAAAAGAAACCGAATGGGTTGGGTTTCCCCATAGGCCGATCGGCCTTGACCCATGGATTGGGTTTCTAGTATTTTCCAAGCCTCTATTTTCACTAATAGTCCTTCCACTATTAACTTAACGGTCATTAGTCAATTCCGTTAATTACTTAACGTCCGTTATGTATCATTTCGTGTACAAATAATTAACATATATAATAATTATACATATTAATTATTTATTTGATCATTCATACGTAAAGTGTGCAATCCCTCGGTCCCGTGTTCGAATCTAGACACACACGATTAATATTTTTCCATTAACTCTAACAACACTCACCAAAGAGTTGGGTTTAATTGCAGTTCAAATTTTTGACTGGTGGCATAATTAAGATTGTAAAGAGTAAAAAACAGGAGGAGTTACTTTGATTAATGTCATTATATATATAGAAAGATACTTAGGTTGTTATACTCAAAAATGTCGCGAACTACAGTTTATTAGGATCACACAATGCCTTGTTTCTTGCTAATATTGGCATTTCTTTAACAAGGTGTCTTATCACTATGATATTAATCCATTGGTTTATGAGTAAATGGCCCCATTTTGGAACCGATAGATTAACGCAATATAGGCGTGGACATATCATTAGGCATGACGATCAATGATCATAAATTGTTTCTCAAGTAGACTTTTTTTTTCATGAGTGGCTTGCACGTCAACCCAGTTTGTCCGTTCACTAAATTACCAAACTTGCACATTTCAAAATGTATAACTACCACGTCGGGATATTACTGAGTACAAAACAACTAACAGATGTACACTGCTATTCTAAGACAATAGCGTTCTTTTATTACAAGAGAAGAAAAGTATTATGATGAAGACAATAAGTTATTATAGTATAAAGAAAATGGAATTGTTAAGTACAGATAAGTAGTTAGAAAATATGATACTGAAAATTACTAATCTATGCCATGTTAATCACTCAGATCAATCAAATTGGAATGCTTGTTCTGTGGACTACTGGACCATAACTGTAAAACCCTAAAATTCGGATTTCCATTTTTCATGACTAATTTGAACTTTTACCCAAGCCTTGTAATAATTATTTAGACACCAAAAATTATATGCTATGTAATATATTAAATAAAGTTAACCTAAGTAGTATGCCTAAATATAAGTTCATTACGAATTTAAAACGTCCTAGCTAACTACAAATCAATCACACGTTTTGGCCATGTTCTAAACGCCTCATCTCATTTAAGAGATATCAAATCCATAAATATGGTCCATAATTCATGCACATGATAGACACAAATTAAAACACAATCAAATCACACTTATAACTTTCTTTAATAAACAAACACACGCACCTCTATCTCTTATTAATATTGTACGTATCTTTTTCCTCCCTCCTATTCACACGTCAAACAAACCCAATTCACTCACAAGTTCTGCTGCTGTGTTTACTATCTTTCAAGACCAAGATCGAAGGGCATTGACAAAACTTTGATCGTGGGTATAGGACGGCTATTAGGGTTCTTGATTCGTGGTTCTTATTTCTTGCTTCGAAACTACCAAAGGTATACCATCATCCTTTTCTTGCTGTTAACCTAGTCGACACACTCACACATATATATTCTGAATATAAAACATAAATCGATCATTAGTCATGTTGTAGAATCATAGATATCATACTTCCTTGTAATTGTTTGTACCGAATGTTACGAATCTGTTGGATGTTATTTGTTCCAGCCATGTGTCGACCTGAAAATCTCACCAACCAAACCTTAATAACTAGCCATCAAGACACATTAAAAGAAGTAGTAAAACTAGAAAACCCTAGGCGTGACAATAAGCTTAACGAGGGGTATGTTCCCACGTGTAATCGTCTTGTCTTTGGCCCGTTATTCTTGGGCTGTTTTACCTACGTTTTGAGTGTCATCTCACCAGCCCTATGTCGACTAATATTACTAAACAAATTAGCCCTAGAATCATTCTTGATGACGTACTAAATGAAACATTAAAATTGGAAACCATAGGTTGTTTTGTTAACGTGAATGTTATGATTTCATGTGAAGGTTTCGTGGCGTTTTTGTCTCGTTAAAAACTGGGTCGTATGGGCTGTTTTGTGTGATGTTTGAACGAGGATGTAACGTGGTTCTAAACTTATTCTAGATTCGAGTTAGTTGGTGTTGGTTGTGTCGGTTGCTGCCTCGTTTAGTCCCCTCGCACTACTCCTATATTTTTTTTTGCCTCGCCAAGCCATGTTTTGGCTCGTTTAAAACCAGTCAACATGTGGGCTATATGTTCTCGTGTATGAGTGAGTTTAAAACCTGGAGTTAAATGCCGCGAGTGACATTGGTTGTGTCCTTGTGTTTTCCTCGCTAAAAATATTACCAAGAATGTGTTTTGTTTGTTGTCTTGTGTCTCGATGCGAATAAGTGTCACCAAGGTATGTCGACGTAGCTCGCGATCCTATAAGGACCTGTAAATAATCATGAAATATAAGGACAAAATGAGCATGGGTATGAACGTAGTTTAAAGGTTTGATTTTTGTGTGATGTTATAAGGTTTCTGTCTCGTTAAAACATAGTGCGAGTCGATTCGGTTAAACTCCTTACATAGAAGATGAAAGCATGAATTCATGTCAAGTAAAAAGCATGTTACGTGAAACAATAAAATGAGAACTGCATGTGTTTCGAATGTAGAAGCAAGCATGTGCATAAGATAAAGACTCAATTGACACCTTTAACCCTCAACAATGAAAAGTTTACATGTTAGACCCCGAACCTTGCTATATAAACACTTTTAACCCTACACCATTATAATTTTCATTTTGATCATTAAATATTATTAAATTGTCAATTTTAATCTTAAAGTATTAAATTGCTATTTCGGGAAACATCCAAAATATGAAAAGTTACTAAAAATAAAAAGAAACCTAAGTTATGAAATCAGATTTAAATGAGCTTATAAATAATATGTGATTATTAAATTATATAGGTTCGGTGAAAAAGGAGTGACTTCCCGTTCTGTGTGATCCGCCTTTTATCAGTTGTCTATTTGAATAAGGTACAGATATTCTGAACCTTCTCACAGGTTTCTCATGATCACTTTCATTTTTCTGATCTGTCAGCTTCTGTATTGATGCCATTGCTATGATCCCCTTTACTTTGAACCTTTCATATGATTCCCTTTGTTATAATTCCTGATATGAACTTTGTTATGAAACTTGATTCTGAGCCATCTGTTATAAACCCTTTGAAATATGAACTTGTTATAACACTCTGATTCTGACATGATATCTGACTCTGAATTTTCCCTTGATACTTGACTCATTACCTTGTGACCTGAATATGCAAACCTCTGAATACCCTGAAGATTCATTTTGACATTTTAACTGAAATTGGAAACTTTCCTTAATGATATGAAAATGTTTTGAAAAGCTTTTGAGTACGATGTTATAAACAGCACTAAAGGTTTTATGAAAATTTCTTTTAAAGACTATATGTATAAGATGGTTTTACCAAACATCATTTTATGAAAGTCACTGAAAGATTATTTAAATACAAGTTAAATATGAAACCTTTGAATTAAAATCTTTTCTATGAACCTATAAACCTTTTTGATTATGAACTTTTGATATGACCTATTGAACCTTGATTTAAACCTTGATTTAAACCTTATTCTAACCTAGTTATAAACTCTTGTTTTGAAACTTAATTTGAACTTTGATATAAGCATTAATCTGGTATACTATTTCTGAACCTGGACTTGAACATTGTTATAAACTCTGATATAAACCTATCTGATTTCTGAACCTTTGATATACACTTCTGTAACATCTGACATGGACCTTATAATCTGAACCTTTTGACATGACCCTCTGTTTATGACATGATACTTGACCTTTGACCCACGGTTTTATACCCGAGCCACCTCACTAGGCATGAGGGTTTCATGTCCATGTCATTGATGCACCGATGGCATGACTCTAGGGCAGGAGAGTGATGACCTGTTCCATCCCTGACTTTATTTTATCTGGTGTGTATTGGTAGACTCTGGCCACCTGGGGCGTATGGATGCATCCTGGATTTGTTCTGTTTCTATTATCTGTTTATATTATCTGTTATATCTCTGGTGACTGATGGTGTGTGTGATACACGTCTTTCACAACCTCTGGGAGCTAGCTACTCCATTTGATACATGAGGACACCCCTCATATTATCTGGTTACTGAGAGGACTCCCCTCTGATTGATGATGATGGCATGGTTATATATATTATATCTCTGTTTCTGGGCTCGTGGTGGATTACTGTTTACCTTTACCATATACATTACTTACCTTTGACCATTATTATACCTTGCACTATTTCCTTTTTACCTTTACCTACTTATTATTCCCTATCCTTTATCCTTACTCCTTTATTTATCCTTTGATTCTTATTATATCTGCATGACATGTATTTCTGACACTCTGTACTATTCTTTATTACTGCTTTATTACCGTTATATCTGTTCACTGAGCTCTCGTAGCTCAGCCGCATTTCTTTTCCTGCGGCAGGTTTTAGTAGGAAGTTGGGTATGAGTGGAGAGTACCATTGGACTTAGAAGACTACACTGTGATAGATATTTTGTTATAGAGATGACTAGAAGAATTTATATTTTCAGACTTAGTATTTATTCCTTTGTAATTTTGTATTTCCTTGTAATTTCTTGTAACCTTTGTATTCCTTTGTATTATTGAAGATGTATGCTTGTGTATGTTTCTGATATGTCACCATTGTTGTGACACTTCTACCCTTGTCGGGTCGGGGTGTTACAATTTATGGTATCAGAGCGACAGGCTGCGACTCGTAATACATTTACCCTTGGCCTGTGAGTTTTGGACCATTAGGCTTTCACTGTAAGAACATAGGAGAACACCTTGAGAACTGCTTTAGGATTCCTTGATATGAACTTAAGTTTTGACCAGTGAGGAATGGGTAGACTATAAAGCATTTGTTTAAGTATTTTGCTTCCGCATCTCTCTGATTCATGCTTTGCTTTGGATTTAACTCTGTTAAGACCCCTTTTGGAAATTGAAAGCTTATGCTCTGCAATACCTAAGATCTGAACCTAAATAAATCTGGAAGGCATTGAGAATTGCATAGTAATTGCCTGACACTATTTGATCCTCGTCTGCAGAGTCCGACTCTGATTGCTGATCCTCTTGTTAATCATTTTGATGCCTCTTCAGGCATTCTGAAAATCTCCTTGACAATGACGTACTTGATATATTCTGTGACTTGTACCTTACTTCTGATAAGCATCTATGAATTCTCTGACACTATTTGATTTTGTCTTACCCATCTCTATCCCTATGAGAAGCTTTGTAGTGTTTAACCACGAGTATAAGAATATGTTCCTCTCATTTTGAACGATAAGATTTGCTTTGTTGATCTGTCTTTCTTTGGACTGTTAACTCCGATCTTATTCTGATAAGAGATTGGTTGATTGACAACTATCCTCCTATGTCTCACCTTTGGCGCTTGAAACAATTTTGAACTCCCTACCATGATTACCGATTGTTAAACTCTTGACTATCATTATTACTCTTAAGACTCGTGTGTTATGTTCGCAATTATGAAGTTTTCCTTGAACCCATTTCGTACAACAATGAATGAACCTTATCTTGAAAATTACTTGGCACCCTGAATTTTCTGAACACGATTTCTGATTGAACCACCAAATTTTCCACCGGAGTGAGAAGTAAGTTCGCTTAAGTGTATTTTCTTGGCGTATTTCAGTTTTGTTCGCGATAAGGAAGAATGATGACAGGAGATACGTATTGATTCTGGAAGCTGAACCGTATTGCTATTTGGAACCCTTATTTCTCCACCCTGAAACGACTTTATATCCATTCAATTTCAGGGCGCGAAGTTTCCTTCAGATGGATATATGAATTGAGGTTATTCTTGAGATCGCTTTCCGTATTTGTAACGACTGATATGACGGTTTGTGACGCTAATAGTATTAGCTAAAGCTCTGACTATTCTGTAAATTTGATAAATGAATGTTTTCTCGTGAGTACTTGGGCAAATGGTCATTGTATGACTTAATAGTACATTCGGAGACGAAGAAGAACATGATAATCATTTTTGCACTTTGTGAGAAAATTGACAATCACTTGTGCATTCTGAGAGATTGATATCTGTTCAGGCAACGGTTTTTCTTGATTGAGAATATCTCTTTAAATCCCGCAAATTTTGAAACTATCACCGAATGGTCAAGACCGATAACAAAATGGTAAACTGAAATCTTTTGAACCTTGCATCAGAATTCTGAAGACGTTTACAACTTGCGTTACCCTTGATAAATTTCGTGACCAGAGAGAAACAGCTTAGTCTGATTGAGAACGGAGTTTTGGAAAGCTGAAATAGAAATTTGTTTCCATACCTTCAGACGGAACAAATTTTGAGACATTTCAGAAAGAGACTCGGTTATACTCCCTTGCAACACAGAAGGTTTTGCGTATGCATCAAGACAACTAGAAACGTATCAGAAGTATTACTTCGCTACCTGACCTAGAGTTGACAACAGCGGTGACCACCTTGAAGAGGGAAGACATTCCTTACAAGACAGAAGTGTTGGCAATGCAGAAGAAAGACGGCGAACCTGGAGCTGATGAAGACGTACAGTCCCACTTCCCTATTCATCTTGGTTGTACTAAGATGAATTGAGAGCGGAAGCAGACTGGATGATGAAGAAACTTAAAGATCGTGCCAGAAATTCACATTACTCCATCACATTCCAAGAAGAACTGCAGGAGGCGTGATGAACCAGACGATTTTACTTCACTTCCAGATTGATGGAAAAACGAAGACAGATTAACCGGACTTGAAAATATTTGATATTTTGAATGAACGGATTTCTGAAACAGATCTTTTATGTTTGGAAGAATTGATTATGTGAAGACCGAAGTTATTGACGATTAGTTTTCTTTTCCGTTGACTCCCTTAAGCTTCGTTATATCGTGATAAGACCCGCTAATGATTTAAGTTTCCTAGAAGCAATTCAGCCCCGTGCTTATTTTGTATGTTTGATGATGGCTTTGTTCTGAGGAATTTTGGCGAACTGTGGAAAATCTGATGCTTGTGACGGCATGCCTTACTCTGCTAGGCAATCTAGAAATTCCGATACTCTTGCGAATAGTCTTATTTCTCTCTTGACTATGACTTTGATCTGATTGACTCTGAGACTGTAGAAGTACTAGGTGGATTAAGATAGGTTGTTATACTCACGACTCGAGATAAAGTATGATCATCATGAAGGCATATTTATGTGGTGCTGGTATTATGACGCCTGATCAATGTGATAATACTTAAACCATATAACGTGCACTCATTGTGGCCATAGGACATCTTGGGGAGTACCTAAGAAGTATAGAATTTGATCTTCGTTGGATTATCTGTGATTAGTGAGACTTTAGGTTCATTCTACCTATACGCTTAATCTGCCTTCAGCGTTATACGATTTGATACGTTTGGATACTCGACATGCGTTTGCCGACCTTTGTACTTCTGATAAGAATCTTAGGTTCTGTTGTAGAGCTTTCTGCCATTTGATGTTATCAAACAATCTGTTTTCTGTCTGTATGGATTCGATCTGTTACTATGAAGGAGTACACCTATGATTTGCTATATATACATCTCACATTCAATGAATCTGTCCATGATGACCTGTTATGAATTAAGATATGAGATTTTGGATTCTGAGAAAGCAAGATCTGTCTGTTTATGAGAATACCTTTGAAAGGTTATATTGAAGACGAGACCATTTGAAAATCTGAAGAGTTAATCATATTTATCATCCTCATATCTTCTGCGATCCATTACGTTCTCATCTGATTTGTCTAATCAAATTCCACGGACGATATATCCATCAAATCCTACGTATTCCCCGTATCTCTTTCGAGGGGATAGGATTATCATCTGTTACGTTTGGTATATTATTCTGAATACAGTATGGTATGTCTTTTCTGAGGAAGCCGAAGCTATCTTGATCAACAAGATAGAGTCATGAGAAACAAGTCTTTCACATTTCTGTTCACAGTTCGTTGTGTTGTCCGTTTCATTTCACTTCAATTTTCGAGGGCAAAAATTTTTTTTTAGAGGGGAAGATTTGTAAAACCCTAAAATTCGGATTTCCATTTTTCATGACTAATTTGAACTTTTACCCAAGCCTTGTAATAATTATTTAGACACCAAAAACTATATGCAATTTAATATATTAAATAAAATTAACCTAAGTAGTATGCCTAAATATAAGTTCATTACGAATTTAAAACGTCCTAGCTAACTACAAATCAATCACACATTTTGGCCATGTTCTAAACGCCTCATCTCATTTAAGAGATATCAAATCCATAAATATGGTCCATAATTCATGCACATGATAGACACAAATTAAAACACAATCAAATCACACTTATAACTTTCTTTAATAAACAAACACACGCTCCTCTATCTCTTATTAATATTGTACGTATCTTTTTCCTCCCTCCTATTCACATGTCAAACAAACCCAATTCACACACAAGTTTTGCTGCTGTGTTTACTATCTTTCAAGACCAAGATCGAAGGGCATTGACAAAACTTTGATCGTGGGTATAGGACGGCTATTAGGGTTCTTGATTCGTGGTTCTTATTTCTTGCTTCGAAACTACCAAAGGTATACCATCATCCTTTTCTTGCTGTTAACCTAGTCGACACACTCACACATATATATTCTGAATATAAAACATAAATCGATCATTAGTCATGTTGTAGAATCATAGATATCACACTTCCTTGTAATTGTTTGTACCGAATGTTACGAATCTGTTGGATGTTATTTGTTCCAGCCATGTGTCGACCTGAAAATCTCACCAACCAAACCTTAATAACTAGCCATCAAGACACATTAAAAGAAGTAGTAAAACTAGAAAACCCTAGGCGTGACAATAAGCTTAACGAGGGGTATGTTCCCACGTGTAATCGTCTTGTCTTTGGCCCGTTATTCTTGGGCTGTTTTACCTACGTTTTGAGTGTCATCTCACCAGCCCTATGTTGACTAATATTACTAAACAAATAAGCCCTAGAATCAGTCTTGATGACGTACTAAATGAAACATTAAAATTGGAAACCATAGGTTGTTTTGTTAACGTGAATGTTATGATTTCATGTGAAGGTTTCGTGGCGTTTTTGTCTCGTTAAAAACTGGGTCGTATGGGCTGTTTTGTGTGATGTTTGAACGAGGATGTAACGTGGTTCTAAACTTATTCTAGATTCGAGTTAGTTGGTGTTGGTTGTGTCGGTTGCTGCCTCGTTTAGTCCCCTCGCACTACTCCTATATTTTTTTTTGCCTCGCCAAGCCACGTTTTAGCTCGTTTAAAACTAGTCAACATGTGGGCTATATGTTCTCGTGTATGAGTGAGTTTAAAACCTGGAGTTAAATGCCGCGAGTGACATTGGTTGTGTCCTTGTGTTTTCCTCGCTAAAAATATTACCAAGAATGTGTTTTGTTTGTTGTCTTGTGTCTCGATGCGAATAAGTGTCACCAAGGTATGTCGACGTAGCTCGCGATCCTATAAGGACCTGTAAATAATCGTGAAATATAAGGACGAAATGAGCATGGGTATGAACGTAGTTTAAAGGTTTGATTTTTGTGTGATGTTATAAGGTTTCTGTCTCGTTAAAACATAGTGCGAGTCGATTCGGTTAAACTCCTTACATAGAAGATGAAAGCATGAATTCATGTCAAGTAAAAAGCATGTTACGTGAAACAATAAAATGAGAACTGCATGTGTTTCGAATGTAGAAGCAAGCATGTGCATAAGATAAAGACTCAATTGACACCTTTAACCCTCAACAATGAAAAGTTTACATGTTAGACCCCGAACCTTGCTATATAAACACTTTTAACCCTACACCATTATAATTGTCATTTTGATCATTAAATATTATTAAATTGTCAATTTTAATCTTAAAGTATTAAATTGCTATTTCGGGAAACATCCTAAATATGAAAAGTTACTAAAAGTAAAAAGAAACCTAAGTTATGAAATCAGATTTAAATGAGCTTGTAAATAATATGTGATTATTAAATTATATAGGTTCGGTGAAAAAGGAGTGACTTCCCGTTCTGTGTGATCCGCCTTTTATCAGTTGTCTATTTGAATAAGGTACAGATATTCTGAACCTTCTCACAGGTTTCTCATTATCTCTTTCATTTTTCTGATCTGTCAGCTTCTGTATTGATGCCATTGCTTTGATCCCCTTTACTTTAAACCTTTCATATGATTCCCTTTGTTATAATTCCTGATATGAACTTTGTTATGAAACTTGATTCTGAGCCATCTGTTATAAACCCTTTGAAATATAAACTTGTTATAACACTCTGATTCTGACATGATATCTGACTCTGAAATTTCCCTTGATACTTTACTCATTACCTTGTGACCTGAATATGCAAACCTCTGAATACCCTGAAGATTCATTTTGACATTTTAACTGAAATTGGAAACTTTCCTTAATGATATGAAAATGTTTTGAAAAGCTTTTGAGTACGATGTTATAAACAACACTAAAGGTTTTATGAAAATTTCTTTTAAAGACTATATGTATAAGAAGGTTTTACCAAACATCATTTTATGAAAGTCACTGAAAGATTATTTAAATACAAGTTAAATATGAAACCATTGAATTAAAATCTTTTCTATGAACCTATAAACCTTTTTGATTATGAACTTTTGATATGACCTATTGAACCTTGATTTAAACCTTATTCTAACCTGGTTATAAACTCTTGTTTTGAAACTTAATTTGAACTTTGATATAAGCATTAATCTGGTATACTATTTCTGAACCTGGACTTGAACATTGTTATAAACTCTGATATAAACCTATCTGATTTTTGAACCTTTGATATACACTTCTGTAACATCTGACATGGACCTTATAATCTGAACCTTTTGACATGACCCTCTGTTTATGACATGATACTTGACCTTTGACCCACGGTTTGATACCCGAGCCACCTCACTAGGCATGAGGGTTTGATGTCCATGTCATTGATGCACCGATGGCATGACTCTAGGGCAGGAGCGTGATGACCTGTTCCGTCCCTGACTTTATTTTATCTGGTGTGTATTGGTAGACTCTGGCCACCTGGGGCGTATGGATGCATCCTAGATTTGTTCTGTTTCTGTTATCTGTTTATATTATCTGTTTATATTATCTGTTATATCTCTGGTGACTGATGGTGTGTGCGATACACGTCTTTCACAACCTCTGGGAGCTAGCTACTCCATTTGATACATGAGGACACCCCTCATATTATCTGGTTACTGAGAGGACACCCCTCTGATTGATGATGATGGCATGGTTATATATATTATATCTCTGTTTCTGGGCTCGTGGTGGATTACTGTTTACCTTTACCATATACATTACTTACCTTTGACCATTATTATACCTTGCACTATTTCCTTTTTACCTTTACCTACTTATTATTCCCTATCCTTTATCCTTACTCCTTTATTTATCCTTTGATTCTTATTATATCTGCATGACATGTATTTCTGACACTCTGTACTATTCTTTATTACTGCTTTGTTACCGTTATATCTGTTCACTGAGCTCTCGTAGCTCAGCCGCATTTCTTTTCCTGCGGCAGGTTTTAGTAGGAAGTTGGGTATGAGTGGAGAGTACCATTGGACTTAGAAGACTACACTGTGATAGATATTTTGTTATAGAGATGACTAGAAGAATTTATATTTTCAGACTTAGTATTTATTCCTTTGTAATTTTGTATTTCCTTGTAATTTCTTGTAACCTTTGTATTCCTTTGTATTATTGAAGATGTATGCTTGTGTATGTTTCTGATATGTCACCATTGTTGTGACACTTATACCCTTGTCGGGTCGGGGCGTTACAATAACATAGTCGCCAATCCCGTTTATCTCCAATGTTGTAAGCTACTGTCTGTACTTGCTATATCATAAGAAGCACCATGGCCGATGCTCTTACTCCTCTCATAAAGCAGTTACTCGACCACCTCAATGATTTTTCAACGTATAATCCTTCATCTGTTGAAGCACTAGACTGCAAAAGATTAATACCTGGATCTTTTGATGGTCTCATGAGTCACCTCAGAAAGATGATTCTCGGGTATGAAAATGAAGAAGCTCATGGCCTTTTTAAAATAATGGAAACGGTGGCTAGCACAAATGCTTGGTACCCCTCTGGAAAAACAATGATGGATATCATTTTGGAAATCATTGAAGAACTTTGTAACATAAGATATGTATCGAATGTAGAAAGAGAAGATATTGCTGTGGGCTTCGATGAAGAAGTGGAAACACTACTTGATCAACTTACCGGAACGTCAGCAAAACAACTTCATGAAGAAGCTCATGGCCTTTTTAAAATAATGGAAACAGTGGCTAGCACAAATGCTTGGTACCCCTCTGGAAAAACAATGATGGATATCATTTTGGAAATCATTGAAGAACTTTGTAACATAAGATATGTATCGAATGTAGAAAGAGAAGAAATTGTTGTGGGCTTCGATGAAGAAGTGGAAACACTACTTGATCAACTTACCGGAACGTCAGCAAAACAACTTCAGGTTATTTCGATTGTGGGAACACCTGGTCTTGGTAAGACAACTTTAGCTAGATATCTATACAACCATCCATTAATCGAGTATACTTTTGACATTCGGGCATGGACTTGTGTTTCTCAAGTATATATAAAGAGGAACCTCTTACTCGACATATTAAGCTCTTTTAGCACTGTTGGTACAGATGAGATATATAAAATGAGCGACGAGCTATTGGGGGAAAAGTTGTATAGGTTTTTAAAAGATCGTCAATATTTGGTGGTGTTGGATGATATATGGGATAGTAAGGCGTGGAATGAGCTCAAATGGTTAGATACCTGGTGGAGTCAAATTGCTGAGAGTCAAAGCTCGCTTATGGTTCGTGATCCAAATCAATGCATGGACTCGTTGGCTTTAAGCTACAATCTTTTTCCTTGTGAATTGTTACAATGTTTTCTATTTCTTGGAGTATTTCCTGAGGACTATGACATCCCGGTAACAAAGCTGATATGCCTGTGGGTTGCTCAAGGATTCATACATGAAACCGGAAGCAACAGTTTGGAGGATGTTGTAGAGGATTTCTTGATGAATTTGTTAGCTTTAAAGTTTTGTCATATGTGGGAATTGCACTTCTTTCTTTGTACAAGGACTAGTTTAGACATTATGACTAAGTTAGCTTTGTATTCTTGTAATAAATACCCTCCTATGTCATATGTGGGAATTGCACTTCTTTCTTTGTACAAGGACTAGTTTAGACATTATGACTAAGTTAGCTTTGTATTCTTGTAATAAATACCCTCCTATGTCAACACTAGGAGGGTTGGGGATTCATTGTAACACATGAGGTGTGTGTGTTTTCTAGACTCTCTCTCTAGAAAACATACACACCTCGACACCCAATCAATAAAGTTCTATAATGTTTAATCTTTAGATCGTGTTTCCCCCACCTCCCAAACGTGAATCTTGGTCACTACAATTGGTATCATGAGCGAACCTGGGTGAAACGTGGTGCTTTTTGAGGTAAAAATGTGATTTTTGGTGTGTTCTATCTTGTTTGTGTTCGATTTATGTTAAAAAGAACCCAACTATTGCGTTTTTGTGTCATAAAAACGTGATCTTTTGGTGTTTTTCTTGGACTTCGTACACAAAATCAAGGGTAAAGGTAGTGTTTGTTTGTGATTTAACATGTTGGGTTGTGAAGGTTTCCTAGTTTTTCACTCAAATCTTGGTTTGAAAGATCAAATCGTTGGTTTGTTCTTGGTCCCTAGATTGACAATCATCAATAAATCTTGGATAAGATTTGTTTTTGGATTATAATTCATTATTTTAGTCCTTGAATTATTGATGTGTAAGGTTGGTGAAAATTAGTGAAAGTTGACAGTGAGCATGGGCAAAGTATGGAAAGCATGGGCATGTAAGAAAAAGGACAAAAAGTTAGTACTTTCTGCAGTCTTTCGAAATTCAGAAAGTCAAACAAGTTTCGAAATTGCTCACTTTCGAAATTGCCTAAGTTCTTCGCAATTCGCCACGGAATATCGCAATCTTGTATAAGATTTGCGATAGAAACATTTCGAAATTGCTATAGGCTTTCTGAATTGCACAACTGTCTCGCAATTGCAAACACTCTCGCAATTCAAGTTGGTCTCGCATTTGGAACTGGTTTCGCAATTCAGCGTGTTCTCGCAATTGATGATGGCTTTCGCAATTCAACAATCTTTCGCAATTAGACCTTCCTTTCGCAATTGATCCTTCATCTCGCAATTGAAAAAAAAAGTATTTTGGCGGGAAAACTTGAGTAAAAATTAATTCGGAGGAGAGACTTAACGGTCCATTTTTACGCGAGATTCAAATTCTGATACAAGAGTGAAAATTTTGGCCTGAAATTTAAATTTTTTGGCCAAAATTCGAATTTTTCGGGGAATTTTTGGCGTAAAAATTTCTTAAACTTAAATTTTTCCAGCATCATTAGAATGTCATTTTATGGCATATTTCACACCAAAATCACAAATGATATTATCGGACCTCACCTTCAAAATCACCACGTATAGCCGAAAAGATCCTGGTCAAGATTCACAATCAAATGACAATGGTTAAATTATCAGTTGTGGCTACAAGGATGATGATTCATTATTACCTATTTGAAGTTGAAGTGGAATATCACAGGTACGTGTACTTAGTATCTTGAAGATATCGAGGTTGGTTGGATGCATGATTCTTCGAGATCCTTGCTCGATCTTAAACGGCTCACAGAGCATTCAATGATTAAGTCTTGGGTTATCTAGTTTTCATAGGTCAAGGGGTGGATGGACGAAGACCTAATTAACTATCACTTAAAGGAGATACGTTGTAGTACTCAGTGGCACACAAAGATGTGGATAATTCAAGATGTGTTCATATACTGTTAAGGAAGGATGGATGGGTATATGAAACGACCTATGCTTTAAGGAGTTACGTTGTAGTGCTCAGTATAGGTTCTTAGTCATACAACAGTGCAAGTTTAAGTCACAAGTTTGGGTTATTCTACTTCAGTCTTAAATTCGTCATAGTGGGTTTTCTCCATCAGTAGTCACTACATGAAGCCGTTGTTTTTGATACACGAGGTTAGATTGGGTATATCGACATCTTCTCACGGACTGATATGATTCCTGATAAAGGGTGATGAACTCAAATAAGTACATTTTATTACTATCATTTATCCTATTAAATTGACTTGTTTTACTATATTATGTATGAGGATTGATACTTAATCGTTTACTTTTGTAATTCTCAGGTAAAAACAAGCATTTGGTGAAACTTAGCGATTTTGGACTGATTATGGAGCAAAACATGCATAAAGTAAAGAGTCTACTGAAATGAAGAAGATCAAGACTAATCTGCTCCAGATGCGCCGCATCTCACTCATGACATGCGCCGCATCTCTATCAAGATATCACCAGATACGATCCAAGATACAAGAGGACATGCGCCGCATCTAATCATGGAGTTACGCCGCATCTTCTGGCGGTGTACGAATATTCCTGAATATTATAATCTTGGACCCCACGCGAAGTTAAGTACATGCGCCGCATCTACTTAGTAGATGCGCCGCATCTTCCCTCAGACAGAAACTATAAATACCCCAAGACCAGACGAATTTCGTACGCATTATAATATAACCTAAGTCCGAACAGGAGAAACAAAGGACGAATTCAGTCAAGGAGGCAGCACAAGACACACCCAAATCAAAGATACAAGAGCTGTAAGAAGGTGCTGCATGTGTTTAATTCATTAAGTAGTTTTGTTTTATTGTGTTAGCAAACTTTAATTCATCAGGATTGGTGGCTTGTGTAATGTGACAACGAAAGATTGCACTCCCTTTAATACTTGCTTTCCCATCAATTAAAGTTTATATGTTGATGTCTTTGGTTACTACTTATTAGTGCATTGATAACCTCTGTGTTTATTAGTGGCTTGCGGGTATTTGACTGCGGGACATAATGTGGCTCCCACGGTTATTACTAAATTGATCACTTAGGAATAACTTTTAGACATAAGTAATCATTAAGGGTTTACTCGCCGATAAGATTAGGACCAACGAGAAAGGGTTAACTACATACACTTCATATAAAGCTATCAATAAAACAAGTGACAATCTACTTAATCATAAGGACAGCCCTCTTATTGTCTCGAGTATCTATCTGTGTACGTGTGTGCTACTTGCTGATTCGTGCCTATTGGTTTATTTTATTATTTAATTGCAAACAAACCGTGCCAGTCTCTCAGGCTGAAACCCCATTGCGTTAGGATATTAAAATACTGATTAGAATAACGAGATAATACGTTCCACTCTTAGTGATCGACACTCTACTTACCATTATATTCATACTGACCGGGTACACTGCTCGTTAAGTGTGTGTGTTATTGATAAGTCGGCTAAATATAAATTTAAAACTTGAGTAGGCATTAAAACTGCCAAAACTTTACTCCAACGCACGCTCATCAAGTTTTTGGCGCCGCTGCCGGGGAGTGAATTGTTATTATCTGTTAATTTGATTAGTATTTTAATTAGGTTTTTCTTTTTATTAGATTAATTGCATCATTGTACTATTTTGCATATTTGTTGTATTGTGTGTTAATTGTTTTCTTTTATTTTTGTGTGTTTTATTTTCGTTGTGTGTTTAATTTTTGTTTTTATTTTTCGTATTTTTCTGTTCTGCTATCGTTGTACTGTGCTAAATCAAACGATACGGCGCATCTGATCTCTCAGATACGGCGTATTGCGTTTAATTTTTTTTAATACAACGCGTTTAATTAATTCGATACGACGCATCTTTTCCCCAAGATACGGCGTATCTGTTTTTAATAAAAAAAAAATTTCTAAACGTTAACGCCATACGACGCATCTGCTTTCGTAGATACGGCGTATCTATTATTTTAATTAAAAACAGTTTGCGAATTATTAAACAGATACGACGCATCGATTTATATCGATACGGCGCATCTTTCTGAATCAAAAATCGATATTTATTTTTAAACGTAACGAAAATACGGCGCATTAACTTTCGTTAATACGACGCATTTAATTTTAATTAGATAAGCTGATTTTTGATTATTTAATCCGATACGGCGCATTCATAAATTCTAAGCGGCGTATCTATTTTCTGAATAAAGTCTGATTTAATTTTAACGTATTAAGATACGGCGTATCCAACTCTTTGGATACGGCGCATCGTCTGCAGATATCAGCTATTTGTATTCTTATATCCGTTTCTATATTCATTAATTTCTCTTCTAGCGAACAAATCCTACTGATGATTTTACCTTGGATGACAGATTTTGCTATGGAAGACATGTCAGTTAACGGATATCTTGCTAAGGAATGCTTGTTTTCAGATTCATTCAATGTACTCATGATCGATGCAGATTTATTCTCTTGGGAGACTCCTCTTGAAGCTGCTTTTAAGGAATTCATGCGTTTATGCAACATTGACAAGGAGGTATTCTCTTATGATGTATTTGTGAGGTACACTGGAGAAGAATTGTCGCTCTTATGGCCTATCATTGAAGCCGAAGGATTGAACTGGACTACTATCGAAGAAGATGATGGGAAATTCTATCTTGCATACATGGACTCAAGCAACAACAGCTGTGGTGAAGGCGATGCCCAAATCTCTTACATGCCTTATTCCGAACAGTACTGGGGATTGAATGAGAACTATCAGGATAATGACATGAATTATGCTTTGGCGGAGTTACTATTTCATGGCAGATTGGTAAGATTGATAGACCTCTCCCTCAATGATTGGCTAGAACTCAAATATGGTAGTCCGGAATTTGCCCCTACAAATGAAGTCAAGGAGATTATGACTTCATGGTTGACTCGGAGTTTTAAGAAGCAATTTAACGAGTTCATGGAGATAAAAAAGAATATGATTGGAAAGGTTTGCTTTGACGTTAACCACGATCCTCACGATGTTGATTTTTCAGATTGGTTGGCTAGTAAGTTTAATAACCATAAGAGCATGGATCGTGCTACTAAGGATGCATTATGGGTATATTGGATGAGAGGAGAAGACGAAGAAGTAGAAAGCAATTATGGGTCGTCACTTCATGATTCAACAATCAATGAGGGCATTGAAGAACTTTTCAGAATTGACATTGATGTGTTCGATTATGAGACACCCTTGTGCAAGCAGTTCAAGGAATTTAACTACCTTCTTCAAGTCGACGATGATGTGCTTACTGGAGATCTACCAGGATTTAAGACTTATGACGATTTCAAAAAACACCTGGTACTATGAATGGAATGACCAAGTACCATGGGTTTGGGATAAACCATGGGAATTTGCGCACATTAATCACACTTGTACACCCTTCGTTTTCAAGGACGGGAGTAGTGTTTGGCCGACCTGCGATTATAAAAGTGACGGAACCTGTAATGGGGGAAGTATAATTGGGATGAAACGGGTTGGAAACGATGTAACCTTTGAAGATTATGAGTGGTATTATAATGTTGAAGACTGCCCACAAAAATCGGAGGCTTTACAAGAAAAGGGCAGAATTGAACGCTTGAAAGGACTTAAGGGGACATCGGATACTACTTTCTGGGAATGGGTGCATATACAGTTTGATGATTTCACAAAGCTTAGTCGTCGGTTACAATATGATTTGGAAAGAGAATGGGAGGCGATTCAAGACGATTATAATAATGAGTCGTTGATTGAAGAACTAGATGATTATTTGATTAAGGATCCTTATTTTAAGTTTGTTGATAAAGACGAGGAAGAGTTCACCAAAAGAAAGTGTCAACTACTTGGGATTCCTTACAATGAGCCACCCATGATTATTTCTGAAAAATTTAAAATCATCAAATATTCTTTGGGTCCTAATGAAGAATATACTGCGGTGAAGACAAAGAGTTATACTAGATTAAGTCGAACGGAGGAAAACGTCGCAGAGATATACGGGAACATCTTTCGGATGAAGGACGAAGGATGGACCGTGACAAGGACTTATTGCTGAGCTGAACGTGAGTCTAACTTGAAGACTCTGGAATAAAGACAAGTGCTTACCGGGAGACAACCCGGAAAACTTTTATTATTCTGTTTGTGTCGAGTCAGTCAGGCCCGCATGAGGATACGGCGCATCTCAATTCTGAGATGCGACGCATCTCCTGCAATGGTCATATCTTATTTTATTTTTCTGCATTTTTATTTTCGACTTTAAAACTTTTTATCAGTTTATTTTTAATGCGGCGCATCCCTGGTTAAGGATGCGGCGCATCTTTATTCTGATCCGTATTTATTCCAGGCTCGATACGGCGTATCTTCTTCCATAAGATACGGCGCATCGACTGACCTGATGATTTTCAGTTTTAATTTTTAAGTTTTATTTTTATCTAACTACTAATGTATTATGCAAGTTGAACCTTTCTTATCTTAGGTGTGTTTTAAAGCATTGGTGGTATTATAGTTTCCTGGATTTTCTGTGGATACATCAAGTATGAAGCTTTAACGTTCTAATCCACAAGAAGATGATTTTTGCTCTTATACTAATGGAGGATCATACCGAGCAAATCTCAGGGGAGTTTTTCTGTTCTAATTCTTTTATTTTCCAGTTTTTAACCTTTTATACAAACAACGAGGACGTTGTTTAACTTAAGTGGGGGGATTGGAGAATTAGAACACTTAACAATTACTTGTCCTAAACTTTTTCAAAAATTATGCTTAAAATGTGCTTAATATATCAAACTTAATTTTTTTTTTTTTTTTAGCATGTTTTTGTTTAAGATCTAAGTTGCATAGCTGCACACATGACGTTATTTTCAAAAATTGTGATTTTTCAAAATTCACAAATCTATGAGTGTGCCGGTGACTTGTAAACTTTAGAACTTGGCTTGTATACTATTCGAGACCACCATAATGAGTATTATTTATATAATTGGAATGACTTGTCTAAATTGGTAAAATTCTAGGATTACACCCAAATAGCCTTTATATGTTATGTGTTATTAACTAACTACACTGGTTAGTTAACCTCCGTATAAACCCTTTTGTTACTCTCATTTTTAGAGTAAGACACCCCTAGAAAAACCCTCAGAGCCATTCCTTTCGTTTCTTACACCTATGTTTAAAATGTTTCGTTACACCCTTACACCTTAGCCTACCCTGTAGATTAGAATCCGTGGTTGGTTAATTGCTATAGGCAAAGTGTGTTTCCTTACATTACCTGTTTTCGCGTGCGTAATTCATTATCTTTGGTTAGGTCGGGAAAATGCACAATGCAATTGGAGTGAAAGTAAATATTGTATATCTTTGAGTTTATTTTTCGTGTGTTTACTACTTTCACTATTACCATTATTTCTGAAGTTATGAAAAGTATGGAAAAATTATCCAGAATTATCATTATAGTGATGTGGTGAAATTTTACACATCTATGTTTAAAAAAAAAAAAAAAAAAAAAAAAAAAAAAAAAAAAAAAAAAAATCGAAAAAATAAGAAAAGAAAAAGAAAGAAAGAAAAGTTGGAAGTTAGTTTTAAACCAACTTATGTAAAGTTATGTAAGTGGTCGATATCACCACTATTTGTTGTACTATATCTATGGATTGAATGGGAATTGGCAGTTATGGGAACGCCAATTAAGGTTTATTCTTTGATTAAGATCTTGTTGAGTATAATTCGTGTCTACCTAAAGCGTGTGTTTCAAGTGTTAAAGCGTGAGTTATTCTATGATATGAGTCTTATTCATGGGATGGTTGGGATAGTGATTAACCACACTTAGGATTTTAATTTATTTGTTTTGTTTATTTTTATTTTTACACCAATTTATATCCCAAATGTTATCCATGCCCTTCATTATTCTTTATCCAACCAAACCTTTGATTTATTGAGATTAGGGATTTGAGCAATCTTAAGTATCGTAGTCGTGGATTCGGCTATGTATTTATGATTTTGTCGCCCTTTTTGATTTATTATTATTGGTAAAGTTTGGACCTATCTTTAGCCTATTCGAGTTAAGGATTTGAGCAATTGCAAGTATCGTGTTCGTGGATTCGATCATGTATTTGTGATTTTGTCGCCTTTTCTGGAATTTGAGATCGATAGTGAAAGAGAATAATTAACCCTTAAGCCTAAAAACCCTTTTTACCGCTTTAGACTTGTTATTCCTTAGCTTTAGTGGTGGAGATGTGTATACTTGCCAAGCTTATGATAGAATATTCGTCACGACTGGACAGTTAAACGATTAGATTTGCTTTTATCGACTTATTTTATTTTACTTCTAATTCGTTAAGTGTTTAGTTGTGTGATTATGAAATAAACGAATACATGCTTGATATAAAAATAAATCCTAACATCTTTTAGGATACATTTTCATAAAAGAAATTCTAAGGTTTACTTGGGGACAAGTAAAGTTCAAGTGGGGGGATATTTGATGAACTCAAATAAGTACATTTTATTACTATCATTTATCCTATTAAATTGACTTGTTTTACTATATTATGTATGAGGATTGATACTTAATCGTTTACTTTTGTAATTCTCAGGTAAAAACAAGCATTTGGTGAAACTTAGCGATTTTGGACTGATTATGGAGCAAAACATGCATAAAGTAAAGAGTCTACTGAAATGAAGAAGATCAAGACTAATCTGCTCCAGATGCGCCGCATCTCACTCATGACATGCGCCGCATCTCTATCAAGATATCACCAGATACGATCCAAGATACAAGAGGACATGCGCCGCATCTAATCATGGAGTTACGCCGCATCTTCTGGCGGTGTACGAATATTCCTGAATATTATAATCTTGGACCCCACGCGAAGTTAAGTACATGCGCCGCATCTACTTAGTAGATGCGCCGCATCTTCCCTCAGACAGAAACTATAAATACCCCAAGACCAGACGAATTTCGTACGCATTATAATATAACCTAAGTCCGAACAGGAGAAACAAAGGACGAATTCAGTCAAGGAGGCAGCACAAGACACACCCAAATCAAAGATACAAGAGCTGTAAGAAGGTGCTGCATGTGTTTAATTCATTAAGTAGTTTTGTTTTATTGTGTTAGCAAACTTTAATTCATCAGGATTGGTGGCTTGTGTAATGTGACAACGAAAGATTGCACTCCCTTTAATACTTGCTTTCCCATCAATTAAAGTTTATATGTTGATGTCTTTGGTTACTACTTATTAGTGCATTGATAACCTCTGTGTTTATTAGTGGCTTGCGGGCATTTGACTGCGGGACATAATGTGGCTCCCACGGTTATTACTAAATTGATCACTTAGGAATAACTTTTAGACATAAGTAATCATTAAGGGTTTACTCGCCGATAAGATTAGGACCAACGAGAAAGGGTTAACTACATACACTTCATATAAAGCTATCAATAAAACAAGTGACAATCTACTTAATCATAAGGACAGCCCTCTTATTGTCTCGAGTATCTATCTGTGTACGTGTGTGCTACTTGCTGATTCGTGCCTATTGGTTTATTTTATTATTTAATTGCAAACAAACCGTGCCAGTCTCTCAGGCTGAAACCCCATTGCGTTAGGATATTAAAATACTGATTAGAATAACGAGATAATACGTTCCACTCTTAGTGATCGACACTCTACTTACCATTATATTCATACTGACCGGGTACACTGCTCGTTAAGTGTGTGTGTTATTGATAAGTCGGCTAAATATAAATTTAAAACTTGAGTAGGCATTAAAACTGCCAAAACTTTACTCCAACGCACGCTCATCAAAGGGCTTCCAGTTTGTATTTCACGTACACAACATTATGCTGATTCCGATGAATCGTAATCATCAGGGGAGAGAAATGTGTACATCGATGACGTAACTGGGATGCATTTCAAGTTTTACGAGTTGCTGATGGTTTTTGATCGAGAAAAGATGGCTACAAAAATGTTGCGACTTCAATCCTCATCATAAAAGCGGTTTTTATCACTGTGATAAAAATGGTACTTCATCGACAAAGGGGTTTTTCGCAATTGAAGTGTTTTGCAATTGTTTCTCGGACAAAGACTATCGCATTTTGTGAGATGAAGATGTTGATACTTCATTCCCCCGAACAGATTCAGGGCACTCATGAAATGAGGTTGTCAGTTTGGGGGAGAGCACTAATTAGGGGAGAGCACTCAGGGCACTCTGAATTAAACCCTAATTAGATTTGCTCACATGGTTCGTCTGCAAGTAAAGAAATGAAAGCTGAGAAGATTTTGCAAGCTGAACGAAGTAATGATGTTTGAAGACTATTCTCTGTGATTATGGTTTATATTTTACTTGTAGGGAACATTGTAAGCAATTCCCATATGACATCACTTTGGGGAGAGATTGTTAGCTTTAAAGTTTTGTCATATGTGGGAATTGCACTTCTTTCTTTGTACAAGGACTAGTTTAGACATTATGACTAAGTTAGCTTTGTATTCTTGTAATAAATACCCTCGTATGTCAACACTAGGAGGGTTGGGATTCATTGTAACATATGAGTTGTGTGTTTTCTAGACTCTCTCTAGAAAACATACACACCTCGACGTGAATCTAGGTCACTACAGAATTTAATACAGAGGAGTCTGTTGATGACTGCCAAAATAAGGGCAGATGGTCAAATTAAAGCATGTCGGATACATGATCTGTTGCGGGATTTATGCTTGAGAAAAGCCGAGGAGGAACATTTTTCCTCACACATATACTCATATGCTCGTGCTCCTGTTGCTGCATTACCCTCCCACTCTGGTTTTTGTTATCCATTTGAGTTGGGCAAAGTTCTTCAAGAAGGCGGATCGATGCTTAGTGAAACATACAGAACCCTTAGGATTCTCGATATGGAGTCTGTTCCTGTCTCCATGTTTCCTTCAGATGTAACAGATCTCGTTAATTTGAGATACTTGGCCATTCAAGCTCATGATGGAAGTCCCCAACCATCAATATCAAGCCTTATCAACCTGCAAACGCTGATAATATCGTCGAGGGATAATATACTTCTACCGAAAACAATATGGGATATGATAATTCTAAGGCACTTGTATATCAAATCAAGGGAAAATCTTATCGACGAGCCGTCTTCTGTACAAGTGAAAGAGGACGATGGTTGCCCCAGTGGGTTGGCTAGCCTGCAAATTTGACCCAAGTATGTCCTCAGTCTTGAGTGAATTTATCTTCAAGAATTCCCAATCTTAAAAAGCGCGGTTTTTGTGGACCCTTGATTTCAACCCAAGGTGATATCGAATTCCCAAACACACAATCTTTAAAGCATCTTCAAAAATTGAAGTTATTGAATACAATTCTCTACCATGAACCAACAAGGTCGTGTGATTGTCGTATGTTTCCTGAAACACTCAAGAAACTGACGTTATCAAATATAGGGTTGAATTGGGCACAGATATGGACCTTTGTTGGTCTACCTAATCTTGAGGTTCTTAAATTAAAATCCCATGCGTGCATTGGAGAAGAGTGGGGTGCGAGCGATGATAAACAATTTGAGAGACTAAAGGTCTTGAAATTGCATGATTTGGAGTTATTTCAATGGGAATTTCGGAATAATAACTTCCCAGGACTTCGACATTTAGTGGTTCGTCGTTGCTTAAAACTTAACAGTATCCCCTAGGATTTAGGAAAGATTTGGACACTGGAGGTTATTGAGGTAAGTGGGTGCAGTAGCTCTGCACTGGAATCGCATAGAAATCCAGAAAGAGCAACAGAGCCTAGGCAACGATTTCTTGAAAGTCTATACCGACAATAAACATCACACTGGTAAGTTTTTGCGAGGCTATGTATAAATGCTATAAAATTCAGTAGATACCTTGCAAACTGTTTAATCTTTATGACGAAATAAAAGATGCTTATGGCGAGATATAAAAGATGCGTAAACAGCCCAAGTTAGTCATGTGCTGAAAATTTAAACTCATTCAATTTTTCTTTGATGTTGGCTTTCTTTTATTTTCTAACATCAGTCTGTAATGATTTTATTATTTTGCAGATGAGCATTGGATCAAGTTTGGAAATCAAATAAATGGATATTGCGGAACTTTAAATAGCTCGTGAAAGATGGTTTGCAGGTTCTTATGCTACATATAAGGCCGTATCATGATAATATATACAAAAACATGAATTGTTTAGGTGATCAAATAAGGCCGTATTTGTATCTTTCTTTAAGAAAATATTATGACTGATTATATATTTATATGTGATATAATGTTAAATGTATAAATTTGCCTTATTGTGACTGTAGAATAAGCATGCGATCTTTGGCCTGCATGACTTTGTTGTGTGTTTCTGGACTGATCAGAATACTACTTTCCCAATATTGAGCTTATGCATTTTGGTTCATACTTTGAAAACCATATCATTATGTTAGTACAGTTAATTGAAGGACTGACTTATACACGGCATTAGACAGAAAGAACAAGGTCAGTCACTCGAACTGATGGAACGATTTATCATAGTCTAAATGGATGAACATATTGGGTTTTAAAATGACTCTTTGGTAACTCACGCTTTATCAGTCACTCGAACAGATGAACATAAGGTGATCAAGTAAGGTAGTGTTGGTTGCTTGATTAAAAGTACATTTTGAGATTTTGTTATGCTAACATTTTGCTTTTGAAATGCTTAATGAACATGATAGTTTCTCATTAAGTATCCTGATAGGAAGTTTTTATTTTTGTATGGTGATTTCCTGGTTTCATTTATCCGTCAACAAGTTAATAACAGATGGACTTGTGTATTGCTGTCGTAACTCGTATGCATATATGTTTGTGGATAAGGGAACGAAGTTGGAAAACACGTTTACGGGATTTAGGCTAAAAATATATATTTATTACAATACAGTAACAACAGGGTAAAATTGTGACACCCAAGACTAAAAAGTCTATATAAGGCATTACCAAAACATTAGCTGATGTACAAACACTGAAGCAACAAATATGAAAATCCAGACTAAGATATGATTATTACACAAACAAAACCTCTTAACATCACTTAGTAACATCCATTAGAGCTCAAGTTTGAGTGTCTTGATCCGGGGGGAAGACAAGAAGCCTAAAATTCTTTTGAATCAAACGGGCAGAAGCAATAGCTTTACGCGAAGTCCAAGACAACTCCATAACCTCAAGAGTTTCTATATCCCCTAAACCAGAAGGCAACTCAACAAGCTGTTCACAATGCTTCAAACTAATTTGTTGGAGTTGAGGAAATTGATGACCTGCAGCCTCCCAATGCACCAAATCTGTCTTCCCAATTTGAAGAACTCTTAGCCGAACAAAACTTCCATCGGGTGTCTTCCATATTTCACCCACAAACGCATTGTCTCCCAACTTAAGAACCTCAAGACCTGGCAACTTCCCAAGAACTGACATGTCTTCCCAACCAAGCATCGTGTCAGATATAGTAAGTTTCTTTAGTTTTGGTGGGAACTTATACCATTCGGGTAGACCATGTAACTTACCCTCTAGTGGTGGAAGTGGGTATGTGTCGTTCAGTAATTTCAGTTTTTCGAGGTGACTTAATTTTGCAATGTTATCAAACTTACAACTACCCTTTTTGTCTTCCAAAAGTGTCATCAACTTCCCACGAACGCCTAGTTTTTGTAGATTAGGCGTCCGAGTTAAGATCACGTCAGTACAACTATTTGGTGACACTTTAGACATGGTTTTAAGATTTTCATTCACCAAGGGATCTTTAGCACTCTTCCGTGACTTTGAAGATGGGGTCGGCAAATCACTAGCTGCACTTGTGTAAACATGCCTCAACTGTAACAGCTTCCAGAGATCTGCTTGAACATCAATGTTACGAGAATTTGTCTCTACAATAAGTGTTTGTAGGTTCCAAAGATTCGAGATGGCTGCTGGAAGAACCTTAAAAGTCCCTAATAATGCAATGTACCTTAAATGAACGAGTTGGATGCTAGGGAAACGAGGGAAACTAATTGGCCGGACATCCAAAACTCTAAGCAAACTAAATGCCCCCGGAAAATATGTTATGAGATCCGGACGTAAGACGGTTTCTTCTTTCCCATAGGACAAGAATGACCGAATGTGTGAAGAATTAGGTTTTGAAGACACATAATCTGAAACCCGAGAATGGACAGAAACACGCCGAAAGACATTAGGATCGACTGATATATAGGAAGATGGCTCGTTACCTTTGATTTCCTTGAAGAAATTTTCTTCTTCGGCTTGTTTTACACACAAATCATGCAACATATCATGAACTCGACATGTTTTAATCCCACCATTAGCCCTTCTTTTCTCAACCAAAACCAGGTTCCTGTCCACAAGATCCTGCAAGTTCTCTTCCGCCATTTCTTCTGCACTAGCATCTCCAATTCGCTGAATAAACCCTTCAGCGACCCATATATGAATCAATTTCCACACGGGTATTTCAAAATCTTCTGGAAAGACACCAAAATAGAGGAAACAAGCTTTCAAATCGTACGGTAAATGGTTATAACTCAGTGCTAATACATCCATACATTGCTCTGGCTCCATAGCTACATAAGTATTGACCTTCTCCTCTACTCGTTCCCACCAACTACGCGTTTTATCTTTCTTTTTTAAAATCCCAGCAATCACAACAATGGCAAGAGGTAACCCATAGCACTTTCTTGCAATTTGCTTGCTTAAATCCTCCAATTCTTTGGTGCAACGGGTTCCTTTAGGGAAAACTTTCTTCTCTAAAAGCTCCCAACTTTCATCATCTGTAAGAAACCGAAGCTGATAAGGAGGTAGACTCGTGTTAGCATGTATCGCCACATCTTTGTTTCGACTAGTTAACAAGATCCTACTCCCATTTTTTGTGTTAGGAAACACCATCTTCAAATCATCCCATGTTTTTTTCGTCCAAACATCATCTAACACAATAAGATACTTCCCATCTTTCAACTGCCTACACAGTTCATCCGCAATAGTATCAACACTCCACTGTGACGTATCCTTGTTTTCACGTGTAACATCATACAAAATCTTGAGAAACACTTCCCTTCTACTATAAACTTGCGAAACATAAACCCAAGAACGAATATAAAACTCATACTGAATCGACGGATCATTATAAACTTTCTTAACAAGAGTCGTTTTCCCTAAACCGCCCATACCAACAATTGACATCACCTCAAGCTCATCTGTCTCATCCTTAAGCCACCCAGCAACTTTTTCTGCTTCTTCATCAAACCCCACAACATTATCCTCCTCAACAGACGGAGGACACCTTATAAATGACTCACTCTTATTAAAAACCTCGTTTGCAAACAGCTTATTATCATATATCTCCTTAACACGTCCCCTTATATCCTCAATCTCCTTACCCACACTTCTAAGCTTCATGGGATAGTCTACAATATGAAGGGCTTTTTCAATATTGGTTCTTGACTTATGGACAGATGCATAGAACACATACATGTCAACAATGTCTTCGGCTTTATATACTTCTATTCTAATTCGTCGAACGAGTTCCTTAACTACAGCATGTTTGCTCCTGCTCTCGGTTGTTTCTTTCACGAAAGCTGCTAGTAGTCTAAGATCGTTGCATAACGAGTCGACTTGGTCTTTGACAGTTGAGATCAAATGGGCGTTGTAGACTAATAGTTGTTTTAGATTACCTAGTAGGAATTCTACTGCTGCATCAGCCATTTTTACGTATCAAAGTTTTTTTTTGCTGGTTCAAATGATTTGATATTGGTAACAAAATGTTATAATTTGGAATTTGGAATGGAATAATTTTTTGGCTTGTAGGAAAATTGGTAGCAATTTCTTGGCAAATTCATTTGATAGTTGACTCTATAGTTATAGTCGTTGATAAAGTCGTTTAAAATATTAAACCGTGTTCTTTTTTCAGAAATACAGTAATTGTTGTATTGTTATATCCTGTTTGAACATTATAATAATTGGGCCATTGGGCAATTTTATTATACTAATACTAACTTCATCCATATGTTTAAAATTGGACAGATCGTCGTAACATAGTTTGACTTGATTGTTGGGCCCGGCCCAAAACTCATCATTTAGAATTTCGAACTTATTTAGTTATTTTACAAGCTTACGAGAATGACGACGATCGCCGCGTTGCGGGCGTGCCTGTTATTTTGGCAATGTTTCGGGCGATTCAAAAATAATGAGAATATAATATTTATAAAGTTAATAATACTGAAGTTTTAGTTTATTAATAACATTCTATTTTTTAGCTGGTGAACTTTTAGTTTTTTTTTTGTTTTTTAGTATCTAATATTTATGTGTCTCTGCAGTCTATTGCCTTTATTGCATGGGAAATAAAACTCATAGATACACTGTTCTAGTTCAGTTTATCTAACAGTTGTGCTCTTTTGTATTTGAATGCATTTATTGTAGGAGAAGTTCAAGTGGAACCGATACTGTTCCAATTTCGTTCTATCATTTCTTTTTGTCAGCCTATATAATGAGTAAATTGTTTATCATATTTCTTTATCTACTATTAAAATCTAGAAGTCTTCCATCAATTATCTTAAATCCGAATTAGATAATGGCGTCTCTTCCACATATCGAACAACTTAAGGAAGCTTGTGGATCAGATCGTCTTGAAGATTGTTTTAGGTGTTTGTTTGGTCAGGAGAGGGTGGAGCTTGAGGTGCGTATTCAACGTATTGGTGAAATATGTGATGAGCTTCGCACGGCTGCTGAGAACCGTGGAGCGTTGACTGCTGAGACCAAAACTTTGAGTCCATTTCATGAAGTAGCTGGAGATGTGATTGAGGCGATGGATGAAACGGCGGATAGAGAGGCTAGGATGCTAGCTGGTTTGGTTGCTGTGCTTGATATTGCAAGAGAAGGAAGGGCTGAGAAGGACCATCACATCTTTGTCATGGATCTTCATGATTAGTGTGTTCCAAATGTTACTGGGTTGGTATCTTTTGTTATGATGTTTATGTTTTATGATGTTTATATTTTAAGTATGTGTAAGTCTTTGGACAAATTTTGGAAAGGCATTGTATATGCCTGTATGTATATATCAATGGTTTTAAGTTTTATTTATAAATATAAGTAATTAATCTAAACTTGATATATGGTGTTATTTATAAGATTGTAAGTACTACGCAATGAGGAATGCTGGTTCCTTTCTATGGTTCTTAAATTATATGGAAAGATCATAGATTATAAATGCGAAAACTTTCTGTGGATTCTTTGAAATCGGACCAGTTAAGTGTATTTATGAGTGCATTTTTATATGCTCGCATTGTCGGATAAAGTAGATTGCGTAGGCGTACTCTTGATTGTATAATTGCTCTGTCATAATGTTTCTTAAGAATAATGTGTAAATCATTGATATTTACATAAGTTAAAACTGATATGGGATAACTTTCGTTGACTTAAGCTTTTTATATCTTACAAATGTTAAACTTATGCGTATATAGGCATTGCACAAAATACAAAATAACCTGACTGTCGTTGGTACTAAGTAGTAGCCATAGATATTTACATAAGCTATTATTTTTAAAACATGTGTAAGTATTGCATAGCTACGTAGATTATCTTAACTACATATAATGTAAAAATGGTCAAAGGTGAAAAGTGGAATAGTCAATGTTTGTGAAATGTTGAAAATAGTTATATAAGGAAATTTACAATGCCATTTAAGATAGAAAGAATGCACCATGATACTTGCAAACGTGAAGGAAAGTCTGACTTCTTATTCTACACGCCTAATGCTAAAACTTTGAAAGTGAAAACTTAAATGTATAAAAGGAAATGAAAGGCTGGACACGGCATGATACTTGCCTAAATATTTTTGAAAGATACACATAATTGTCAAACTTTACTAATTTCTTTCCACTATTCATATCTATGACTAATTTATTTCAAACTTTACTAAATTAGGCAATGATGTGTATATTTCAAAACTAATACACAGCCGGCTCTCACAATGTCGTTTCTTTCTCTAAACTAAAAAAAACACACACACACCAGATGTTACGCCGCCACCATCACCGTCATTACGCCGCCACCACTGCCAACATCAATAGATTCCGCCACCAACACCACCGGTTCTCTCTAAATCCGGTGTTGTTTGAGTTTTGGTGGTTTCATTGATGTTTATGTGGTCTCGGAGGTGTTTTTGGTGATGTTTTACTCTGATGTTTTGGTAGGATATATCCAGATAACGTGGTTGGAATTGTTTGTTGGTCTTGTATATATTTGGTGTGTTCAAATCTGTTAAGATCTATATCTAATTTTGTGGTTTCTTGGTTTGAAACTGTTGCCTGATTTGTTAAGTGTGTTTATGGTGGTCTTGGTTTGTTTTTGGTTGTTTGGTTATCGGATATGTGTAATCTTGCTAAAAAACTAATGTTGTTGGGCTGGTATGCTGCTAAGTTTCCCAGTTTTTATCTTTAGTGGTTTTATAAACTACTATGTTTCGAGATCATCACATATTTTTCATATTTGTTTGTGGATTTATGTTGTTGATAAGTATTTTTTTTGGATCTATGATATATGTTTTAGTTTGATTTTGCGTACTTTGGTTATGGTGGTTCTTCATATCTATTTAGTTGCCTAATTATGATGGTTTTAATGTTTAGTGGTTTGGAAAATCGTGGCTTTGACATTTTTTGATAGGTTGTCTTTGACATCATTAATGTAGATCTACCAAGTTTTTGGTGGATTCAGTTTTATGTGTTTGTATGTATATTATTATAAAGCTACCAATATTATTTTTGAGGCTGATTTGTGAACTACAAGATATGGCTCAAACTGTGTACATTTTGAGGTTGTTTTGTGAAATACTTTGGTGGTTATAGTCTCGGTTGGTGTGTTTGGTTGGTGGTTGTATGATAGTTGTTTCTGGTTGTGGGTAGCGTTGGTGGTTTTCAATGGGTTATCCATGAGGCTATTGCACGATACGTGTTAGCCGGTAGTGATGCTGAAATCTGGTTGTGTGTTTAGAAATGATGCTTTTTGGGTTTGTTTTGTATGGTTATGATGAATATGGGGCAGTTAACGAAGTTGTATCTGAGAATGCAACTGGTTTTTTGCAGCCAAAGACAAAATCTGAGCCAAATTTCCAAAATTCGAAACTCTAACCTTTCGGAAAATTTGAACACATCAATAAAGAAGACATACATGTTGCAGAGTGACAGAGACTATAACTATATTGAGCAACAGACAGATGCAAAAAAGAATTTTGTAGTCATATGAAAAGATACAAGCTTTTATGATTTTCAAACTTTGCTAATTTGTTAATACTAGACAACCAAATAAGGGAAAGATACAAGGTTATATAGTTTTTAAAATTAAAAAATATATATATAATAGCCACTGTTATGCATATCCATTCTTTTTTAATGTAACATGATTCATGCAAAGGTTAACTATTTGGTTGCTCGTATTCCTGCAACCATATTAAAGATGAAACGCTAGCTATTAGAAGTTGACTATATATATACATAGTATAGATCATATAGATTGAAAATATAATGCTAGCTGTTACTCCGTATTGTTTATCAAGAGTTAAATTATCACATGTTGCAACCTTTTGCAATTATATTTTGATTATTTCACGTTTTATGTATAACGTTAAACGAAACACTTATAGTTGTTTGCCGCTAGATAACTCGTTGCTATGCATTTTGATTTTTCACATTTATCGCATCTATAGTTGTTTTTCGCTAGAAAATTCAGTTGCTATGCACGGGTCCTCGTCTAGTTGTACATAGATCACCATTGATTTTCTTATACGTTTGTGAGCTGCAAGCTTGGAGTCATCAGTTTCCTTTTTTGGATTTCTTGGGAATCACTGCTGTGTTTGCATCTCCGACTTGTGTGAAAAGGGACCTCCTAGTAGTTTTCCGGGTTGGTTCGGGTGTGGATTTTGATGTCTCAGTTAAATGGCTGTGTTGCGTTGGTAATGTGGTTTCGGTTTCTGGGATGGTAGTGTCTGATTGGATATCGATGTCTTGTGTTGGTGGTGTGGTCTGAGCTTGTTCGCTTTCAAATGTTCCACTTGCGTCGGTATGCTGAATGATAGTGTTCACTGGCTTATCTTTTGATTCTGGTGTGTTGATTTTGGGAGCATTTGTAGTATTTTCACTAATAGTATCAGCTGCCTATGTTATCAATGGTGTATCGTCCCAACAGGTATCGAGAATGAAAAGTTGATTTTCTTTTGTACCTTCTGGATCAAAGTGGAGTTGAAAAATCATCCTTTTTCCTACTAAAGAAAGCAATTCTGACGGGTATTCATAGGATCTTTTGTTAGGTATGCTTTGCAGCAATTCTTTTTAATCTTTTACCAAGCAGTTTGCTTCGTTACTAAAACACGTCATAGTTACATTGGCAGTGCCATCGGACAATTGTACTATGAAGCAATAGCTATGTAAAAAATATATAGGATGGTTTTTAGTAAACATACTTGTATCTTATAAAAAGTAGGTTACATATATTGGTATAAGAAGGCAAGAATATTGTAGGTTACCTGTAAGTTATATCGCTTTCAGAAGTTGGCTGTTTGTAATGGGTGTGTGGAAAGCGTTCTGAGATTTTGTGTTTACAATCATGGTATTTTTTGAAAAACCATGGTCTTCTTGTATCGATTTCTTCAATTGTAGCAACGACAGTAAAGCGAACATTCTGTTTTATTAAAATTTTAAATGTGTATTAGTTTTTCATTTGAGTATAGCTGTAGTGCAGTTGTTGATTACCTGCTGGTTTTGCGGATTTTCTTTAGCTAAATCTGCCAGGGTCACACGGTTTCTGTATCTTTCTTGAAGTGGATCTGTACATCTTTGATGCTGAATATTCAGTATTGTTTGTGGCTCAATAAATTGTTCATACCTGCATTATTGGATGATGTGATTTAATTTCTTTTAAAATTTAAACTGTAATATTAGTTTTTGGCTTTCTTTACTTACACACTGCGGATTTCATAACATTCAGGTATATCTGGATTGAAATAGTAGCATGTTGCAGCTATCGGTGAAAGCTGTAATCCTGTATTATTTTAGGTAAAGTTTAAGCAACAGAGTAAAAAGGTTAAATTATAAACATAAAGTAATAAGTTTACCTCCATAGTTTTTTACCAAACATGAGCTAACCGCTATGATTACTGGTTTTTCTGTTTTTTCATACTCCATTTTCCTAAAATTGTGAGCATCTTGGTTCCATAAAGTAAAGCGGATTGTATGGCCACTGTTAGAATTAGAAAGTATCTATAAGAGTGAATATAAATATAAATTTTTACAGATAAATGTTGAGTACTTACTCTAAATTTTGGATACCAATATCTCTCCAAACTGCTGAATCTTTCGTTGCTTTCACTGATTGTTGTATTTCAGTTATATATTGAACGCACCCGATATAATCTGTAAATAGTGGTATCAAATTATGAATCTGTTAATTATAATTGTTCTATATGTGCGTGTGTTATATACCTGTTAATAACCCTTCTTTTACATCTATCTTCGAATATAGGTCTCGATGATGACTGAAGTTGAAATAGTGGTTTGGGAAATCTGTATCTGGTATATCTTTAATATCTGTGCGTGTTCCGAAGACCAACGAAAGCGGATGAGGGACAACTTGCATCCACGTTCTTGAAGGCTGAAAACCAAATCCGGTTATTTTGTAAGTTTTTTCGATTTGAAGTAGAGCATTAAATCTATTCTTTTCACGTAAGTTAACATTTGCTTGTATAGCCCCTCCCTGCAAACAGAATAGTAATCGATAGTTTTAGTCTGGGTTGTTTTATCTTTTTTAGTTACTATGCGACTGTGTAATTCTGTAGGTGGATCATAGAATAGTATTTTGTACCTGTCGATCGATTAACATGCAACAAAACAGGATTGGTTTCCCTTGCTTGTTTGTTGGTGTCCATTTTCGATATACTTTTACAAATAAAGTTTTAGCAATATCTGCTTCGTTTAAGGTAGCAAGGTTGGTATCTTCTGGTTGGACAATAATCTCTTTTCCTGTAGACTTGGATGATGTGCCAATGCTAGATGTCTGTTCCATTTGCCTGCACGTTAAAAAAGACAATGGTAATGATACATAGCTATGAATACATGCTAAATATATAAAAAAAAGAAGTTGAGAATGCAAGTATTGATGTTAAAAATTACAATGTTAAGTAACCATATAACATATGTAATATTCAGTTATATAGACTAACGATAATACTGAGGTAGTTGGCTCATCAGTTTAAACCTTATTGGTATAAATATTCACTCATTCTATGAATGCATATCTAAAAGCTAAAAATAAAATAGACACAATATTTGCTTATATACATTAACAATGATAATGAAATACTTAGCATAGGATTTTAAAGGTTATTGGTATAGGTGTTTCCTGATTGCACGAACGTATATTTAAAACGTAAATGTAATTATAAAGAACCTGTGCAAGTGTCACCATATCTAAAAAATCTTTGTAAACAACATTTTTAGTTGTGTTTTTATCACTGCTCGGCTGTTGCTTGATTAACATTTTCAATCCTTGAGGAGATGTTGCTCTTGACAGTGCAACATACAGTTGACCATGGCTGAAGATAGGTTCAGGTAGATATATGCCTATTTTATTTAACGATTGCTCTTGGCTTTTGTTGATTGTCATTGCGTAGCAGACCTTAACTGGGAATTGTTTCCTTTTAAAGATAAATGGTAGCTTTTCATCTTTATTGATCAGTAAAATCCGGGGTAAATAAACCTTTTCGGACATTCTGGTACCGGTGATGATCTTTGCTTGTATAAGCTTAGTAAATATCTGAGTGACAATCATCCGTGTACTGTTACACAACCCACCGCCTAAATTTAGGTTTCTTAGTAACATTATAGGTGCACCTATTTTAAGTGTAAGCTCATGAGGGGGCATTCCTGAAAACGAAAGCGTGTTTAGGTATTCTTGAGGATATAATAGCTCCATTGCTCCTCCATCATTTGTTTTTGGTGTAGCTTCATCTATACTTGTAAAAGTGTACGTATTTCCCTGCACCATATTGAGGATAGTTGAATTTATGACATCTGCAGTTTCGTTCTTCGGACATACTATAGCTTTATCTTGTAATGATGCTGCATCTGGTGCTTGCAATGTTTGCTCATCATATATAAAATTAATGAGTTCTTGAACACTTGTTTCGCTTTCGGGAATACAATATCTATCTGGTATCTGTATCCATGATGAATCGTCTGGATCACTTTCATCTGGTTGGCCAATGGTGCCGTTACCAACTTCAAGCAACCATTTTCAATACTTTTGAGGAGAAATCTGGAAAAGGAGGCATTTTGGACGTTTTTGGAGCATAAAAGTGAAGAAAACGACAAAGTCTCAAAAATCGGCTAAAAGTTACCTTTGACGGCGTCATATTTTACTCTGGATGGCGTCATGGCTTGGCAAGAAAAGGTGGATGTGAAATTTACTCATGATAAGCCAGTGAAAATTGCATGTAAATTCTGACGGCGTCACGCTTTAACCTGATCAAGGGCGTCACGGCTTAATTCAAAGAGGGACGGCGTCACGTTCAAGGTCTGACGGCGTCAAGCCTTGATAAGCCAGAACGGATTTTGGAGAGCTAAAGAGGGACGGCGTCAAGAAGGCCATCCGGGAACCCTAGAAGCGGCGAGGTGATGGCGTCACACTCCATAAGGTGACGCCGTCAGATGTAAAAATCTATATATAGTTTTGCAATTCTTTGTCATTAGAGTGGAGAGCTTAGTGTGGAATTTTTGGGAGAAAACCCTAAGACGAATTTAGCTTCTTTTTCAAGGCTTTTTGCCTTGAGATCTTCCATGTTACATTGAAAGATAAGTTATCAATTAATCATTCAATATGTCTATGTGTTGTTTGATTTTATCTTGTTCTTGTCTTTTGTTTAACATGTTAGGCTAGATTTATCTTGTGTTTGCTTAGATCTAATGAAACCTAGCTATTGATTATTGGTTATTAGTGTGTTATTAGTTGTATTGGATGATTGTTTATCTATGTTAGGCTTAAGAAAACTGGCTAACTTCCTATTCGGTAACTTGCTTGAACATCTTAAGAAACATGAACCAAATGCGTACTAAAGGTTTTTATGGTTGTATTTAATGCACAAGCGAATTCTAGTGATCCCATGTTAGGAGCTTCCTAGCCGGCTCGACATAGGAGTGAAGTAGGAGCTTGTAGAGTTGGGGAAGTACGTACGCCACCCCACGATTGGTATTAAGGAATACACCCGTCATCCACGCGACTAATACACACTAATCAACCGGTAAAAGATAGTTAGGGAGTAAGGAAATCTAAGTAAACACATTTCTCTACACTTAAGTTTTCACCAACATTTTCATTTTTGTTATTTTATTTTATTTGCATTTGTAGTTATTTGGGTTAGTTGACTAGCAACTAATTCCGCCCACTCTTTCAAACCCGAGATTTTACTTGCTTTCATAAAAATATAAAAACATAAAAAAGAATCTTCCTCAACCCTTAGACCTATTAGAGTAGTCTTTCATACCTAACGAACACTATTCCCTGTGGAGAACGATCAATCCCCCGTACTTACCACTACACTATACTACATCGGTCAGGTACACTGCCTGGTGGGGTTGTAAGCCTCTTGAGATCCCTCGAGAGGTAAAACCTGTTGTAAGGTTGCAAAACCACGCATCATAGACACATATTTTTCCTAAGGCGAATGATTTTGAAATGCGGCCATAAGTATGAAAGTGTTATAGAAGAAGAAATAATCTCTTGTTTTCCAGCATTTTTCTTCACGGGAAGTGTTTGCCTGAAATCCCCACCTAAAACAACTGTCTTGTTCCCGAACAGACTTGCTGGTGTATTCATTATATCTTTCAATGTACGGTCAAGTGCTTCGAAACATCTGCGATCGTTCATAGGAGCTTCATCCCAAATGATAAGATAAGTTTGCTTAAGTAATTCTGCTATCTGCGTATTTTTTTTATGGTACACACTGATTCGTCGGTTAAATCAAGTGGCAGTTTGAATCTTGAATGAGTGGTGCGTCCTGATGGGAGCAATAAGGCTACAATACCTGAAGAAGCGACTGCCAGCATAATTTTCCCATCTGACCTCAGTCTAGAAATTATTGCCTTCCAAATGAACGTCTTTCCTGTTCCTCCATGTCCATAAACAAAGATGAGCTTATGTTGCTGACTATTAACAGCCTTTGTCACTTGATCAAAAATTATCCGTTGTTCATCATTTAACTGACTAACTAATCTTTCACTTTCACTTCTCAACAATTCACGGTTGTAGGACCTTTCTTCCATTATCGCTCTGTTATTTAAGATTTGTAGTAAGTGAGGTGGAGGCAGATGAAAACCAAATTCTTGAACTGATCTTCCATAGAAATTAAGAATTGATTATAATTCATACATAAGCCCGCCTTCCAAGTCTTCAGCATTAACATAAAGGTCTGGTATATGTAATACTTCTGAAAGTATCAAGGGAATGTCTTCTGACATGGAATCGACGTGTGACTGTAACAATGCAGCCGGATTGGAAACGTCACAAAAGATTAGCATCTGGCAAAAAAGATTCCTCATTTATCTTGCATCTTGGAAATTCTTGATTTCATCAATATGCAATAAACGATCGGCCGTAGCTGGTCCTGCATCTCCAAGTGTTCTTGTGATATGAGTAACTATTCGATCAATGCCTTTAGAAATGTACTTGAAGAGGTATTTTATAAGCATTGACCATTCACAGTATTCAACATTGATATGGGCATAGAATCGCATGCATAGAGACCGATTATGTGGAACAACGTACCCGCTATCAAGGCTGACATTCTGTTTTAATGTTGTTATGCCTGAATCCCTTCTGCGGTAATGCACATACCCTTTTTTATCAATAAATGTCACAGAGCAAAATGGTTTTGGAAATTTCTTAGTGCACTCAGACCCGCCTCGCATACATGGCGCCGATGTATTTACCAGTCCGCATGGACCGTGCATCATAAACTCTGTAACAACTCTATACCCTTCAGGATCAATTGCTGGGTCTGGTAGCTCTGCGGAGACATATATATCTACATCTTCATGCGTTTGTACACGGTAATTTTCCTTCACCCATAAGAGTAAATGACAATGTGGCAGACCTCTTTTTTGGAACTCGACTGTATATAGAACTGAAAAAAATGACTCTTATTATGATATTGATGAAGTGTAATATTTTAATAGTAAGTATGCGAATGTACGATTGAAATGGTACCTGCTTCTACACATCCAAAAGGTTTTGAATCTCGTAAGAAAGCGATTAAATCATGTATCTTCCTTTCAAAGACACGATCTACAACGTCGGGTCTGTCAGCAACTGTCACGTGTGGAAAGTCTTCCATATATTCTTGGACTTCTGGCCAATTAACATTGCATGTGAACGTGATGAAGAACGATGGGTTCCCGTAAACATGGCATATAGCCAAAGCATCTAAATAATGGCTATACATGTATCGCGGGCCTCCAGTAAAAGATGAAGGGAGTATTGTCCTTGAACCAACATCTGAGGCATCACGATCACCACGTGAGATAGCATCATATAATCCGGCCATGTAGTCATTGCGAATGTCATCTTGGTACTCTCTTATAAAGTCAATCCTTGACTGCTCGATGCTACAATAGGCTGTTACAACATATTGTTGGAAAAGTCTGCCACTCCTTTTGAGTAAATTATAATGATTAAAGCGATCATGTAGCTTGTATGCTGATGAAGCGAAAAGTGTACCGATTTTAAGGGGTCATTTAAGCCCTAAATCGTATTTATTTGATCAAATATTGCCCTAAATCGTTCCTTTTGTCATTTTAGGTACTTTTGAGGAGAAATCTGGAAAAGGAGGCATTTTGGACGTTTTTGGAGCATAAAAGTGAAGAAAACGACAAAGTCTCAAAATTGTGCTGGAAATTACCTTTGACGGCGTCAGGATTTGTTCTGGACGGCGTCATGGCTTGGCAAAAGTGGTGGATGTGAAAATTACTCATGATAAGCAGAGAAATTTGCATGGAATTCTGACGGCGTCACACTTTAATGTGATCAAGGTCGTCACGGCTTAATTTAAAGAGGGACGGCGTCACCCCTAAGTCTGACGGCGTCAAGCCTTGATAAGCCAGAACGGATTTTGGAGAGCTAAAGAGGGACGGCGTCAAGAAGGCCATCCGGGAACCCTAAAAGCGGCGAGGTGACGGCGTCACACTCCATAACGTGACGCCGTCAGATCTGAAAGTCTATATATAGTTTTGCAATTTTTTGTCATTAGGGTGGAACTTATTGGGGAACTTTGTGTGTGAAAACCCTAAGACGATTTTAGCAGCTTTTTCAAGGCTTTTTGCCTTGAGATCTTCCATGTTACATTGAAGATAAGTTATCAATTAATCATTCAATATGTCTATGTGTTGTTTGATTCTATCTTGTTCTTGTCTTTTGTTTAACATGCTAGGCTAGATTTATTTTGTGTTTGCTTAGATCTAATGAAACCTAGCTATTGATTATTGGTTATTAGTGTGTTATTAGTTGTATTGGATGATTGTTCATCTATGTTAGGCTTAAGAAAACTGGCTAACTTCCTATTCGGTAACTTGCTTGAACGTCTTAAGAAACATGAACCAATGCGTACTAAAGGTTTTTATGGTTGTATTTAATGCACAAGCGAATTCTAGTGATCCCATGTTAGGAGCTTCCTAGCCGGCTCGACATAGGAGTGAAGTAGGAGCTTGTAGAGTTGGGGAAGTACGTACGCCACCCCACGATTGGTATTAAGGAATACACCCGTCATCCACGCAATTAATACACACTAATCAACCGGTAAAAGATAGTTAGGGAGTAAGGAAATCTAAGTAAACACATTTCTCTCCACATAAGTTCTACCACCTTTTCATTTTCTGTTATTTTATTTTATTTGCATTCGTAGTAATTTGGGTTAGTTGACTAGCAACTAATTCCGCCCACTCTTTCAAACCCGAGATTTTACTTGCTTTCATAAAAATATAAAAACATAAAAAGAATCTTCTCTCACCCTTAGACCTATTAGAGTAGTTTTTCATACCTAACGAACACTATTCTCTGTGGAGAACGATCAATCCCCCGTACTTACCACTACACTATACTACATCGGTCAGGTACACTGCCTGGTGGGGTTGTAAGCCTCTTGAGATCCCTCGAGAGGTAAAACCTGTTGTAAGGTTGCAAAACCACGCATCAAGTTTTTGGCGCCGCTGCCGGGGAATAGTTATTGTTTAGGTTGAATTTTTATTTTATTAGGTCTACTCACTAGATTCCTTTCTAGTGAGATTTTTATTTTATTTTTCTAGGTTTTCTTTAGTCTATCTTTTTCTTTGTGCCCTTTGTTTGTAAAACCATTTTCATTTGTCACCATGGCGGATGAAATTCCATTTAGATCATTTACAATAGAGGAACAATTACTTTACACGGATAGATTTGCTTCCTGTTGTTCCAATGAATTTTTAAGTGATCTTAGATATATACAAGAGGAGATGGGTGTAAAGTTTGATAGGTTTGATGAATTATTTGCATGTGCGGCTTCTATTAAACAATCATTGTTAGGATCAACTCCTTTTAATAAGACCCTTTGGAAAAATTTTGAGGAAAGCCTCCTAACCGTGAACCATAAGTTTAATAAATTAATGGGTTCGTATACATCACAACTTGAGGAAACAATTGAGGAGGATTTAGCCGAACATGAGCATATTGAGCAAAAAGACCTAGGTTTTATGATCAATGACTTTGAATCTCAAGGAACACATGATGAATCCTTTAGGCAAATTGAACATAGCAATCAAGTTATCGGGGAAGATTCTTATGAATCGGACTTAGAACTTGAAATGGCTAGAGAAGGATTTGAGATACTTAGGAACATGTTTGGGTTAGATTCTACTAAAACACATGATGTGGATATAATTGATATAGAGACAAGCAAGGATGAGGTAAATAACACAAACCTACCAAGTACCCCACAAGTCCTACCATCATTTGAGGCACACACACCACCCGCGACTTACCCAGAAGAAGTAGAAGAGACTTTAGGAACCCCAATAGAAGTAGAGCCCTTGGACCAAACAAAACTAGAAGAAATAGGTTTGAATACTTGTAGTCATAACCTTTCTTTTAGTTCTATGGAAGTTCCTAGTTTTGATGAACCGGAGCCTAAACCAAAACCGTTACCTAATCTTCCATCCTTAGATGTGAACTTAGGAATTGAATTAGGTCCCGATCCACCCATCAAACCATATAGTCCGGGCAGTTTTATGTTGAAGGTAGTAGACTCTAAGCCTTGTAGAGAGGAAGCTGACATAGGAGCGAACCATAACCTTTCATACTTACATCACCCATTCATGATTGATCACAAGAAACATTATGGGTTTAAACCGGGTTTATTAGGTCAAGATGGATTCCCAACTAGGAATCTCTCGAAGTTGATAGAAGTTGATCCCTTTTTAGGAGAAAACTTTAATTCACCCATTGACCAAAGTGAAGTAGGTAAGGTTATGATGAAAGGAGCACACCCCTTTGAGTATATAATTCATCCACCACTCTTTCCTCACGCGGCATACTTCCACCAAGTTGGTGTGTATCGCTACTATCACCCGCACTTAATCCTAAGTGTAGGAAAAACCTCTCCTTTATCCGTTAAATAAGGGTAGAGTCAGGCTCGTGACTCGAACAAAAACAAGCGCTTCTTGGGAGGCAACCCAAGTTTTATTTGCTTTGTGTGTTTATTTCTTTGTTTGTTTGATTTTATTTGTTTCCGGGTGTATGATTTAATTTTATTATTATTGATTCATGTTCAAAACTAAATTGTGAAATGCTTTATTTTGTTTTTAACTTCGTCTTAACTACATATAAAGGTATTTTGCAAAAGTTAAGTGTAAGGGAAACCTAAATCGGTTTATTAGAACACAAATGAACATGAATCGTAATAATATTAAATTAACATACATATTAGTATTTGTTTGAGTCAAATGCTTGTATCGAGTCATAATGATGTTTTGCAGGATTTCCAGGAAGTAAGGTATAGGTTTTTCCAAAAATTTTCCGGAAACGTAACATGAGAATTCTATCAGATTATTTCTGACGGCGTCAGGATTTACAACCTGACGGCGTCAGATTTAATTTTCTGAAAATTTTTGAAAGTTTTGTTTTCATAAAAAGTTTTTATTAAATCTCTAACTTATAATCTCCAGGAATCTGAAAAATTATCATTCCACAAGCATTATATCCTTATATATAGATTTTATCCCGCCGATGTTATGCAGGTTTTCGTGTTTGTTTTCTCAGGTTTAACAGGTTATTTTGGACAAGGAAATGTTTGTTGGATCAAGCTTATGGCGATGCATTAGTCATGGAGCTTCAACATTACCTTGGAAGAAGATCTAACCGTGTTACTTCATTATCCACCGAGCGAATCAGGGGAGTATTTGATTTCATTCTTTTACTTTTATGCTTTTACATCTTGTTATTTGAACATTGGGGACAATGTTCATCTTAAGTGTAAGGGGGGGTAAAAGTACGATTAGAGAATGCTATTACGCTTGATTTTTGTTTGTTTAATAATAGATGTGTAATAAAACTGAGAGAAATACCTGTTAGGGCAATTTTAGTGCCAAATTTAAAATTTTTTACAACATTTAGGAGTGAAACTTTAGTTCTAATAAGCGTCTCATGGATAGGAATTATATGACTAGCACAAAAACCGTACCACTAAAAAATTTTCCACCCCCAAATATGTGAGGTTCGCCCCTAGAATTGGTAGGAAAAGCATTTATGCTATGATGTGTGTACCGGTAGCACTTAGATTCTAGAACTTGCGTTAGGACCATTCCGAGGCCACAAGTGAGACTACATTCGTGTAGTTAGATTTACTACATGATAAGAGGCATTAGGATTAACCCATTGTTTTACACCTGTGTTTTTGTTATAATTACATTGGCTACATTGGTCAAGTAATTCTCCCACACCCTTTGCGTTGTACTCATTTTTAGTGCACGATACCCCTAGTACACCCCTCAGAGCATATCTTTTCGTTTCGACCTTTAAGCATTTTACTTAAAGTAAGAATTTGT